>CM049179.1:2489726-3089726 GCA_026770425.1 Boechera divaricarpa
AAGGTTCTGTTTGAAAAAGAAAAGGTTCTCTCAAGGTAGTTGTAGTTGGTTAGTGTAGAACCTCTTCTTTTGTTTTCTTGGAACAGGTTTTCAAGATTGAGGTTTTTTTTTTGGGGTTTGCTATGTTACTTCTTTGTTAGAAGGTTGTGATGAGTTAGTGTGTTTAAACGAGTAGTTATAATCGTTTAATCATTAATTTTTGGTGGGTGTTGATCTGGAGTTTCTTTGTTTGAAACAAAAGATCGGTTGTTTTAGATTCCTTGTAACCATATCCGTGGAACTCTGTGTTTCAAGTAATATATTAGTTGACTAAAAAAAAAAGATGAACTTTAAAAAAAAAAAAAAATAACACAATCACTACCAAATTTTTTACCATTCATTTCACAAGAACAATTCATATTAAAAATCATTACCAATCAATGTTTTGATCAAAATTATGCGAGTTGGTCTATAATACTCTTTAGTTTCGTCTCATTTACATTTTTTTTTTTGTTAAACCGGTTTTAAATTTCGTTGGTAAAAGAACCAGAAACAAGATCTGAGACTAGAGCGAGAAATAAAACAAGATTTCTACGAAATACAAATCGGAAAAAAACTTTGACAAAGCTCGATGAAGAAGAAGATGCAGCGTAGCTTTCCGACGACGCTCTTATTACTCTCAGCTCTCATTTTCTTTCAATCGCCGGAGCTAATTCCGATCTGTGAAGCTGTGTGGCTTACCATACCTCATACTGGATCAAAGTGCGTCTCCGAGGAAATACAAAGCAACATCGTCGTTTTGGCTGATTACCTTGTTATCTCCGATGAACATTCGATCTTCCCTACTGTCTCCGTTAAGGTAAAAGTATTTTTTGGATTCGAAGAATTTGGTTTTATGTTCGTTGATCTGGAATCTGGAAATCTGTGCTTCGATTTCGTTATCGTTTTTAGGAAATTTTGTGAGATGAGATGACATTATTTTCTAAAAATTGACATTGAATTGGTAAGGCAATAATTGAATCGATGCTTATAATTCAAGTTTCCTTATTTGTTCATGATGTGAATTGGTTTGTGCATTCAATTGTTATGTTACTTAGCTAAAGAGTTTGATTAATAGCGGATTTATAGAATAAGAGATTCTTGAAGTGAATGTGATAAGAGATCGTTATGTGAATATAGTTTCCTCAGTTCTGGATCTTATACATTTAGGTTTGATTGAATGAGAAGAGAAGATGAGCTTTTCTAATAATGCCCTGTGAGCATTTTACATCAACATTTTTTGTATAATGCAACATGGTCAATAGCTTGATCTGTTGAGGAAGTGTGGTCAGAGAGTAAAAATGTTTGGAAAGAGACGAATTAGTTACGACCTCAAGTTCTTTATTTGCTTGCAAAGATGTATTTTGTTGACTTCCTATTACAATTGTTTATATCTCATCTAAATCCCAAATCCCAATCCCCTATGCTTTATTATTAGATGGTAGACATTGACTGTCCCAACTACCACATAGTTTGATATATTGTTGTCAAAAGTTTACTAGAATGTGTTTTACGTTACCATAGTTCTAGTAGTGAGCATAAGTTTGTGAGCGTTTTACGTCAACATATTTCTCGAGTCAACACCTTGTTTACGAAGTGTGATCAAAGAGAAAAAATGTTTGGAGCAGACCAATTACTTACGACCTAAGTTCTCTATTTTCTTACGAAGATGATATTATTCTTTATACAAGTTCTCTATTCTCCCAAGCTTTATTAGTCAGATGGTAGCCATTGACTCTCCCAGCTACCACATAACTTGATAGATTGTTGTAGAAAATTTATTCACATGTGTTATGAAGACGTGCACAAAGTACATGCACATATGTTTATGAGGGATCTCAGCTTCTTGAAGAGGAAATATGACAAGAAATTTTTATGTTTTATTGCAGGTCACAGCACCTTATGGCAGCGTTTTGCACCACAAGGAAAATACAACAAACGGTCAGTTTGCATTTACAACCCAAGAATCAGGAACCTACTTGGCATGTTTTGAGGCCGATGCCAAAAGCCATGGCAACAAAGATGTTAGCATCAACCTTGATTGGAAAACTGGAATCGCAGCCAAAGATTGGGACTCCATTGCTAGAAAAGAGAAGATCGAGGTCAGCTCTCCATTTTTCATGCCTCTGAGATAATAATCTTCAAATTACTTAAAAACACTTCAGCAGCACATCTACGAATAGGTCGTGTAACAAAGTTACTCTCTCTATATGACACCTGAGTATGCCTTCAATCCGTAGGGTGTAGAGCTAGAGCTTAAGAAACTTGAAGGTGCAGTTGAAGCCATACGTGAAAATCTAAATTACCTCAGAAACAGGTAAAAACTTAATAAACTGCTACATTTTTTGAAGATTGAAAATAGAAAAATGAAAAAAAAAACAATATCTCTCTTTTTCACCATTGCAGAGAAGCAGAGATGAGGATTGTGAGTGAAAAAACAAACTCGCGAGTTGCATGGTACAGTATAATGTCGCTGGGCATCTGCATTGTGGTCTCTGGTTTACAGATTTTGTACTTGAAGCAATACTTTGAAAAGAAGAAGCTTATTTAGATCATGGATAGTTTCTTGTTGAAGACTACTAGAACCAACACTTTGCTCGTGTTCTTTCTGTTAACGCTCTCTTTTGAACTGTTAGTGTAAAATTTTGTTCACTCATTTAATTTGTAATTTGTCTCCTAATAGATATGATATACAGTATAATTAGACACCAGTAATCGGAATATGAACCAAATTTCACTCGAAGCAATGAAATTAATTTTCTTTGGAATAACATTTTTGATTAGGATGGCATAAGAATTAGGAAAAATGATCCTCAGCTACAGTGTTGGAAACTCTTGTTTCTTACTTTTATATCAGAAATATTTCACTCAAAATTAAAAGAAGAACAGATTACAAACGTAATCTAAGTGCTCTGTTTGTAACGTTAAAAACAGAGTATTGACTTTAAGAATGAAACTTTTTATTGATATGATAACACACTGTGGTTTACACGACAATTACAAAGTCTTATATAGACTTTGAAGCAACACAACCAAACAATATAAAGAGGAGTTGTATCTCTTCGTAACAACACAACTCTCAAATGTGTCTCTACGTTAATTATGACTCTTTAACAAATAACTACCAACAAACTATTACCCTAATTAATACATAAAACATTAATATAATCTCGATCAATACACAGAAGTATAGACCAGCACATGGTGGAACCCACAAGACAGCTAAGACTCTGAAAAGATAACCTTGTTAATGGAGTCAACGTTCTATCCCATTAAACATACAAAGTCTTTTTGTTAGTCCATACTTCCACAAGCTCTAGTATAGTCCAATACATGGTGGAACCTACAAGACAGCTAAGTCTGAAAACAAACCTTCTGAGTCAACGGAGTTAAAGTTCTAAGTCATTAAACATACGAAGTCTCTTTGTTAATCCATACTTGCACAAAGCTCTATTATCAAATCTTCTCTCTATCGTAGTAATGGCTTCTTCTTTGTCTCTTTCATTGCCTTCATCTCACGATGTCTTTCCGAGCTTCCACGGGAAAGATGTACGCCAAAGCTTTCTCAGTCATGTTCTGAAGGAGTTCAGCAGAAAAGGAATCAACGTTTTCATTGATAACGAGATCGAGAGAGGAGAATTTATCGGTCCTGAACTCAAACGGGCAATCAGAGGATCTAAGATTGCTGTTGTCTTGCTCTCCAAGAATTACGCTTCTTCTTCTTGGTGTCTTGACGAATTGGTGGAGATCATAAAGAAAGATTTGGGTCAAACAGTGATTACCATTTTCTATGAAGTAGATCCAACTGATGTAAAGAAACAGAAGGGAGATTTTGGGAAGGTCTTCAAAAAAACTTGTAAAGGTAAAGGCAAGGAGAAGATTAAGACATGGACGAAAGCTTTGGAGGGTGTGGCCACAATCGCAGGTTACCATTCAAGCAACTGGTTCGTCTTCTTGATTTAATGTTTCTAACACATCCAACTTAATATCTTAGTGATTATATATTACCAAGATGTATGTATAAATTGATTTTCCTCTTTGTTAGGGTTGATGAAGCAAACATGATTGAAAACATCGCTGTTGATATTTCGAACAAGCTTAATCATTTGACACCATCATGTGATTTTGACTGTTTAATTGGGATGGGAGCTCATATGGAAAGGATGAAA
Organism: Boechera divaricarpa; assembly: GCA_026770425.1. Classification (NCBI taxonomy): domain Eukaryota; kingdom Viridiplantae; phylum Streptophyta; class Magnoliopsida; order Brassicales; family Brassicaceae; genus Boechera; species Boechera divaricarpa. Next base: position 2,493,914 of record CM049179.1, read on the forward strand.
CTGTTGTTACACCTAGATTTGGATGAAGTGAGGATGATTGGGATTTGGGGTCCGTCTGGGATTGGGAAGACCACCATCGCCAGGTTTCTGTTTAACCAAGTTTCAAGCCGTTTCCAGAATAGCGCATTTATGGAGGATATCAAAGGAAGCTATCCAAAACCTTGTTTTGATGAGTACAATGCAAAGTTGCAACTACAAAACAAAATGTTGTCTAAGATTATCAACCAGAAAGATATCATGATCCCTCATTTAGGAGTCGCAAAAGAACGGTTGAGAAACAGGAAAGTTTTTCTCGTTCTTGATGATGTGGATCGGTTAGCACAACTAGATGCCTTGGCCGGAAATGTTCAGTGGTTTGGTCATGGAAGTCGGATTATCATCACAACAGAAAATCTAAGACTTTTGAAGGCAATTGGGATCGACCATATATACAAGGTGAATTATCCATCAACCGATGAGGCTCTTCAAATGTTCTGCATGTATGCTTTTCATCAAAAGTCCCCTAAAGATGGTTTCGATGAACTTGCTCGTGAAATTACATACCTTGTCGGTGAACTTCCTTTAGGACTAAAGGTTATGGGATCCTACTTTTGTGGATTGTCCAAGGAGCAGTGGCCAATGGAAGTATCAAAGTTAAGGACTAACCTTAATGGAGATATTGAGAGCATTTTGAAGTTCAGTTATGATGCTTTATGTGATGAAGATAAAGATTTATTCCTTCATATAGCTTGCTTTTTCAACAACCAAGCTATAGGGAGAGTTGAAGGATTTCTTGCCGAAAGATTCAAGGATGTGAGGCAAAGGCTTTACGTTTTAGAGGAGAAATCTCTCATATCTATTGAGGGAATAGATAAATTAGAGGATATAGAATATTCAGTATTTTATCCGTGGATGGGTGGTAGAAAACCTTCAGATATTTATCCGTATATAAAGATGCATAATTTGCTGGTCCAACTAGGTAAAGAAATCGTCCGTAAAGAATTTGTTCGTGATCCTGGGCAACGCCAATTTTTGATTGATTATAAAGATATTTGTCAAGTACTCACTGGTTATACAACAGTAAGTTTTGTCATTATTCTTTCGTTGCACTGCTCATCAAAACTTAAGTTTATTTTATCATCTCTACTTATGTTTGTGTCTTTTTTTGTCAGATTACTGGAAGTGTTATATGCATAGACTCCAACCGTGGGTTAAATATAACTGAGAAAGCCTTTGAAGGAATGTCTAATCTCCAGTTCTTAAGAGGGAGATCTGATGTTAATCATCAAAACATTATATCTTCTCGGGGACCTCTGACCTTTATATCTCCAAAGCTACGATTACTAGATTGGTCGCATTTCCCACTGACATGTTTGCGTTTTACAAATAACCTGGAGTTCCTTGTCGAATTACGTATGCCTTACAGCAAGCTTGAGAAGCTGTGGGACGAAACTAAAGTAAGTTATTTAACTTGCCACTCCTTTTTTAGCATGGAGTGTAGCAATTGCTAAGTGTATAAATGTATGTGTATTCTGTTTATATTGTTTTGTACAGTTGCTTCGAAATCTTAAGCGGATGAATTTATCACATTCTATAAACCTGAAGGAGCTTCCTAATCTCTCAACGGCCACTAAACTTGAAGAAATATATCTCAAGGAATGCTCAAGTCTGGTGAAACTCCCTTCCTCTATTGGGAATGCAACTAATCTTAAGATATTATGTCTTAGTGGATGGTCAAGTCTAGTGGAGCTCCCTTCCTTTATTGGGAATGCAACTAATCTTGAGGAATTATATCTTGATAAATGCTCTAGTCTGGTGGAGCTCCCTTCCTCTATTGGTAATTTAACTAAACTCAATATATTAAATCTTAGTGAATGTTCAGGTCTGTTGGAACTCCCTTCGTCTATTATGAATTCACCTCATCGCTGCCGCTTACATCTTAATGGATGCTCAAATCTGGTGGAGCTCCCTTCCTCTATTGGGAATTTAAATTTTTACAACGGCATAAATCTTTTTGGATGCTCAAGTCTGTTGGAGCTCCCTTCCTCTGTTGGGAATTTAACTTTTCTCAGGTCATTACATCTTAATGGATGTTCAAGTATGGTGGAGCTCCCTTCTTCTATTGAGAATTTAACTAATCTCGAAATATTAATTCTCAAAGGATGCTCAAGTCTGGTATCACTCCCACAGCTTCCAGGTTCCCTAATTTACCTAGATGCAGAAAATTGCGAGTCCATAGAGAAACTAGATTGTTCCTTTTGCAATCCAGATATTTGGCTAAACTTCATTAACTGCTTCAAACTAAATAAAGAAGCAAGAGATCTCATAATCCAGACCACATCAACTCTTGAATATGTGGTCTTACCTGGTAAAGAAGTGCCTACGTGCTTCACTTACAGAGCTTCTGGGAATTCCGTAACAGTGAAGTTGAATCAGAAGCCTCTTCCTACATCAACAAAATTTAAGGCTTGCATCTTGGTTGTTCACAAGGGCGACAATGAGAAATACTTAATGAGTATGTGCTGTTTCATCAATTCCAAGCAGAATGTTCGCACTACTCGTAGATATTATAATCCCAATCCCATTAGAGCGGAGCATCTATACATTTTCGACTTTGAAGCAGAGGAGGTTACTTCCACCGAGCTTGTTTTTACGTTCGAGTTCAGATATTCGTTGGAAGGGTCTTATTCCCTGGAAACCTGGGAGATAAAAGAATGCGGGATACTCTCAACTCTTGGAATTTCGGAGGTGGCAACGAAGAGCTCTGTGAAAAGCCGTCAGACTGACAGGAATCGCAGCCAAAGATTGGGACTCCATTTCTAGTAAAGAGAAGAACGAGGTCAGCTCTCCATTTTTCCAATAAATATTTTACAATTTGCACATGACACTTGAAGGTGCAGTTGAAGCCATCCATGAAAATCCAATTCACTTCTGAAACAGGTAAAAAATTTATGATTTGACTTGAAGTCGCATGGTACAATATGACTTGATTATCTATTATTTGTTTGGGTTAGATTTGTTGATAAAAATTGTATAGAAGCTGTTGGATGAAATGTCTAACTGAGCTTTGTAGTTTTAAATGGCAACTGAGTTGCATATATTGAAATCGAACATAACTAGAACTGCAATCTCCTGATGATTATTCGATTTGTGGTTCTTTACCACAATCTTTTTCTCCTGCCTAATGATTAAAACTTTTATGTGTTTTGTTTCCGTCGTCTCGTTTCATGGCAAGAAAAATCAAAAATGTTTTGTGATATTTAGATTTTCTTAATGGTATAATATGAGTTCATTAGAAATTCGTTTGGATCTGATTGATTTTGTTGCTTTAAGCACAAGTATAGCCGTTTCATATATGCATTTGTCAATGGCTTGAGCCAAATGTTTCCACATACCGTCTTAAAACAAATTCTCTAACGTTTATCTATTTTCATTTTCTTACCTGGTTTTTAGATGATAAGGACAAAGAGATTCATGGTTCTGCATAGTTAGACGCGCAGGCGATAACTGGTGAGGCTAACACGACTCTTCTCGTGTATAGAAGCTATGTGAATCATGGGTTCCTTCTCTTTTAGTATCTGGATTAGTCACTCCTGTTATCTCATATACTGCTTGAAAAATTCTCAAATTCTTTGAAATTGTTTAATGCTCTAGTCCCTCTCTGTTTCAGATTTGGATAATCAGTTTTCTTGATTCAGTATTGCTTAATTCTATTACTGAAATGGTTAGATGTAGTTTTGCTAATGAGAATGATTGCTCGTAACTCGTGAATTAATGGGTTTTTGAATCTGTTTGTGTAACGTCAAAGCGAAAACATAGCAAAAGTTAAGGTGGTTCTGAGTCTTTTAGAGAATGGTCTGTGGCTTCAGCTTCTCGTTTAGGTTCTCTCGCCACTCAAGTAGAGATAGAACCAGAAATAAGCATTGATTAGGTATAAAAACACATCCCTGATGAATGACATTGAGAAACAATAAATGATATATGTGACATCCAACGAGCTTTTCTTTAAGTTCCAAGCCGACAGTCACGAAGAGCTAATAAAAGGAGGTTGTGGTACTCCATTCGAAGTCCCTTCATGTTCGTGGACATAAAGAGCAGAGATGCTTGTGAGAAAAAGATGCGACGAAACTAACACTGGAACTGAATTCGATGGAGGAGTAGATGGATATGACCTGATGTGCTGTTTTTGTGTATGCTTGTCACTCTGTGATGTTGGGTTACGTGTAATTGACCATATGTTTGTGTCACTAATGTGATGTTGGGTCACTAATGAATTCACGATATGTTTGTGTAAAGAGAACTTATGTATATAAACTCCAAGATTTCCAAATTGACCCAAAGGCCAAATATAAACTTGGATTATGAATTATCTCACATACCTAGATGCAGAAAATTGTGAATCCGTGGAGCGATTGGATTGCTTCTTTCACAATTTAGATTGTCTCAACTTGTGTGTGTGTAGAATTCAAACACGTTACAATTTTTTTTAAAAAAATTGTGGTAGGACTTCATATATTTTGTAACATTTTCTTTGCTACATAAAATGACATTTTGTTTCAGCTAGGTAAAAAGAGTATTATCATATTACACCATTATTCACCTTCTCAATGTATCTTCCATAGTTCATCAGAACATACAGAGCACAACGTTGGATCTTTGTACTCTTTGGATTTTCCATAAAACGACATGAACATATGTCCTCAATACGAAATTTAGTCTGATGCGTTATGTCGTCGGCGCATGTGAGTTAGACGTGGATAAGCTTCTCCAAAAAACTGTATACGTGTGAACTTAGATTAAGTCTATGGAATCATTTTTTACTCTCACTAAGTCCAAACACTGAGGTCATTGCCTTGAAACTGCTTATGTGTGAATTCAGATGTTGATGGAGATTCTCATTTCTGTTTCTTTCTTAGAATTAGAGTGTCTCAACCAATTGCTGAGTATTACTAGTTCTGTAGGTGTGAGACTTGAAAGAGACGGTGGGATATGAGAAGTCACACGGACTAAATTACAGAAAATTAGAATATATCCCGTGCTACAGCACGGACAAATTATAATTATAAAAAAAAATATGAAAATTATAAAATCAGGATATTAGAAATTTGTAATTATTCCAAAACTTTACGAAAATTATAAAATCAGTTTTTATAATATCGAATTTTTGTAATATCCGCGTAAATATTTTGTAATCAGAAATATAAAACCAATCTTTCATACTCGACGATATTAGAAATTTTATGTTGAAAAAATTATATATAAAATCAAGATATTTTTTTGATTTAACCGAAAAAAGAAGTAAAGTTTTGAAAGATTGCAATATTCTAAGATATTAATTAAGATATTTTGGAAAATATTAACCCTGAATATTCTAAGATTGACTTCGTAGAATATATTTTTGTTGAAAGACTATTAGCGATATTGGATATTGCGATATATTATTTCCAACAGAAAATTTCATGATATTTTTTATTTGAATTTTAATTATATCTTGTTCTGATTTAATTACTAAATTTTACAATTTAAATAGATTAAAATAAATAAATTACAATGTTACATTGTTATGTTAAATTGTACATCATGTTAAACTAAGTCAGATATGAACTAATATTTTTAAATCTACTAAAGATTTATTAATAGATTCGATATTATAAAAAAGAACTAACATTAACATTAACATTCAAAAAAAAATCACAATCTACATCAAATCTCTTATTTTTAGAAAATTAAATCAATATTTAATTTAATTTAATTAGTTTGTTTAATTAAATCAACAAAATCTTTACAAAATCTATTTTTAACTATTTTTCTAAAAAATTAAAATAATTAATTAATTAAAACGAAAACTATATTTAATTAATTAGTTAAATGATCACATAATAACTAATGATTAAAATATCTTTAATAAGATATTAAAATTTGTCTTTAAAGTAACGACAATGTGATGTAAATATTAATATTTTTTAATGTTTATTTATAAATGTATTCACTAAATAAATATTTATAAATAATATATTTATAAATTAATTTTCTGAAAGGATATATCAGTGGAACCTACATGACAGCTAAGACTGTGAAAAGATAACTTTCTGAGTCTTAAAAATTAGAAAAAAATGATCGTCAGCTCCACGTAAGTATAGCCTATGTATCTTAACTAAATTAATATATTAAATAATAATACTTAGACCACCACTAATGGAGACATGTGTCTTAATAACTTTTATGATTAAATTTAATATAAATTTGTAAAAAAAAAATTGAGAGACATTGTGTCTCCAAGAAGACATAGAGAGACATTGTGTCTCTCTCTTTTACAATTTTTATTATTTTTTTATTGAGAGACACGTGAGAGACACATCCAATGTGGATGCTCTTATTAATTTGTATGATGACATACACAAACAAAGAAAGTTATATAACCAATATCTTAACCAAAATTTACTGTATCTCTCCTTGATCAGATATTTTTCTTATAAATAAATCCAGAAGATTAAACGCCCAAAAAAAATGTAAAATCTAATGAATGAATTGTCACATGGATCTAAATTACAGAGAAAGCAGTGAAGAAGTCTACAAAGAAATTAAAGAACCGATTAAATTTCTGAGAGGATATCATTAAATATACTAAGTCTCTTTGTTAGTCCATATACTTGCACAAAGCTCTATTATTAGATCTCTGATCTTAAATCTTCGCTCTATCGTAGTAATGGCTTCTTCTTGCTCTTCTTCTTTATCTCTTTCGTTTCCTTCATCTCATGATGTCTTTCCGAGCTTTCACGGGAAAGATGTACGCCAAAGCTTTCTCAGTCATGTTCTGAAGGAGTTCAGCAGAAAAGGAATCAACTTTTTCATTGATAACGAGATCAAGAGAGGAGAATTCATCGGTCCTGAACTCAAACGGGCGATAAGAGGATCTAAAATTGCTATTGTCTTGCTCTCCAAGAATTACGCTTCTTCGTCGTGGTGTCTTGACGAATTGGTGGAGATCATGAAGAAAGAGTTGGGTCAAACGGTGATTACCATTTTCTATGAAGTAGATCCAACTGATGTAAAGAAACAGAAGGGATACTTTGGGAAGGTCTTCAAAAAAACTTGTAAAGGTAAAGGCAAGGAGAAGATTAAGACATGGAGGAAAGCTTTGGAGGGTGTGGCCACAATCGCAGGTTACCACTCAAGCAACTGGTTCGTCTTCTTGATTTAATTTCACTTACTTTTAATGTTTGTAGCATTCGAAATGTATGCAGACAAGAGAGTCATAAATTTTAAACGTGTATGTGAGTGCTTAGTGTTGACGAAGCAACCATGATTGAAAACATCGCTGCTGATATTTCGAACAAGCTTAATCATTTCACACCATCACGTGATTTTGACCATTTTACTGGGATGGGAGCTCATATGAAAAGGATGGAACTGTTGTTACACCTAGATTTGGATGAAGTGAGGATGATTGGGATTTGGGGTCCGTCTGGGATTGGGAAGACCACCATCACCAGGTTTTTGTTTAACAAGGTTTCCAGCCATTTCCAGAATAGCGCATTCATGGAGGATATCAAAGGAAGCTATCCAAAACCTTGTTTTGATGAGTACAATGCAAAGTTGCAACTACAAAACAAAATGTTGTCTAAGATTATCAACCAGAAAGATATCATGATCCCTCATTTAGGAGTTGCACAAGAACGGTTGAGAGACAGGAAAGTTTTTCTCGTTCTTGATGATGTGGATCGGTTAGAACAACTAGATGCTTTGGCCGGAAATGTTGAGTGGTTTGGTCCTGGAAGTCGGATTATCATCACAACAGAAGATCTAAGACTTTTGAAGGCAATTGGGATCGACCATATATACAAGGTGAATTTCCCATCAACTGATGAGGCTCTTCAAATGTTCTGCATGTATGCTTTTCATCAAAAGTCTCCTAAAGATGGTTTCCATGTACTTGCTCGTGAAATTACATACCTTGTCGGTGAACTTCCTTTAGGACTAAAGGTTATGGGATCCTACTTTTGTGGATTGTCCAAGGAGCAGTGGCCAATGGAAGTATCAAAGTTAAGGACTAACCTTAATGGAGATATTGAGAGCATTTTGAAGTTCAGTTATGATGCTTTATGTGATGAAGATAAAGATTTATTCCTTCATATAGCTTGCTTTTTCAACAAGGAAGTTTTAAGGACAGTGGAAGAATTTCTTGCCGAAAGATTCGAGGATTTGAGGCAAAGGCTTTACGTTTTAGAGGAGAAATCTCTCATATCTATCGAGGAAGTATATAATGAACCTGACTATTATTATCAGTTTATAGACATGCATAATTTGCTGGTCCAACTAGGTAAAGAAATCGTCCGTAAAGAATCTGTTCGTGAGCCTGGGCAACGCCAATTTTTGATTAATTATAAAGATATTTGTCAAGTCCTCTCTGGTTCTACAACAGTAAGTTATTTCGTTGCACTGCTCATCACAACTTGAGTTTATTTTATCATCTCTACTTATTTTTTTGTCTTTTTTTCTCAGATTACTGGAAGTGTTGTAGGCATAGACTCCGAGTATGGGTTAAATATAACTGAGAAAGAAGCCTTTAAAGGAATGTCTAATCTCCAGTTCTTAAGAGTCAGATACGATGTTGATCATCAAAACATTATATCTTCTCGGGGACCTCTGACCTTTATATCTCCAAAGCTACGATTACTAGATTGGTGGCATTTCCCGATGACATGTTTGCGTTTTACAAATAACTTGGAGTTCCTTGTCGAATTATATATGTGTCACAGCAAGCTTGAGAAGCTGTGGGACGGAACTAAAGTAAGTTATTTAAATTTCTTTCTTGTAAAAATTTAAGTTTTAAATTTTATTTTGAACATAGAATATCGTTTCTTGTACTATAAATTCACTTGAAACATTATATTTAGTATGTGTATTATGTTTGTATTTGTCTGTACAGCTGCTTCGAAATCTTAAGCGGATGGATTTGTCACATTCTATAAACCTGAAGGAGCTTCCTAATCTCTCAACGGCCACTAATCTTAAGTTATTATATCTTGAAGGATGTTCAAGTCTGGTGGAGCTCCCTTCTTCTATTGAAAATTTAACTAATCTCGAAAGATTAATTCTCGAAGGATGCTCAAGTCTGGTATCACTCCCACAGCTTCCAGATTCCCTACTTGAACTAAATGCTGAAAATTGCGAGTCCCTAGAGAAACTAGATTGCCCCTTTTGCAATCCAGATATTTGGCTCAACTTCATTAGCTGCTTCAACCTAAATAAAGAAGCAAGAGATCTCATCATCCATACATCAACTCTTCAATATGTGATCTTACCCGGTAAAGAAGTGCCTGAGTGCTTCACTTACAGAGCTTCTGGGAGTTCCGTAACAGTGAAGTTGAATCAAAAGCGTCTTCCTACATCAACAAAATTTAAGGCTTGCATCTTGGTTGTTAACAAAGGCGAAAATGATGCTCTTAATGGACATAACGGACACATGATGAGAGTGTCCTGTAGCATCACTTCCAAGCAGAATGCTCTCACTGCTCGTAGATCATATAATCGCGACCTATATCCCATTTTAACGGAGCATCTTTACATTTTCGACTTTAAAGTAGAGGAGGTGACTTCCACCGAGCTTGTTTTTACGTTCGAGCACAGACGTTCGTTTAAAGTAAAAGAATGCGGGATACTCTCAACTCTTGGAGCATCATGTTGATGAAGTGATGAGAGCAACGACGAGCTCTGTGAAAGGCGTCGGATTTGATAAGTGACTGGGTTGTGTCAATCACTTATTTGAGATAATAAGTGATAAAATTTGCAACAAAGCTGTTGATACAATATGACTTGATACAATCAACAAGGCTTGAGCCACATGTTTCCACATATCACTATGAATTTATGTTTGAATGTTTAGAAGATATTATTTTAGGGAAAAAATGTCAGTTAACCTTAAAACATATTCTCTAACGTTTATCTATTTTCATTTTCTTATCTGGTTTTTGTCCACATAAAAGCAAGTTTGGTCCACTACACTTAATTTTTTAAATTTTTTTTTAGAATATGCACTTAACTTTGTTTCATCTTATGCTTAACTTTGTTTTATCTTATGCACTAACTTGTCCACAGAATTCATATTTACCATATTGAATTAAACTTAGTCCATCATAAAAGTTAATTTGGTCTACCATAAAAGTTATATTTGTCTATAAAACTTAATTTAGTTCACGAACTTAATTTGGTCTACGATGAGAGTTTAGTTTGGTCGATAAACTCAATTGTTACTCGCAAAAGAGTTTAGTTTATCGCAAAAAAGCATTAATTTCGGTTTTCAACCAAATTTATCTATGAAACTTATAATCGATAAAACAAATTATAGTCCATGAAAAAAATTAAATTTGTCCACAAAAACTGTACACATGGAGACATTTTGAAGAAATTTGACTATAATGGAGGCGAAAACCGGTCGATCTATGTCAGAAATTTATGTGTGAACATTTCTGTCAACAGTTGTCCACATTGCAAGAACAAATTTCTGAAACAAAAGATTCTGAATTTGATGAACATGAGAATAAGTGGACAAGCAGTCTACGTTACAATAACTTACCATACGAACCTCATAAACTTAATTTGGTTTATGATATTGCATTAATTTTGTGGACAAATTTGTTCCACAAAATTAATATAGTCTACACCGCAACACTATTCTACTACTGTGAACGAGACTCAAGTTGGATATTTTTGTCAATAGTTGTCTACAATACAAAAAAAAGTGACTGAAATAGAAGATTCTGAATCTAGTGAACATGAGAATGGTTGGATGAAAAAGTAGAAAAAATAGACGAAATTGCTAAGTTGTTGTCTACGTCACATGGATGGAGTTGTCCATGTTACAAGAATGGGATTGTCTACGTTACAAGGTCAGGAATTCGGTATACTTTCAGGCGTCACTTGGTTTGCTATTTGGTGTAGATCATAAACCCATAAATCCAACGTTTATGGAGACTGGGGTTTCAATGTTTCAAATCAGGGGGGAAATAGAGTCGAATAGAAGGAGGCCGTAAGTCTCTGTGGCTGGTGCTATGTGAAACTTTCAAATATTAAATACAGTTTAATCAAAAAATAATAAAGCAAAGTATCCCCTTACTAATATTTGGGAGTACAAATTCAAAAATAATCTTAACATATGTTAATATTTACTTTCTTATGCCATTGCTATTAAGAGCATTTGCTAATTTCTTATTAAGATTACTAGAAATATCTCGTGCTACTGCACATATTGATTTTTTTTTTAAGATTCGATATTATAAATTTTTATTTAGATTATAAATTAATAAGATAAATGCAAAATATATATAAATATATATACTATAAATTTTGGACAATATATTAGCAAAGATTTTATCGAATTTTTCATAAATATAAAATATTCTATAGAATATCTCCTATAAATATGGTTTTTTTATCCATAAATATAGGATTTTAATTAATTACCATAAATATAGGATTTTAATTAGGTACCATAAATATTTGATTTTAATTAGTTACCATAAATATTTGATTTTAATTTGTTACCATAAATATTTGATTTTAATTAAATGATCACATAATAACTAATGACTAAAATATCCTTAATGAGAGATTAAAATTTGTTTTTTGATGTAATGACAATGTGATGTAAATATTTACATTTTTTAATATTTATTTATAAGTGTACTTTCCAAATAATATATAGGAGATAATTTAAATATAGTAACATCTAAGAAAGAATTAAATTGTGATATTTTAGGATATCAATCTTTCGTGTAATGAATATCCAAAGATTCATAATATATTTTGGAGAATACATTTATAGAAATAACATTTAATATGTTGAATGATAAATAATAAGCTAACTCAAACTATTATTCAAATATAAAAATCATTGCAATATTATAACCAAAACTTATAAATAAAACTTAAATCTAAAAAAATAATTTGTGTTATAGCACGAGATATATTCTAGTGTAAGATTATAACCGTATTTTTGTACGATGAAAATGACATTGGATGATTTTTTTTTTTTCATTTGTGGCATTTCCTAAAATAAAAACTTGGATTTGTGGCATTCTACCAAAAAAATCTCTATTTTAAACTAGGTCTGGACATTCAGGTTCACTTCAGATTTTTTTGGTTCTTAAGTTGAACTCCCATTCGAATATTTTATATATTCGGTTCGAGTTCAGGTTCGGTTCGGGTTTAGTATATTTTTTGTACCGATCATAGCTAGAACTAGCCAATTCTATTCGGGTTATTTTAAATTTTTTGGGTTTTCGGATCTTCGCGTTTAGGCCTCTAGATCCATTCGGGTATTTTTTAATAATGGTTTGAGGTTCGGTTCGAGTTCGATTCGGTTCGGATTCAGTATTTTGCCCAGGTCTATTTTATACTACATACTAACATTATGTCCAAATCTCATAAATTGCAAGAACGTTGGGGGACGTTGTGTAATTAACAAAGGGAATGGTAACAATAGTAGCAATATCAAATGACAATAAGTTTGGTTTCGTATACCGGTATTTTTTAACCAATCTAACACTAAATCAAATTAAAATCAAACCGAACTAAAGCGAACCAAACACAAACTAATTTCATTTTAAGTTAAGCTAGAATATTACGAATACCAAATTAACTCAACCGAACCAATGCCAAACCGAAAATAAACCAAAAAGCCCACCCTATTTAGGGGGGGGTATTCAATAAAATATTTTAAAAGAATTCAATTGTATAAGAAAATAATAGATTTCTAAACATTTTAAAGGATTTTAATGAATTCAGCCCAATTCACACGTTAAATGCTCAGAATTGATTCTTCACAATTTTTAGGGAACTTTCTATTAAATTTCTTCTAAATGACATGATCATCAAAACAATCATAATATTGAATAACACTAGAATTTAATAGAATTTAAAAATCAATCAATTAAATAACACTAGAATTTAATAGAATCTATAAAATACAAAATTGAATAATACTAGAATTTAGCATTCTATTATTTTCTTAAGAATTCTTTCATCCAATAACCCCCCTTAACATACTAACTTTGTATCCAAATCTCACAGTATACCTTCTAAACTTCTCAAATCGGATGGGTATTTACAAATCGATGGCCCAACCAGGCCCATTTATGAAAACCCTAATTTGCCTTATAAATTTCGTGCTTTTATCTTCACTCTAGCTTTTCTAGGGTTTCAGCCACCAGAGTCAAAGAGAGAGAGTAAAAATGCCGGCGGGACACGGAGTGAGGGCGAGAACAAGAGATCTGTTCGCGAGACCGTTCAGGAAGAAGGGTTATATTCCACTCTCCACTTACCTCAGAACCTTCAAGGTCGGCGATTACGTCGATGTCAAGGTTAATGGTGCTATTCACAAGGGTATGCCTCACAAGTTCTACCATGGTCGTACTGGTCGCATCTGGAACGTTACCAAGCGTGCCGTTGGTGTCGAAGTCAACAAACAGGTCTGAAATATGTTTGATTTTCAAGTTGACTTGTTGATTTTATGATCTCTTTGTGTTCGTATTGTGATTCCATGGCTAGTTGAAACTTGAAATAGTGTTGATTGTTCAATTAGGGTTTTTAACAAATTGTAATTATTTGCTATGCGTAAATTAGTTGTTAGGATTCATGTTTTGCTATTTGTATCAGTTGCAATCAATCCATAGTGATTCTAGTGGTGTTTTGATTTGGACTTGAGATTTTGCCTTGTCTTAGTATCTGTCTTGGAGCTAACATAGAGTTTGGCTTATGTATCTGGGATGGGTTTTGCTATTTGTATGAGTTGCAACCAAATCCACTATGATTCTAGTGTTGTTATGATTTTGACTTGCAATTTCTTGTGTTTATGATTAACGTAATCTTTTGGAAAGATGACTTGGAGTGGGACTTATTTTTGTGTTTGGGTTGGGTTTTAGATTGGGAACAGAATCATAAGGAAGAGGATACACGTGCGTGTGGAGCATGTGCAGCAGTCAAGGTGTGCTGAGGAGTTTAAACTCAGGAAGAAGAAGAACGATGAGCTTAAGGCTGCAGCTAAAGCCAGAGGAGAGACAATCAGCACCAAGAGACAACCCAAAGGTCCCAAACCGGGTTTCATGGTCGAAGGTATGACCTTGGAGACTGTAACTCCCATCCCTTACGATGTTGTCAACGATCTCAAGGGTGGCTATTGAGTTTACATTTTTATTATTCTCTGCTCAGAATTTTTGCACTTGATTTGTTTTCTTATGATGTTTTTGTATCAAACAAGACTGATTTCTATATGGTATGAGAGTGCAGTTCAGATTTTTGAGGAGCTATGCTTAATCATAATCCGTTTGCTTACTGCATTCGTTTATTTGTAAAATTACTCCTGAATTCTATTGTTAAATGATCCTTGCGAAATTTGAGACATCTATTAGTAAATCCAAAGTAAGGGACTACATAAAATGCCTTATCTTTACAATGTTATTCTGAAAATTTGCTACGTTGTGATGGGGGTGTTGTAGGCTTCGGCTCAGACTATTTAAACATGCCATTAGGAACCATGGCTCTGCATTTGAATGTTTAATGGGCTCCATTAGTTCATGGTCTTTGTCTACATCACAAACCCGATACAAGTCATGTGCATGATATAGATTAAAATGAAACATTAAGAGGATATATCCCCCATGATCGGACCCTTGGCTATTTGGATTACATTGGAGTATTGGACCAAATCAAGGTCCACCACAAAGTAGACAAAGGCAAATGAAGGGTAGGGAGAAAAACAAACCGAACTGAAATTTATTGAACTGAATTCAAACCAAATTGTATTATAATCCGACTGGGATAGAAAATTTTGTACTGAAATTTTCGAAATTTTGTGTAACTAAACCGAACCTGAATTTTGTGCAACCAAACCGAATTAATCAAAATTCATTTAAAATTAATATTTATAGAAAAAAATATTGAAATATATTAAAACTCTACATATTAAATAAAAATAATTAATTATTTATATTTGTGATATTTTTTTTATCCAAAACGAACCAGTTCTGAACTTAAAACTGAACCCAACCAAACCAAAATTATAAAAATATCCTAGTTGGTCTTAATTTTCTCTTTTTTATAACCAAATCAACCAAATATCGAAATATCCCAAACCGGAAATAAAATGGTCAACCACGCGGATCAATCGAGCTTCGGCCATTTTTCTTATTGGGCCATAACATACTTCAGGCCCATTTAGTTTATAGTTTCAATAGAGTAGATTCTTTTGCAGTTTCGGGAAGCCTTGACTACTGAGAGTTTCTAAGGTTCTCAAGTGGAAATGAATGAGTATGTATATATATACCTGTTGTTGTCCGATATGAAGCCAATCTTGTTGGAAACAGCCTTCAAAGCCATTTGCCATTTCTTTATCTCTGCACGAGTGGATTCTCCCGTCTGTCTCCAAAACTTAGAGCCGAACTCTCCCTTTTTGTCTCCTTACATCTTCTGGTCTCACCTTATAGAAGATCGGGAAGATTGTTCCATGATTGTTGCCAACTCTTCCAATCAACATTTGATTCGGCATACCTATTCCGAGTATACAAAACCTATATATTAAAGAAATATAATATCTCACAAGTGATATATTTTGAAATTTGATATCCAACAAATAAACTAAAATTTGCATTAATTTGTATGCAAATGCTATTTTAATAGAATGGTTGATTAGTTACAACTAATTATGTAATTAGGGGTACGTGCCCCCACTAGATCCACCCTTGGCCTATTGGAAATTTACCTTGTGGATAAGATGACCAGTGAGATTGTGGCTTCATTGATCCTTTTAAAGAGGTATTTCAGGTCTCTGCCATTTAGTTCATATGTATCTATAAAGTGTGGAAATATAAAGAATCATTGGAAAAGAGTGATAATAGGATCGTCATCTAGCCGTTAGAGAGATTTGGGATCTTCTCAAGTTATGTAAATAACATCAGATTAGTCTTGTAGGTATGTGTATAAATACCCCTCCTTATACATGTTATTGAAGCACGAATGAGAATTCTTATAATTCAACAGATTGAAGAGGTTAGTGTTTGATTCTTTTAAAGTTCTTTTACATCATTGCATATATTAAGTAAAATTTTGATTAGAGAATAATCACAGGTTTGTTTATGAACGTCATGATTCTATAGTTTGTGTTATATTGTAGCAATTATTTGCTCGAGATTCAAACGCACCCTGAAAAATCTGAAACTTGGTGAAAACATCAACAACAGCCATATGACCATTTTCCCAAGACTTATCCGGAATGATACAAAGCTGCGAGCAGCCAACTTTGGAAGCAATTTCTCATCGAACCACAAGGAAACAGAAGGTGATCTTTATACCATTAGAAAGATCTCACTTTCAAGTTTCCAGAAAAACTTTCAGATCCAAAATCTGAGGTCTGTAGCCAAATAAACGAAGAAGAAAGAATGAAACCTGTGACCGTGGCCAACCACCACCTCGCCCCGGGTATGAACCATTTTACCGTGGCCAACACCCCTGTTTCCCACGGTCATGTCCTCTGTTCCCGCGGCTACATCCTATTCCGTACCGGCTCACTCCAAGTTCACCCCACATTCCACTCAACATCATCCAAACACGTCACCAATTCACTCACCATGGTCCAAGGTGAATCATTAACAAGTATTTCGAGTGTTTTGCAAGGAAAATTTCAAATTTGATAGGATAAGATCAAGATGTCTAGATACGGTATTGTATAAGTATAGTCCCCAGCACAGAAAAAAAACCCTATGGAATTCCATGGATCAATACACATAAAGAGATGGAGTTATTTGTAGAAATTCCCAGGAAAAAATTTAAGTCTACGGAAAAAAAAAAAAAAAAAAAAAAAGACGTTATTGAGGAAGTAGTTGGAAACTGTGGACAACAATTGGTCAATTCTCTCTTGCTGTTTTGCATAATATCATGCTTCCTCCGGTGCCGACCATGTTGTGCTATGCATCTTGTCTTCTCATCAACGTCTGGTAACCCTAAACACTTTTAACCTCACCATTAAACACCAGATAAGCCTTTTTCGATACCTAACGTCATCTACCATGAATGCTACCCGTTGATGAGAAGCTCACACAAATTTTAATTAAAAGTAGAGAATTAACGGATGTGAAAGCATATTTTTTGTAGGTTTGATATTTAGAGTACGGTTGGCCTTGCGAAAGCTATGAGAAGTATGGTGCGAGTGTTTTTAACCAATGTTCTGTTTTATGTGGTCTGCAGGTTTTGATCCAAACAATAGTGCTAAAAGATATTTGAGTTCCCGTGATTTTCAAACCTTTTTTCCTTACTTAGTTTCTCTATTTGCTTGATGACAAACAAAGACTAAGTCTATAAAAATTGATAACATCGCATTTTTACCAATTTTTACTATAGTTTTCCAAGCATCATCATATATATAAAAGAAGAATGGGGTCTCTTCAGCGATGATACTTTAACATCTCATAATTAACTCTTCAATTTGTTTACATAATTTTACTATTAAAAGTTGTATATTAATTACTTTCTTAGTATAAAAATAAATACCAAAATAATGGAGTTTGAAGAGGCTATACCAAATTATGGATTGTTGAGACCATCAACAAATAAATTTTATCAAAATATAATATTATTCTACAATTGTAATTGACATTTTTTTAATAGTTTTCATCATTGTTCATTTTCTCAACCAATCAATTTATTATTAAAACAATTAGCGATATTTAAAAAAAATGCTGGAAAATGGTTCAAAGATAAATAAACAAAGGAATACGGTTAAATCATATAGTCTACGATAATACTCGTATTTATTTAAATATTTTACTAAATTTTCTGTATAATATTTTAATCAAATAAAAAAACAATTTTTTTTTTTGTATAATAGGAAGAATAAATATATTTTACTAAAGAACTAATGAAAAACACCAACTATAAAACTTAGAAACATACATTTGAAAAAACAAATTTGCGTATAGATGCAGGTACTCTCCTAGTTTTTCTAATAAGTGTTTGAGATTTTAGTGTTTCTAAAGCGTTTTTCAAGTATTTGTATTTTCAAATAGTGTTTAGAGATTTCTAATTAAAAAGACCAAAATAAGAGTAAACAATGTTTCATGACAGTTTCCGAGTCTCGAGGTTTGGCATCTGTTGAAGGCCTTCTGAATCATCAAATTGGATTTGAACCACCACCCAAAATTTTTACCCAATGTGGTACGTTGTCACACTTTTTTTTTTCTACGATTGAGTAAATTAAATCCGTTTCTAAAATTTTGAATTCCAACATATGCAAAAAAAGAGAGTTAGATTTTAAATTACTATATGGATATGTAATGGTTCAAATGTTTTAAGAAATCTCAAATTTATAATAAAAAGAATATTGGTTATATCTACATTATATGCCATTAGATAATCAATTAATTATAACTAGAATATATCTGTGTTATAGCACGTAATGATTTTTTTTTAAAATTAAGTTTTATTCAATAGTTTTGGTTATAGTAATTGCAATGATTTTAACATTTAAATAATAATTTTTAGTTAGTTTATTATTTGTCATCCAATAAATTAAATGTTATTTCTATAAATGTATTTTCCAAAAGATATTACGAATCTTTGGATATTCTTTAATCGAAAGTTTCATATCCTGAAAGATCAAGATTTAATTCTTTTTTAGGTGCTAATTAAATTTACAATTATAACCTTAATAAAAAAATAGCAAATGGTCGTAATGTCAATGGCATAAGATTGTAAATATTAACATATGTTAAGGTTATTTTTAAATTTGTACTCCCCAAATAATAGTAATTGGATTGTTACAAAACAATTAACTAAGGGGATTTTTGAAAAACAATTCTATACTGATATCTTGATTAACTATGTAGCAACAAAATTTTACTCACTAAACCAGCTTCCAAACATCATATATTATATAATTAAAAACCCCTACCGAATTCATTTCAACTCACGCTTCATTTTGCAACTCACTAATCTTCTTTCCATTTTTCTTAATCATGACTAATTATGCATTTAACTAACGAGTTTGATTCTTAAGTATGAATGTGAATCAATGTTTTTCTACTTGCTGATTCGATTTGGTCTTGGTTTATGTGCAGGTATTGTGCGATGTATATTCTAGCATATCCTCTTGTGAAATACGATGCCGATACATCCATCTGATAATACGGGACAATTGTCATGAATGGTGACAACTAAGAGCGATGGGCTAAACTCATGATGAACTCTATGCGAACAAAGAGGAAGGTGTGTTTCCTCGATGGCACATTGAAGCGACCGTCCAACGACGCAATTGAAACTAAGAAGTGGGACATGGTCAATTCGATGATAATTGGCTGGATATACAGCAGTGTCAAACCACGTTTGCTGGCTGGATATGAATGTGAAATGACAACCTCCTTCCTTATTGAAATATGAATATGATTCTACATCAAATTTTGAGTTGGAAGAGATGTTGAAAGAGAGAGAGAGAGAGAGAGAGAGAGAGATGTTATGCTTGCACACATTAAAGATAATCTGTTGAGGGCTCAGCAAATAATGAAGAATAATGCCGATAATAAGCGTAGAGACTTGGAATTTACAGTAGGATCTGTTGTGTTTCTGAAGCTGTGGCCATATAGGCAACAATCAATTTCTCGAAGATTACATCAGAAGTTGGCTGCTAAGTACAATGGACCATTTGAAAAGTGGTAGAGCATATTGGGAAAGCAGCATACAAGTTACAATTGCCTACTGGTTCTATAATTCATCCTGTGTTTCATGTTTCTCAATTAAAACCTGTCTTAGGCAGTGGACATCAAGTTTCTGAGTTACCAACAGTGATGTCTGATTTAGAGGAGTTATTGATTGAACCAGAGCATGTGCTTGACTCCAGGTATGATGAGGAGGGATATTTTGAGATCTTGGTAACTTGGAAGCATTTACCCACTCATGAGAACACGTGGATCCGTGCCACTAAATTGACATATCAGTTTCCTCAATTTATGCTTGAGGGCAAGCTTGATATTGGTGCGGGGGTATTGATAAACCCATGAGTGTATTTTAGGAAGACCAGAGCATATGCTAAGTAACTTAGCCTAAGTTGGACAACATTTCTGAACGAATAGAAGTGGAGCTGCAAAATAAAGGAAACGAAGTCAGCATTCTATAGGTTTTTGATCCCTATATATTAATTGAGAATCATTTTAATAAAATAATTATGTTTATGTAGAATATTACAATATTGTCATGCACAAGTGTCAACATCTCATTAAATTTCAAAAAAATATATAAAAAGTTTTGTTTACTAGAAAATTTACATTATACTGTCATTATACATTATTTGACATATTTGGTTACTTAATTGTTTTAGAAAATTTATTAATATATATTATGTTATAACTAAACATTATTATTACTAATTTAAATAGGAAGATTTACAATATTAAAAGTATAGATAATCTTTATTTATTGTATATCTAATTAAAAGAAAGATAGATTTATACTTAATAACTCATTTTAAATTCTCCTAATTTTTTGGAGTTGGCATTTTTAGAGAAGAGAGTGTCTAACATAATCCAGGAGGAGCAAGATCGTGAGTAGTACTCATTGATCTCTTCTGTGTAATCCGATTTGGTTATCAATAAAGGTGCTGATTCTATCACTACATCACAAAACCGATACAAGTCACTAAAATTTGTACATGTAAAGGAATTATCTCAGGAAATATTTGCTGGTTTCGTTCGTTTCCGGTACAGATGGCATATGGTACAAATGTAGAATTTATCTGCACCCATTTCAAGTTTTCAAGACTCCAAATGTGATTCATTTCGGTAGCGAATTATTAAGTTTGGCAAAGAGTATTGCTTCAATCACAACCTTCTTGTTTGACTAGTGAGCAAGATAAGAAGGAATCTTCTAGATTCATTATAAGCTTCAAAGAAATGACCTACTAAATATAATCAACTATTTGTTGGCTCTATTTTACACTAAAGCTAGCTTTACAGCTAAAGACAACAACAAACTACCATCCTGTTTTTATTGTAAGTAGAAAAAAAATCAATTGCAAGCGAGAACAGAACAGCAACTCTGTTATGATCTAACTCGTAAACTTCTCCTTTATTGATTTTACAAACCGATTACATTGATGCTCAATAGTATGAAAGTCTCATAACGACTCTTCGAACAACATACAACATTCAGCATAAGAAACTCTGAAACTCTCTTGACTCTTATTATTCTTCTCAAAGCTTCCAACTGCAAACCCTTTAATTGTATCAAAGACTTTCCTTCTTAGCCAACTCATTGTCCACATCATCAGCTCACTAGGTAGAGCATATCAATATCAGAAAGACACAACCCTGGCGCACTACTTTCAAACTGGTAAAGATTGGAGTCAACTATGAGACTTATCACCCCAACAGCTCGAACTCACCACAACAGAGCCAACCTGATCAACAAGAGAAACATGGCTGGTGAGGCACACTTGTGAACAGTGTTAGTAAGTAAGCCGAATCCTAAGAGCATTGTAGCTAGCAGAACAAGCGCTGAGCCAAACAACAACCATGGCAGAGTCAGTCTAGCCGATCCTGGAGTGATATATGTTTTCACAGAATCATCTTCTCTTCCTTCATCAGGTAGCGTGGCGATTAAAACTTTTCCAACCTCCTCAACGACATTCTTGATAAACTTAGCCTCAGATCTGTGAAAGTAGGGAGCAAGACCATTGAGATATTTCGAATTTATCTCCACCATTAGATTAAAATAAAACATTTAGAGGATAAATCGCCCCATGACCAGACCTTAAGCGTATTTGGATTGCACGTGACCAAATTTATTATATATATAAATTGTAACAATGGCATACATGTATAGAAAATACAATTGCAAAACCAGTATTAAAATCTAAAATACATAAAATGTAAAAGTATTGAAAATTAAAACACCCTAAACTAGAGATTAAACAAAATTGTACTATGTTATTTTATACGGTGTAATGTAATTTTATTTATATAATAGATATTTATTTAGATAATAATATAATTTATGATAGAATTTTTGCTAAAAAAGAATTAGTGAGCAAAATTTGTAAATTTCACAAATTAAGGACGTTGTTATATATCAATGATAAACTAAAAATATAATATATCTTTAATATATTTCTTTTAAATTATAAATAGATTATTACATGGGAAAGAAACTCAACTAAATTATGGACTTACTAAGTTTTTTTTTTGTCAACTCTTTTTTAAGCCAATGTACTAAGTTTTAAAACTAAAAGAAACGATATAGATTGAAGATGCCCGTAGATATAGGTAAAGATACCAAATCAAACCGAATCGTACCAAAATTCCTCAATATGTACCTGAACTAAAAAATTTTATAACCCGAGTAGTATATAAATTTTTGTCCCAAATTATCCGAAATAAATCTAATTTTTTGCAACTCAAACCGAAATAACCGAATTTCTTGTGTGTATATAAATAAAGAGAGAGAAAAAATAACTTGAAATAAATTTATTATCTAAAGTATCAATTAATTGTTTTTATTTTGCGGTAAAAAAAATGTAAATTTTTTATTATGACCTTTTTATCCAAAACGAACTAAACCTGAACTTAAAGCGAGCCAAATAGAGTAAAATTATTTTTCATACTCTATTTGGACTTAATTTTCATGACCGAATAAACCAAATACTTAATATCCTGAAGACAAAATGGCCAACCATGAGGATCAATCTCCAGGCATGGGCATTCGGGTATCAACTCTGATTTGGTTCGGGTTCGAGTTTCAGATTTTTTGGTTTTTAACTTGAAATCTTATTCGGATATTTTACATATTCGGTTTGGGTTGTGGTTCGGTTCGGGTTAATATATTTTTGGACCGATCATAACCAAAATTAACCAATGCTATTCGGGGTTTCTAGTTCGGTTCGAATTTTTTAGGTTCGGTTCGGTTTTTTGGATTTTTGGATATTCGGGTTTAGGCTTCTAGATCCATTCAGATATTTTTCAATAACGGATTCAGGTATTTCGGCTCGAGTTTGGTTCGGGTTTTCGAATCCGGTTATTTTGCCCAGTCTCGATTATCTTCAAGCCCGTTAAGTTTCTGGTTTCAACAAAGTTGATTCTTTTGCACTGGAAAATAATCGGAGAAGCTTTGACTTACTTTGGGAAACGAACGATCGCAACCAAAAAATATGAGAAAGGATATATTGAGGTTTCTACGGTTCTCAAGTGGCATATGATCTTAAACGCGGCGGTGGTCATTTTGAGGGTTTCTACTTACGGTTCTCAAGTGGAAAAGAATACGAAAAGAGTGTATACCTATTTTGGTCCAATGTGAAGCCAATTTTGTTGGAAACAGCCTTCAAAGCTACTTTCCATTTCTCCATTTCTACATGAGTGGATTCTCCCGTCCGTCTCCGAAACTTGGTGCCGAACTCTCCCTTTTGTCTCCTCACGTCTTCTGGTTTTACCTTATAGAAGATCGGGATGACAACCATATCTCCTCTTTCCACTTGTCCCATGATTGTCGCCAGCTCTTCCAAACACCATTTTGATTCTGCATACCTATTGACAATGATGGATCTAAGAAAATTATTTAATGGGGAAACATATTAAACATAATTAGTTATATTAAATTACTAACGTTTGTTTTAAATGGTATTAGATTAACTTTACATATTTATAGATTACAAGAAATAACTAAAATTTGCAATAATTTGTATGAACATGCTATGTATGTGGAGAAAAGATCATGGATCGGAAATATGAAAAAAAAAAAACTTGAATAGTATATAAACTATATAGACAAATCCACTCACTGTCAATTATTTTTGAGTTGATTATAATATATACCATATAGTTAATTAGTTAAAACTTAAGATTTAATTAGGGGTACGTGCCTCAGTAAATAATATTGTAGGTTCACCCCTGGCCTATTAGAACATTACCTTGGGGATAAGATGACTAGCGCAACTGTGGCCTCTTCGATCCTTTTAAAGAGATATTTTAGGTCTCTGCCCTTTTGTTCATGTGTATCTATGAAAAACTTGATGTTGTCTCTTTCCAAGGCCTCGGTAAGGTGACTGGCGAAGCCAAAGCGAAGATCCTTTCCCCTGAAGTTGATGAACACTTGATGGGCAGGCCGAGATAGAAGGGTCATCACGATCAGTTTGGTTTTCTCTGTCCAAAAGACAATTGAGTTGATAATATCTTTCTGTTAAAAAAATCGAGTTGATTGCAATTGTGGATGGGAACTTGGGAAGGAGAAGAGAGGGAGGTGATTGAAAATGGAAGTGGTGAAAAATCGGCTTCTGGCTGATGCATTTATAGAAAAACACTCTTCTCTATTGAAAATATAATTTTTTTTTTTAAATCTATAAAAAAAAACTATGCTTTTGACCTACTGTATTGCACAACGGCAGGAGTTAGGGATTCCAAAAATTAAATTAATTAAAAGTTTTAAAAGAATAAATTTTAAATATATATTTTGGTTAAATTTGAATTATATTAAAATTATTAATAAAATACTCCATAATCTTGTATGTAATACTTTTAATTTTGGTGTTTTTGATGTTTTTAGAACTCTACTCATGTAGCTAACAATAAATATTAAATGAATATTTTAAATCCATTAATTGAAAAATAGTTTGCTTAGATGGACACCTTATAAGGAGGAAAAACTCTTTGATTATATACATGATTTTATAATTTCGTTACATCGATACTATTGTGTCTATCGAAAAACTTATTAAAGATTGTGGACGCGTTGTTACTCACTGGTAAGTCCATTAGGCACATAAATCTATATACTAAAGTCTAAAGGTATAAGATTTAACGTCGGTGCTATTCCACAAAACTTTTATGAGAAAGTCTTCCAAATTTTTGAGAAACTCATTTATGAGAAAGTTTTCCAAATATTTTAGAAAGTTTTGAGAAACTCATTTATGATAATGTTTTGAGAAACTCATTTATGAGAATGTTTTGAGAAATTCATTTATGAGAATGTTTTGAGAAACTCATTTATGAGAAAGTTTTGAAAAAACTCATTTATGAGAAAGTCTTCCAAATTTCCTTCCTGTGAGAGATCTATTCTACAAAATTTTTATCGCTCAGAGAATTGGTTCAGACGTTCAATTTATATAGAATTTAGAGCTATCAACTATGTCCGCTTGTATGATATTGCTACGGAACTTCCACGTCGGATCCCATGTGAATTTTCGAGACTCCGGTGCTAATCGTACCCATCTATTATCTTTATTTTCGTATTTCGAATATTTTTGTAATGTTGAACTCTTGGGTTGAAGACACCTCTAAAGGTTCTCATATTATGATGAAATCGTTTTTATGAATGAAAAAAACTGTTGAACAAAAACCTAACGTCAGCGCTTTTAACCTTTATATAAACACGTACATGTTTATGAGTACGAGTATCATGTGAAACAAAGTAAGTGTTTATATCGTCTTTATGCTCTTCTCATAAATTTATGAGTTAATCTTAGTTAAGTTTAAGTAATTGATAAATTATATTAAAAAAATAACTGATATATTATCTTTCTTTAATGTGTTAATAGGTAAAACATATCATCATTTTGAATCTTTTGTTATGGAAACAAATTGCTATGCCACAAAAAAAAAAGTAGATGATAAATACTTTCTTCAGAAAAACAATTATTTACTATCAAATGTACTATATATTATCTTGTTTAGAATCACATGTTATAACTTGATATTTAAAGGTACTATCAGCTTAATTTTTTTTACTTTGATACTGCGTACGTACTCCTATTATATTCATCTAAGAGCTACTGGGTTGTGGAAGTGTTGTTGATTTATTGGTAATCCCAATAGTTACAAAATATTCTAAATGTTATAATTTCATTACAATATTATATTTTTCTATAAAACTAAAGATTTGACGCATTGTTATTTCATTAGTAAAGGTCCAACAGTCACATAAATCTACTAAATACTATGGGTATAAAACTTAACATCAGTGCAAAATACAAAATATTACAATTTTTAAATTTGAACTTCATGTGGTTTACGAGCATTTTCAATCCCTAACTTATAAATATATATTTTTAAAATTTGATATTCGTATTTCTTAGTAACATATAATGATATAATTATATAGTTTGTTAGATTTACACTACAAGAAAACATCACGATTTCCGAGGGTCAAAGTTCCGTCGGACATTTCCGATGAATTTCCGATAAATAGGCTTCCCCAATTCTATTGTCGGAACGCCGTCGGAAA
This sequence comes from Boechera divaricarpa, assembly GCA_026770425.1. Classification (NCBI taxonomy): domain Eukaryota; kingdom Viridiplantae; phylum Streptophyta; class Magnoliopsida; order Brassicales; family Brassicaceae; genus Boechera; species Boechera divaricarpa. The sequence goes on from CM049179.1 coordinate 2,520,140, forward strand.
TTTCCGATGGATAATTATAAATCTACCACTTTCCGACCGTTTTATACAATCGAAAAATCGGATATTATTACGATGGATTACCGACGGTTGGACGACATATTTCCGATGAGCTTGACGACGGATTTCCGACGGAAACGATTTTCGTAGATAGAATTTTCTTTAATATTATAAGAGTGAAATAAAATATATTTCAACTAATTATCATCTGATGTACTATCTGAATACTCTGATGGTGATGAATCTGATTGTGAATAAAATTCTCCAAGTTCCTCTTCGGAATAATCAAAAATCTCGTTATCACCTTCCTCAGTAACATCAACAACAAGATCAACTTGTTGCGGTTGTGCGATAGGACCAAGAAAACCTGCAGTGATTGTTGCATAGCTTCGTTATCTGAAATACCATCCACTCTACCTCTTGGTGTAATCAATGAAACAGTGATTCAAAGATCATGTTTGTTTGTCACACGAGGGCAGAAAATGTAACAAACTTGGTTTGCTTATGATGCAAGGATGAATGGATCGTACTTTTGCAGCCGTTTTCTGGAATGGATGGATATAACCCCAAATTCATCTTGGCGAACACCTGTTCCTAGGAACGGATCATACCAATCGCAGTAAAAAAAACAATGCATCACAAGTCGAGCAAACCAGGATAATGCACTTCTAGTATTTTCCTTAGAATACCATAGTAGACAATGTCACCCGATTGTGAAGAAATACCATAATCACTTGTTGGCCGGATCTTTCCTTCGTGTAAAATCTTAAAAGCATATCCACGTGTACAATACATAGGATAGAAGTGGGCAACAAACAATGGACCGTTGATCAACTCTTCTAACCAAGTTAGAAAAGACTGGTCTCTACTTTCACCTGTCTTTACCTGAATTAATTAAAAAAATGTATATTCATAAATTAAAAAAATGATATATGTAGTAATATTAAAAATAAGTTAAGTAGATCAAATAAACTTACATAAAATATGAGCCATTGTGAGAACTCGCTTTTTTTTAGCGCATTAAGTGCTTCCTCCGTGTAAGTTGGATAATGAAATCGTACTTGAGCCATATAAATCTTGTAAATACAAATATGATTACATTTCTTAAATTATGTATTATTATAAATATTTAGATCTTCTTTTTAAAATGAAATACCTTTCATACTCAATAAGATCTTCATTATTTATGAGAATATACATATGCAAATGATTTTGCTCATCCTCAGTTAATATTCGTTTTTTGCTTTTTTCACTTAGTCGTCCAACCTATTTAAATAAATTTATTTATGTTGTAATTAATAATATAATCGAATTTATAAATTTTATAATAAAAATTCAAATGCGTCTTATCTGTCGGAAGAGATTAGGAACATAAATTGGATAAAATACTTTTCACCTCTGTCATCGTGCCGAGCGGGTCTACGGCTCTTTGTTGCACTTGTTTTGGAACATAGTATTCAGAGAAATGTGCCGCCTCCTCATTAATGCATTGAGCAACAATTGATCCTTCCACTTTACTCAAATTTTTAACCTTTTTCTTGAGATGATACATATACCTCTCGAACGGGTATATTCCCCGATATTGAACAGGGCCACCTAATGCTGCTTCGCGAGGAAGATGAATTGGAAGATGATCCATTACATCAAAAACTAAAAGCAGAAAAATCTTCTCCAAATTATAGAGGATAGTTGATATCTGAGTCTCCAAATTACAAATACCGTCAACTATTAGAGATCTTGTACATAAATCCTGAAAAACCGACAAACTAACCGATATGAATCCTCTCTCCAATAAATCATACAATTGTTGTTGAACACATCTATCACCTGATACGGTAAACCAAGCCCAGCCACCAATTTCTGTATCTTATAGTATGTTGATGGATAATTACTATCTGCCGGTAAATGTCTTTTCATATAATCAGCAAACGCATTAACACAAGTCTCACATAAATTGTAATCCGTCTTGATTGTCATCAATTCAATTGCAGCCGATAACGGTGATATCCCCTCTGGACAACCTTTATACAACGGCTGCTTTCCCGCATCTAACATATCAAAGAATCTTTGTGCTTCTAAATTAGGTTCCTCTATGTCCTCTAGAAGCAACAAAACCCGGATCATTCACATGATATGCATCATGTACCATCTCAACATAACCGAAATTACCCCTACTTTCGGTGTAGATTCCCCTATTCTATCCGATGTAAAAGTTCCACTAGAAATCTACGATTCTTACATTTAAGACAAGGACAATAGATTTTACCCGTTTGCAAAGCAAGTTCTTGATTTGCTGTAAAACTCATGAACTGTCTTACACCTTCGACAAACTCTTCTGTAAGTTGCTCTTTATCGGGACCTTGGCTTGGTCTGTCCATCCACGCTCGAAAATAATTATACTAATTTGATAATAACATATTTGTAATAGATAATGTGTAGATAATATGAGAAGAATATAGCTAGAGAAATATTATGAGAGTGAAATTTTGTGAGAGGAAACGGGGGTTTTATAAACGCTCGAACCGACGGTTTTCCGACGGCAACGGCTATAAACGCATATGTCCATTCAACGGCTAATTTTTAAATGGTCATATTTTAAACTTTCGATGGAATACCGATGGATTGTATAGAATCTGTCGGTTGTCCGTCGGCGATGCCGATGATTCTACCGTTAAAAGCGTATTTTAAAATGGCTATATCACTTTTCGATGGAAAACCGACAGCATATAACATAACCCGTCACTTTTCAATCGGTTTGACTTACTTAATTCCTAGCACAATCTATTATTTTGGGGTTTAGGGTTTAGGATTTAGGATATTTATAGCTATACTGAAAATGGATAATACCACTAAATCGTCCGAAATAATATTTTACGAATTCAATTAGTTTTAAAATAGACATCATATTGTAACAATTAAATCCTTAAAATATACATCAAATTTATACCTCATATTAATTTTCATAACTAACAAACCAAACTTATAAGAAACACATATCAGTTATTACAATATATTTTATCAATTCATAAAATATACATCATATTTATACCTCATATTACTTTTTATAACTAATAAACAAAACTTATAAGAAACAAATATCGGTTATTATAATATATTTCATATAGTTTTAAAATATACATTATATTTCTGTTTTGACTATGGTTTTCAAGTTTTTTATTTATTTATCCATTTTTTTTGTAATAACTGATATGTGATTCTGCGGTTACGTAAACGCAGCTATTCGTTAAACGACTAATTTTAAAACGGTTATATCTTAAATGTTCCGATGGAATACCGATGGTATGCATAGAAACCGTCGATTTTTCATCGGAGATACCGATGTACAACCGACGGATGCATCCAACTATCACTTTTCCATCGGTTTGACTTACTTATTTTCTAGGACAATCCATTATTTTGGAGTTTAAGATATTTATCACAATAATGAAAATGGATAATACCACCAAATCGTCTGAAATATTATTTTAAGAATTCAATTAACTTTAAAATATATATCATATTTATCCGTTTTTTATATGCTGACTAGGATTTTTTTTCACTGTTTCAATCAATACTTTTGTTGTCACTGTAAATATTTTTTTGAAATGGGTACTCCCAAATATTAGTGAGGGGATATCTTTTTATTTGGAGCATCTAATAAGTAATTTAATTGATACAATATATAAATATGATGCATATTTTAAAAATATTTGAATTTTTAGTGTATTGTAATAAATTCAAAAAAAAAATATTTCTTATGTTGTAAATAAGATTTACTTTATTTCATGTTTTGCATGTTCTAGATAATATTTCTTATAGGAAAATAATATTTTGCCTATGATTTTATATTTATTTAGAATTATAAGCCGTTGGTTTTTCATCGGTAGAAAACCGATAGAAAACCGACGTACTGAACATTAGCGTCGGTTTTTACTTTTAAATAAATATATAATCATATATAGAACACAAAAATATGAATACTTTTCAATATCGAAATGTCTAACTTTTCTAATACCGACGGGTTTTGTGATTTAGTGGATTTTGGATTTTGTGGTTTTGTGATTTTGGAATTAGGATTTTCATATTATGATTTATGCTATAGGATTAAGAATTTGTGTTTTAGATTGAGCGTGTTGGAATTTTTATTTTAGTTTTTAAGATTTTGATTTGTGATTTATATTAGAAATTAGTTTTATTAATTTAGGATTGTGAATTTAGGTTAGTATTATGAATTATTAATAAATATAGGATTATGAATTATTAATAAATTTAGGATTATTAATTTAGTATTATGATTTAGTATTATTAATTTAGTATTATTAATTAAATATTATGATTATGATTAATAAATTTAGGATATTAAATTTAGTATTATGATTATGATTAAGTATTATTAATTTAGTATTAGGATTATGATTAATAAATTTAGGATATTGAATTTAGTATTATGATTATGATTTAGTATTATTGATTTAGTATTATGATTATGATTAATAAACTTAGGATTATGAATTCAGTATTATAAATTTCCTTTATGGATTTAGTATTATAAATTTAGGATTTTGTGATTTATGTAAAAAATTTGTATAATGAATTTAGGATATCGATTTCGTAATTTATTTTCTTATTTTTGATTTTCAAATTAGATTTTTTGGTTTTGGATTTAATATTTTTTTCGGATTATGCCATTTACCATGTTTTATAATTTAGGATTTAGAATTTGTGATTTAGATTTAGAATTTTTGAATTTTGGATTGAATTTAGGATCTTATTTTTGTAATTTAGGAATACGATTTTGTTATTTAGGAATTGCAAATTGGATTTTGTAGGATTTTGATATAATAATTTATGAATAATATTTTTTGATATATGATTCCAATTATGTTATTTTTTACTAATCTTTTTCTCGTTTTAGAAGTTACGAGGATTTCCATCGTTTATCCCAGAGAGCTCCGATCATTCATTCTACGAACTAGAGGAGTACTTCCGCCACTCCTTTTAATATTCCAGGTTTCCAGAATTTCGAAGCTCGCACCAATATCACCATTGATGAAATGCTGCTTCAACCGGGACGAAAATGTTTACCGATGCTTCACCCACATCGTCTGAATGGAGTCACTTGGTATGAAATTTTGAATTTTATAATGTTTTTAACACTATTTATGTAATGGTGTTTCTTATTTTAATTGTAGGTTTCACCATAAAAACGGGATCCCCAAGACGATTGTGAATATGCTCCATAACCAACTCCCAAACATGTATCCCACCTATGGAGATACGTCAAAAGATCGGCAAGATATGTGGTTCAAGTCTTTCGTGGTATGAAATTTTATTATTTTATTATAGTTTTTGAACATTTAATTGTGGTGTAACAACTAATTCTATATTTATTTATTTTTTGTGGAAAGAATTCAATTGGGATCCCTAACATACGCGCCTTGTTCGTAAAGATTTCGATAAGCAAGATAGTGCGGGTGTAATGACGTTCGAGAGTCGTGCTGACGAACTGGTACGAATATAATCTTTTACTAATTATTAATTTTCTTAACTTTTTTATTTACTAACAATTTATTTGTTTAACTAGACTGCTAAGGTCGGTGGTGTGCGACCAGATTTGAATGACATTTTTGTTGACACACACACTAACAAAAAACCAGGGTGGTACAAGACAAGAAGGCGTTGGCAATAATCAACAACATCGAAAAGAAGAAACAAGAGAAGCTTATCCAGCTATCTCAAGATGGAGGATCAGCTTCGGGTTCTAATGACTTGCCGCGAGAAGTCATGAACCAATTGGTCCTAGAGGTAAATCATAAATTTATATTAAGTTTAATTATTTTTAATAGATTTTTAGTATATTAATATTTGTTTATAATTTCTTAGGAAACTCTTGTAAGCCGAGGACGTGCTTTTGGATTAGAAAGACTTCCAGAATCAGACACTGCTACGTCTTAGTTCACACAGAGAGATCCAGAGCTCGTTCAAGAGATTGAGAAGCTGAGGACAGAATTAGCGGAAAAGAATGCAACAACGATTTGCGTTTCTCTCAGAATTACTTCTCCACTTTTATGAGCCAGTATTTCTCGAATTTTCGTCCTCGAGACCAACAGTAGTATTTTTAGGTTTTTTATAATAACCTAAAACTTTTATTATACGTATAACTTTTATTCGAACAATGTAAAATTTTTATTTTATGTATAATTTACTTTATAATTTTTTAATTTATCTTGGATTTTTAATTTTTGAATTACAAAAACAATAAATAATATTTGTTTTTCTTATTTACTAGAAATACCTTCGGAATGCCGTCAGAATGTCCATCCCTCGGTTGGCCGTCGGAACTGAAGCCCTCGGAAATCCGTCGGTAACCGTAACCCTCGGAATGCCGTCAGAACAGTAGCCCTCGGAACGCCGACGAAAATGTAGCCCTTTGACAGCCGTCGGTTTCCGTAGCCCTCGGAATTCCGTCGGTCACACAATTTACGACACGTTTCTGACTCTTTTTGATGTTGGAAATTTGAATCATTTTTTACTGTTAACTCTCTTGGAACACCGTCGGAATATCGTTTCCGACAACTTTTTTGTCGGACATCCATCAGAGATATTCCATCGGAAATCCATAGGTTTTTCCTACGGATTTCCAACGGATATCTTTCCAACGACTTCAAACCAACGGCTTGGCGTTCATGTGTACTCCGTCGGAAATAGTCGATTCCGACGGTTTACCCATGAAGTTTTCTGTCGGAATACGTGCTGTTTTCTTGTAATGTTAAGTTTCCTTTAGCTTAAGTCTACAATATATTAACCCCTTTAGCTTAAGTCTACTAGAATCATGTATTATATATAAGACCATTTGTAAATTCATTTGATAATTAATGAGAGTAATATTTCTAAAATCATTATAGTATTGGTCTCATCTGAAGTTTAAAATCAAGGGGTTACGATAGTAAATCTACTATATATTAATAAGTTTTTAAAAAAAAAGAAAATAAACCATTAGTTTGGTTATATTTACATCTCATGCCATTTAATCTACCATTAGTTTGGTAAACACAATCTACTTTATATTTTTGTAGTTATTATTATTTTCTAAATTCTTACTTTGCATAAATAATTAAGAGAATTTATATTTTTAAAATAAGATATTTAAAAAAATAACTAAAACAAACGACCCTTTATTTTTATTTTTGTTTTGTTAAAGTGAAACCATTTGAGATGAACATAATTAATGATTATGAAAAACTATGACAAACACTCTTACGTAAGAGCATGCATGACTGCATGTCATCTTTTGTAAAATCTAATCTCTGATTGACGCGTGTCCCATATATATCTTCTATCTAACCCTACCATGCCATTTAACGCGTTTTGTATAATTCAGATCTCTGAAAGTCTGACTCATCGTTGATACTCTTTGTTCATACTTTTTGCAAATAGGTACATAAAACTTAACCTATTTTTTAGCTAAAAGTAGTTTTCTTACTGGATGCTATTTAATTGACGTCCAATACGTGATTGTGAATGTTTGTAGTGATTTTCTTAGTATATAAAGAAGGAAAATCGTATGTTTTTTACCGACAGCATATATTGTACGAATACACACCCATCGAATAAACGATAAGATAAGAGTTAGGATCCAAGAAATTAAAATCGAAGAAAGCTATATATGAAAATAAGTAGGAATGCCATATCTTTGAGTGCTTTAGCTTTTTGCACATCATCACCATAGCCTTTGTTATATCTATCAACGTGGTGTCGCGGATCTACATTTGTGCTAGGGAGTGCACTTGCACCCAATCAAATTTATAAAAATTAAAAATTTGCTTAAGAAAATTATATAATATTGGTTGACATGGAAGTGTTGCACCCAATGATTTGAGTTCGATGCACCGACGGTTTCAGAATTTTCATTTTTAGATTCTCTTTTCTCCTTTTTTGTTCTCTGTTTATTTCAATTTCACTTTTATTTCTCACCACTTTTCTTTTATCTCACCATTATTCCTTTCAAAACAGAAACACATATTAATAGTTCCTTTTTTCTAGCAAAGATTTATTCGTTTACAATTATTATTTTTTTCAGTTACCTTTTAAAACATAAACAAATAAAAAATTTATTTTGCTTGTAATATCACATTTCCCTGATCTAATTAAATTACTATATTATTTTTGTAGAGATAGTTCCACAATAAAAACTAGAAACAAATTAATGATCAACCATATGTTTACCTGACCAATATTGGACATAATGAAATTTTACAAATAAAAAATGTTCGTTTCCATTTTTAAATTTTATTTTCTTATATATATTTATAGATATTTGCCCCTCATCAAAAAATAGTTTGGGATCCGCCACTGGGTATCAGTTGATTTTCTTTAAATTTCTTCACTACACAAACAAACTAATGAACAAATATTGTGCTTACTAAATACACGTAAGAAAATAAATCCTTTGAAATGATCACTTACCACTTTTTTTTCTTTAATTAAGATTTCCTTCTTCTTTTGGCATAAATCCGTCATCTTTAACCAAAAAAAAAGAAAAAAAAATCATCCATCATTTTAAATAAAATTACCAAACCTCTTAGTAAAAGTTAAGACTCACAAAAAAAAAAAAACATAAAAAATGTCCATTTGTGTACTGACTAATGTTTAGCCTCTTAGTTGCCTACTGACTAATGTTTTGGATTGTATAAGAATAAAATAATCACTACAACATTCACAATCATGTATTCTTATAGAATCCAAAACATTAGAATGAATCCAAAACATTAGAATGATTCCAAAACATTTTTAATGAATTATACGGGTCTTCCTTTCTCACGTTCGATCATAAAGCACTTGCTTTTTCTTTTTCTGTTTGGTTTTTTAAAAAAAAATTCTGTTTGGTTTTTAAAAAAATAGCATATTGAATATACTTGATGCACCAGCCGGGGGCGGGGCGGCGGGGGGGGGGAAAGAAAAGAAAAAAAAGGCAATTGTTTCTGTCATCTCCTCAATATCTCACAGCTATAGCTAGGGGCTCATTAGTAGAAATTATTAGTAATTTTAACTTATTTAAAAAAATTTTAAATCTAAAATTCTCAAATCAGACATTAAATGTTTCAATGTCCTAAAAAATACTCTTTAAGGAAATCTCTCGAGAAATACTGTTTTTTTTTTTACTTTTTTTAGCCTAAGCAAATCTTTCGAAACATTATCAAAACGTAATATTCTTATTTTATTAATAGATTTACAATTTTAGAAAGAAAAAAAATACTCTTTAAGAAAACCATCATGGATCAACATAAGTTACATATTCACCAAATTATAAAAAAAAAGTTACATATTAAATATAAAAATAATAGTTTAATAAACTTATATAATCTGCCAAAAACGTCTTATATAATTTTTGCATTGTATAAGAAATTATACTTTTCTAAACAAATAAATGGGTAAAAATAATTCACACAAAAATAAAAATGATTATCAAAATAATTGTAACTTTTTATGCAAAATGTATTTTTAATTAATAGTACAGAAAAAGAGAGTGCTTATTCGGATATGTTAGATTAACCTCTGAATAGCAAAATACCTGAATTAAGAAATACCAAAATCAATAGGACTACACTAATTTTAAGAACACATATGACTTTTTTTAACAACCCCAAAAAGCTAAATAGATGAATGAACTTTTGTCAAATTTAGTTATAAATTTAAAATGTGCGAGATAAATTAAAAAAATTATTTGTTATTTTTATGTTTTATAATTAAACGCAAATTTTTGCGAATGGTACATATTCAGCGAAATCATGTTTTCAAAACGTGAATAAGATGTATACTATTCAAGCTCATACTTTTTAATCGCTTTGACTTTGATCCAGTTTAAGTAGTATACTACTTAAACTAATTGGTTATTAAAATATTTAGTTCGAGTTAGTTAGTTATTTCTAATTTATTTTGTTTGATTCAGTCTCTACATGTGGAATGAAATACCAAATTTAACATTCCAAAAAAATATTTAGAAAAAAAAATCAAAGGTACTGTTTTATATGATTTTGTGTATTACATCTTGATTCAGCTACTATGACCTATTTCATCCAGTTTTGATAATTTAAATAAGTTTATTATAAATATCAAACTTTTGTAGTAAATTTGACGTAATTGAAGTTATCATAGAATTCAATTTCTTGTTTTTCTAAAACTGAATCTTGATGATACTCTTTATATAAAAATAATAGTGACTTAGTCACTTAATAAAAACAAAAGTTAGTTATTAAGCAAATATATTTAACAATATTCTAGGCTAACTCAATTACCTATTAAAGTGATACCGCGTTTTATCTTTGACTATATATGAAACATTTGTTTTTCTATATAAAACTTTACTCATAAAGCAAATCATTTAATTTTCTGTATTTTATTTTATGATATTGTGTTCCATAGAACTAAGTGATCCATAAGTTGCGTCCTTTTCTGTATTCAATGTGCGAATAGGCTTTGTCTCATAACAACTTCTTTTGTAGATATTTCCTCATGTCCAAATTCTTAAACTTTCTCCATAGACCGGCAGCTGAAGTTTCTTAAAATTTCAATGATAACTTCGTCTACTAGCCACAACGAAATCGTTTAATGTGCTTGCACTTCCAGAGCATTGTATTTTCTAGGTTTGGGCATTCGAGTATTCGATTCGGGTTTAGATAGAAATCCATCGGATCCAGATTTTTTGGGTAGAAGAATTTTGGACCATTAGGTATCAGAAGACTTATGGTTCGGTATCGGTTCGGTTCCTATTGATTACTAGTTGGTTCAGATCTAAATTTTCAAAACCTATAATAATCCGAAATAATACAGGTAACATTCGGTTCGGTTATATTATATCCGATTAGATCCGAAATGTAGCAAAATTACCGAAAATAAACCGAAATACCTGAAACCCAATATTTGAAAAATTAAACATTGTGTAAAGACAAAACTCACAAAACATTTGATCTAAAGTTCTTTACTCCAAATTGACATCCAAAATATTTGAAACTGTCACAAAAGCAAAGATAGAATAGAGAATAGGGAAATGTTTTAGAATGAATCCAAAACATTAGAATGATTCCAAAACATTTTTAATGAATTGTACGGCTCTTCCTTTCTCACGTTCGATCATAAAGAACTTGCTTTTTTTTTTTCTGTTTGGTTTTTTTAAAAATAGCATTGAATATACTTGATGCACCAGCCGGGGGAAAAAAGGAAAAGAAAAGAAAAAAAAAAAGCAATACAGCTATAGCTAGGGGCTCATTAGTAGAAATTATTAGTAATTTTAACTTATTTTAATTTTTTTTTAAATCTAAAATTCTCAAATCAGACATTAAATGTTTCAATGTCCTAAAAAATACTCTTTAAGAAAATCTTTCGAGAAATACTGTTTTTTTTTTACTTTTTTTTAGTCTAAGCAAATCTTTCGAAAAATTATCAAAATGTTATATTCCTATTTTATTAATAGATTTACAATTTTAGAAAGAAAAAAACACTCTTTAAGAAAAACATCATGGATCAACATAAGTTACATATTCACCAAATTATAAAAAAAGAGTTACAAATTAAATATAAAAATAATAGTTTAATAAACTTATATAATCTGCCAAAAAAGTCTTATATAATTTTTGCATTGTATAAGAAATTATAGTTTTCTAGACAAATAAATGGATAAAAATAATTCACACAAAAATAAAAATGATTATCAAAATAATTGTAACTTTTTATGCAAAATGTATTTTTAATTAATAGTACAGAAAAAGAGAGTGCTTATTCGGATGTGTTAGATTAACCTCTGAATAGCAAAATACCTGAATTAAGAAATACCAAAATCAATAGGACTACACTAATTTTAAGAACACAAATGACTTTTTTTAACAACGCCAAAAAGCTAAATAGATGAATGACTTTTATCAAATTTAGTAATAAATTTAAAACGTGCGAGATAAATTAAACAAATTATTTGTTATTTTTATATTTTATAATTAAACGCAAATTTTTGCGAATGGTACATATTCAGCGAAATCATGTTTTCAAAACGTGAATAAGATGTATACTATTCAAGATCATAGTTTTTAATCGCTTCGACTTTGATCCAGTTTAAGTAGTATACTACTTAAGCTAATTGGTTATTAAAATATTTAGTTCGAGTTAGTTAGTTATTTTTAATTTATTTTGTTTGATTCAGTCTCTACATGTGGAATGAAATACCAAATTTAACATTCCACAAAAATATTTAGAAAAACAAAAAAATCAAAGGTACTGTCTTATATGATTTTGTGTATTACATGTTGATTCAGCTACTATGACTTATTTCATCCTGTTTTGATAATTTAAATAAGTTTATTATAAATATCAAACTTTTGTAGTAAATTTGACGTAATTGAAGTTATCATAGAATTCAATTTCTTGTTTTTCTAAAACTGAATCTTGATGATACTCTTTATGTAAAAATAATAGTGACTTAGTCACTTAATAAAAACAATAGTTAGTTATTAAGCAAATATATTTAACAATATTCTAGGCTAACTCAATTACCTATTAAAGTGATACCGCGTTTTATCTTTGACTATATATGAAACATTTGTTTTTCTATATAAAACTTTACTCATAAAGCAAATCATTTAATTTTCTGTATTTAATTTTATGATATTGTGTTCCATAGATCTAAGTGATCCATAAGTTGCGTCCTTTTCTGTATTCATTGTGCGAATAGGCTTTGTCTCATAACAACTTCTTTTGTAGATATTTCCTCATGTCCAAATTCTCAAACTTTCTCCATAGACCGGCAGCTGAAGTTTCTTAAAATTTCAATGATAACTTCGTCTACTAGGCACAACGAAATCGTTTAATGTGCTTGCACTTCCAGAGCATCGTGTTTTCTAAGTTTGGGCATTCGAGTATTCGATTCGGGTTTAGATAGAAATCCATCGGATCCAGATTTTTCGGGTAGAAGAATTTTAGACCATTTAGGTATATGAAGTCTTATGGTTCGGTTCCTATCGGTTACGGGTTGGTTCAGATCTAAATTTTCAGAACTATAATAATCCGAAACAATCCAGGTAACATTCGGTTCGGTTATATTATATCTACATATAATATTTCGTATTTTTTATATGTATAATAGATTTTATAATTAAATAATGAAAAACAAAGAAATCACATATGAAATAAACTAAATGAATACTGATACAATTTATCTAATAATAAAACAATTTGTTTTAACACGCACCTATTTTATTTCAATACATTATATTGCTTTCAAAAAGAGGCTTAGCGACGTTATTTTAGTTTTGAAGCCTTAGAAATGTTTGAGTAAGAACCAATATCCAGAACAAGGTTTGGTTAAAAAAAAGTTTTAAAGAAATGGATTTTGGTTTAATGAAAATCTTTTTAATTTTCAAAAGATTAAACATATCTTGTAAATGATTTACAAAACAAAATATGTTTCGAGACATGCTCTGATAAATTAAAAACACGTAATCTGATTTTTTTTTTTTTTAGAAAAAAATTATCTTTTTGACTTCTCAAATATTATTAGGGATAGTAAAGTCGCGATTAAAAAAAAGCAACATGAAATGTTTTAACCTAAAATGATCTGACAACGTCACGTCAGTAGCGGCTGCATGTATCTTTCTCTTTCGCATTCTCTTTCTTTAGCAGTAGCGTATATTGGTTTTTTTCGGAGAAAAAAGTCATGGTGTGCGTATGCGTTCGATCTATAATAAAGTCTAACTCATTTTTATTGTAACTAAAAAACCCCCGACAAAAGACATAAATCTGTGATCGAACTCTACCCTAAATATTTAGGGTTTCCACAGTCCAAATGGGAAATAAAAAAAGAAAAGAAAAGAGAGTTCCCTAATCAAGTTAGAACTTAGAAGAACAATACTCTTTCATATAGCTAGTTAGAAAACAAGAAGTTTCTATAATAAAATGTATAACTATTGTAGTCTAACGTGAAGCCAATCTTGTTAGACACAGCCTTCAAAGCCACTTTCCATTTATGCATATCTTCACAGCTGGATTCTTCAATGTGTCTCCAAAACCTATCGCCGAATACGCCCTTCTGTCTCCTAACGTCTTCCGGTCTCATCTTATAGAAGATTGGGATGACAATCATTTTCCCTTTTTCCGCTTGTTCCATGATTGTCGCAAGCTCTTCCAAGCACCATTTTGATTCCGCATATCTATTGGCAATAATAATGTCTATGATTAAAAACTATAGGAACATTTATAATACTAAAGCTATAATTGGAACATTACCTTGACGATAAGATGACCAGCGCAACCGTGGCCTCTTCAATTCTTGTAAAGAGGTGTTTCAAGTCTCTGCCCTTTTGTTCATGTGTATCTATGAAGAACTTGATCTTTTGGCTTTCCAAGGCATCTATAATGTAACTGGCGAAGCCATAACGAATATCTTTTCCCCGGAAGTTGATGAACAATAGATTGGCCATCATAATTTATCGGTTTGGATCGAATGTTAGAATTTTTTTTTTCTTTTCTTATCCAAATAGAAATTGAGTTGATTCCACTTGAACTCTGGCTGTGTTTGATTTAAAGCAAGAAAAAGAGAAGGAATTGAAGAAGGAAGTGCTGAAAAGTCTTTTGATTTTTTTTTTAAATCTTTGTTTTTGCTCTATGTAACTACTACCAAAAGGTAGAATAATGTTCCCCATTTGCCTTTCAGAGGTAATGATTACGCTTGGTGGAACAAGCAGGTGGAAAATCCAATTGTTAAGTAGATTGACAGGATTTTAGTGAATCAGCTTTGGAGAAAAGTCATGCCAGATTCAATTGGAGAGTTTGAATCGCCTCTATTCTCAGATCATACTCCATCTTTCGTAAAATTTGGGATCCCATGTGAGAAGGCTTTAAGACCATTTCATTATTCTTCATTCTTGGCATTGCATCCTAATTTCCTATCGATGGTTAAAGAAAATTGGGAGAATTTGTTTGTGATGGGAACTGATATGTATAGGTTTGTGATGAAACTGAAGGGTATGAAAAAGGTCTTCAGGAACTTTAACAAGCAGCACTATTCAGGCATAGAGAAACGAGTAATGAAGGCTGAGGAAAAACTAAAGTTTTGTCAGGATGAATTGCTTAATAATGTCTCACCGCAGATGGTGGAACAAGAGAAGAGGTGTTACAACGAATGGTTTGAATTGGCTGAAGCAGAGGAGAGATTCCTTTCACAGAAAGATAGAGTTGACTGGCTAAAACATTGTGATTTGAATACGTCATATTTCCACAAGGTGATTGACGAACGTAAAGGTATCAATTAAATACTTTATTTAATTGATAATAATGGGTTGAGAGTGGAAGATAGCAGTGGGATTAAAAAGGAATGTATTGGATTTTACAAGGCGCTTCTTGGGAGTCAGACAGTGGTTTTTTCAGAGGAAAACAAGTTGGCTACTAGACGTCTAATTCGTTTTAGATGTTCTGAGGAGCATAAAGTGAATCTAATCCAGCCTTTCACTAATGAAGAGATTATGGCTGAGTTCTTCAATATGCCAAACTCAAAAACGCCAGGTCCGGACGGATACACAGCAGAATTTTACAAAGATTCATGGATGTGATAGGCCAAGAAGCAACAGCGGCAGTGCACGAATTTTTCAAATCCGGCAAGCTCCTAAAGCAGTTAAATGCAACGGCTCTAGCTTTGATACCGAAGAGACAAGGAGCAGATCGTATCAGTGACTTTCGCCCAATCTCCTTGTGTAATGTTTTGTACAAAGTGATCTCTCGCCTTCTTGCAAAACGCCTTCAGCTAATGCTTCCCCATCTTGTATCCAATAACCAATCTGCTTTCATAAAGGGTAGATTATTGGTGGAAAATGTGCTATTAGCTACAGAATTGGTCCAAGGCTTCAACAGAAAAGGAAGTGGTAAGAAAGGGCAGTCCAAATTGATCTTCAAAAAGCTTTCGATTCAGTCAGCTGGAGTTTCATAATCACGGTGTTGAAGGAAATGGACTTTCCTGAAATGTACATTAATTGGATAAAGCAATTCCTTACTGTTGAAGTATAATCATATCTTGTATAAGACAAAGTGTCATTCACATAAGTTACTTATTAATTAAGAGTCATGAATTGTCATTCGTATAGTTGTGTTGTTTAATTTCTAAAAGATGTGTTGGTTTGTCTCCGGAAGTTACAAACGGTTACATAAAAACCTATATAAGTGTATCATTGTGTGTCTTTGTTATGTTGTGACGAGTGTGTAATAAAAAGTCAAGTACTCTGTTTTTTAATAAAATTAGTTTCGTTGAAAACAGAGTAACTTTACGTGTTCTCTTTTCTTCACTTGTTTCTTATTTCTATTTCTTGTGCACTAAGAAACATACGAATAAGAACAAGAGTGAAAAATACAACATGGTATCAGAGCTTTACGATTGAGAGGACCAAACAGAAAGCACTAGTTTACAACTCATCACCACAAGAAGCAAGAAGATATCGCATACGTTAATCGCAAAATAAGCCGAGACGATGCAAGGCTCTTCACATCAAGTGATCCCTATATTCGATGGGGAGAAGTACGACTTCTGGAGCATTAAGATGGCAACCATATTCAGGACTAGAAAATTGTGGTCCGTGGTTGAAGAAGGCGTGCCGGTCGAACCGGTACGAGCGCAAGAAACCCCTGAAACAGCAAGGGCAAAATCGCTTAGAGAAGAAGCGATGGTGAATGATACGATGGCATTGCAAATTTTGCAAACTGCCGTGACTGATCAAATATTCTCACGCATTGCTGCTGCATCAACATCAAAGGAGGCATGGGACGCATTGAAGCTGAGTATCAAGGTTCTCCTCAAGTTCGATTGGTTAAACTTCAATCGTTGCGTAGGGAGTACGAAAATCTGAAGATGTATGATAAAGAAGACATAAAGACGTTCACTGATAAGTTAATTGTTTTGGAGAATCAATTGACTTATAATGGTGAAAAGAAGACTGACTATCAACTCATACAAAAGATACTCATCTCTCTCCCAACCAAGTTCGATAGCATTGTTAGCACTATGGAGCAAACTCGTGACTTAACGTCAATGACGATGACAGAGTTAATAGGTGTGTTAAAAGCACATGAGGCAAGAGTGACTGCAAGAGAAGAAAGCACTACTGAAGGAGCATTTTATGCTCGCACAAAAGGAAGAGAATCCGGTTTCAAACGAGACAACACCGAGAGCCGTGTTAATGAAGGCAAGAAGTGGTGTGAGTTTTGCAAGCGAAGCAACCACACAGAAAATGAGTGTTGGAAGAAACCGAAGAAAAACGATCATGGCATGAATCAAAGAAGTAACAAGGAGTGTTACAATTGTGGTAGGATCAGCCACTACTCAAATGAGTGTCGCTCAAAGGGAAAAGAAAGAGTGCATGTAAGTCTTGAAGATGAAGACTTGGTTGAAGACCATATGTTGTTTTAGTGGATGTAAAGAAGGCTTGGAGTTTATACGAGATATGATTAAGGGGGAGTGTTGAAGTATAATCATATCTTGTATAAGACAAAGTGTCATTCACATAAGTTACTTATTAATTAAGAGTCATGAATTGTCATTCGTATAGTTGTGTTGTTTAATTTCTAAAAGATGTGTTGGTTTGTCTCCGGAAGTTACATAAAAACCTATATAAGTGTATCATTGTGTGTCTTTGTTATGTTGTGACGAGTGTGTAATAAAAAGTCAAGTACTCTGTTTTTTAATAAAATTAGTTTTGTTGAAAACAGAGTAACGTTACGTGTTCTCTTTTCTTCACTTGTTTCTTATTTATATTTCTTGTGCACTAAGAAACATACGAATAAGAACAAGAGTGAAAAATACAACACTTACAACACCTTCTTATTCTGTGAAAGTTAATGGTGAGCTCTGTGGACACTTTAAGGGCGAAAAAGGATTACGACAAGGCGACGCTCTCTCCCCGGCACTATTTGTTATAGCAATGGAGGTCTTTGGGTCATTACTCAGAACTAAGTTTGACGGTAAAGATTTTGGAATGCATCCACAGGCAAAGAATCCTTTGGTTACTCATCTTGCTTTTGCAGATGATATTATTGTTTTCTTTTATGGGTCTAAAAAATTGCTAAATGGTGTTGTCAAAGCCTTACAAGAATTCAAGTCTCTCTCAGGCCTCCAAATGAACGTATCTAAATCAGCCCTGTATGTTGTCAATTCGTCAATCAGCGATCAAAATGAGTTGGATGCGCATGGTTTCAAGAAGGGAACTTTCCCTTTCAGATATCTCGGATTACCCTTGATGAATAGAAAGTTGCGTATTAATGAGTATAGCCCTCTCCTTGATGCAATACATAAAAGATTAACAAACTGGAAAGTACGTTCATTAAGCTATGCGGGTCGATTACAGTTGTTAAAATCTGTCATATACAACTCTATTAATTTTTGGAGTTCAGCATTTTGCTTACCTAAAGGATTTATTAAAAAGGTGGAGCAAATGTGTAAGAGGTTTCTTTGGTCAGGACAAACGGAGGAAAAATGTGCTAACAAAGTTGCTTGGACCAAAATCTGTTATACAAAGGAAGAAGGAGGCCTCAGATTGCGAAATCTTCAAGCTTGGAACAAAACACTTCTGATGAAACTAGCTTGGAGTATACATGCTACAAAGGACTCCTTGTGGGTTAACTGGGTACGATTGCACTATATGAATCATGAGTGGTTTTGGACAGTTAAGGAGAAATCGAGTGACTCGTGGATTTGGAAATCCATCCTACATTTAAGACCTTTAGTAAGGAAGTTCTTACACAGTAAGGTGGAGAGTGGCAGCCAAACGAGCTTCTGGTACGACATGTTGATCAAAGATCATATCCTTATTGATATCGGAGGAACATGCATCACTCAGCGGCTAGGAATTCCATCACATGCTTCGGTGGTGGATGCCGAAAAGATGGGGATTTGGAACAGGAATATAAATGGTGTCAGCAACGCAAATTCAAGGAAAGTGTTGGAACTGGTTCAAAGCATGTCTTCCCCAAATGAGAACAATGAGGATGATAAATGGATCTGGGCAATTGATGATAAGAGGAAGAAACACTTCTCAACCGCTTATACATGGGCTTCACTCCATGAAGAGAAACAAAAGCTTTACGGACACAATGCAGTTTGGTTTAAGGGAAATGTTCCCAAGTTTTCATTTATATTCTGGCTTGCTATATTAAACAGGTTGCCGGTCATGGACAACATGTTCAAATGGGGTATTGCAGAATCGCCGTTATGCTGCTTGTGTAACAATCAAGTCGAGACAAGGAATCATGTACTTCTTCATTGTCAATTTAGTGAACAGATTTGGCACATATTGATGAGGCGATTAGGAGGACCACCGTGTATCTTTCACAACTGGGAGGTGCTACTTTCTGTTGGTCGAATAATTGAGTTTAGTTTATTAATTATACAAACAGTTACACATGTTAGAGTCAAAGGATGTGTGTGTTAAGAGTCGTGTCTTGTTAGTGTGACAGTTATGTCTAAGTAGAAGAGTTGTATCTCTTGGTTTAGTGTCTGTTGTTTTCATTTATAAACACAACTAAGTCGTGATGTAAGAAAACAAGTTTGATATTCAATAAAGTCTCTGTTTTCCTTCATACTCTGTTTTATCAAACGATTAACATGGTATCAGAGCCCTACTGATTCAAGGGCCAAATTCAAGTAAAAAAAAAAAATCAGAGAGTGATGGAGATGATGTCACATATCGTGACACCAATCTTCAATGGTGAGAACTATGGATTTTGGCGTATCAAGATGAAGACAATCTTCCAGACGAAGAAACTGTGGGAAGTTGTTGAAGGACGAGTTCCAAATCCACCCGCACAAGGTGATCATAGTCCTGAAGCAGTTCAACAGAAGAATCGATCTGATGAAGCATTCTTACAAGATCTAACTGCATTACAAATCCTTCAAACAGCAGTCTCGGATTCCATATTTCCAAGAATTGCTCCTGCATCAAGCGCAAAAGAGGCTTGGAATGCTTTGGAATTGGAATTTCAAGGTTCTCCACAAGTAAGGATGATAAAGCTTCAATCACTGAGAAGAGATTATGAAAACTTGAAGATGAATGACGATGATAACGTCAAGGTTTTCACGGGAAAATTAATTGATTTGGGAAATCAATTGAGAGTCCATGGAGAAGAGAAAACAGATTATCAAATTGTTCAAAAAATACTCATCTCTCTTCCTGCAAGATTCGATAGTATCGTGGCTGTATTAGAGCAGACAAAGGATCTACAAACGTTAGATCCTATGGGGAAAAAGATTATGGAGATTAAGATGGTTCACTAGAGTTTTCCAATAAAATGGAATTCTTCTCAAGAAAGTGCCATGACTACTCGTGAAAAAGAAGAAATGGAGTTATGGCATAGGAGATTAGGTTACGTGGGTAATTCAAGCATTCAACAAATGCAAAAGAAGAAGATGGTGGATGGTTTACCAAGTTTTCAAGTGAACCGAGAAGTGCGTGGAGCATGTATGCGTGGAAAGCAAACAAGAGATGCATTTCCAAAGGAATCTCTGACAAAGACAAAAGAAAAACTCGAGATTGTTCACACCGATGTTGGCGGACTAATGCAAACAAAGTCACTCAATGGAAGCTGGTACTTCTTATTATTCGTTGATGACTACACTCATATGTCTTGGGTATATTTTCTTAAACACAAGTCCGAAGCATTTGTGATGTTTAAGAAGTATAAGCCTTGGTGGAGACTCAATCAAGAAACAAGATAAAGATGCTTCGATCCGATGGTGGTGGTGAATTCACATCAAGTGAATTCAATAAATTATGTCATGAATGGGGAATCAAGAGACAAGTAACGGTTCCATACTCGCCACAGCAAAACGGCGTTGCTGAGCGTAAGAACCGGTCTCCAGTGGAGATGGCTCGAACCATGATCACTAATCAAAGTCTTCCTCACAAATTATGGGCTGAGGCGGTGTATACATCGACATACCTGCAAAATCTCTTACCTACTAAAGCCATAGAAGAAGACATCACACCAATTGAGAAGTGGAGTGGGCATAAACCGACAGTTGTGCACTTGAAGATATTTGGAAGTTTATGCTTTGTACATGTGCCAAAAGAAAAAAGAAACAAATTTGATGAGAAGGCCAAACATGGAGTTTTTATTGGTTATAGTAGTCAATCAAAAGGCAACAGAGTTCTCATTTTAAATAATGAGAAGGTGGAGATATCAAGAGACGTAGCATTAGAAGAATTAAAGAAGTGGGACTCGGAAAGAAAAGAAGAAGTCAAAAGAAAATTTGTCTTGTCCACAAATATTTTATCGCCACAACCTGAGGATAATCAAAGAAATTTCAGCCCTGTTCACTCTCAAATTAACGATAGTGATAACAATGAAGAAGAAGGAGAGACTTCAGATCCGCCAAAGAAATACAAGTCCATGGCAGAAATCATGCAAGTCGCACCTACGGTAGATTTTGAAGAAGCAACTCCAGCCTATGAAGCATGTTTTCTTGTAACAGAGGAACCACAAACCTATGATGAAGCCTCATAAATCGCAGAATGGAGGCAAGCCATGGAAGAAGAAATCAACATGATCGAGAAAAACAGAACATGACTACTAGTGGAGAGACCAAAGGAAAAGAATATCATTAGTGTGAAGTGGATATATCGTCTCAAGACAAAAGCTAATGGTGATCCACTCAAGTACAAGGCAAGGTTAGTTGTAAGAGGTTTCTCTCAAGAATATGGTGTCGATTACCTTGAAACGTTTGCACTAGTTTCAAGACATGACACAATCCGAGCAATCCTTGCTCTCGCGGCACAAATGAAGTGGAAACTCTATCAAATGGACGTGAAGTCAGCGTTTCTCAATGGAGAACTTGAGGAAGAGATTTATGTTGCACAACCTCCTGGATTTGTGATCGAAGGCGAAGAAAGCAAAGTGTTAAGACTGAAAAAGGTTTTATACGGCTTAAAACAAGCCCCTAGGGCTTGGTATGGAAGGATCGATTCATACTTTCTCCAACATGGATTTCAAAGGAGTATGAATGATGCAGCTCTATACGTGATGAAGAAAGGTAAAGAGATCTTGATCATGAGTCTGTACGTAGACGATATCATCATCACGGGTAACAATTCTCAACTCATTGAAAAATTCAAAGAAGATATGAAGATGGAGTTTGAGATGACCGATTTGGGGTTGCTAAATTATTTCCTGGGAATGGAGATAATTCAAGATGATCATGGAGTTTTTCTGTCACAAGAAAAATATGCCAATAAAATTGTTGAGAAGTTTGGAATGAAAGGATGCAAGAGTGTAAGCACCCCACTTACACCAAACGACAAGAAGATTGAAGATAATGAAGAATATGGTGAACCAACAAAATTCAGAAGCATTGTTGGTGGGCTGTTATATCTTTGTGCATCAAGGCCAGACTTAATGTTTGCAAGTTCGTATCTCTCACGTTACATGTCAAAGCCGCTAAATAAGCACTATCAAGAAGCCAAAAGGGTTCTAAGGTATGTCAATGGCACGTCTCACTTTGGAGTTCAGATTTCAAATGTGGAGAATCCAGAACTGCAGGGATACTCAGACAGCGATTGGGGAGGTTCAAATGAAGACAAGAAAAGTACATCTGGGTATGTTTTCTCTCTAGGATCTTCTGTGTTCTGTTAGCAATCTAGCAAACAACAAACTGTGGCACAATCAACGACAGAAGCGGAGTATATCGCAGTGTGTTCAGCAACAAATCAAGCAATTTGGTTACAAAGACTTATGGAAGATATAGGCTTTGATTCTCAAGAGGAGTTCCAATCTACTGCGACAACAAATCGGCAATTGCTATTGGGAAGAATCCGGTGCAACATCAAAGAACAAAGCATATTGAGATTAAGTATTATTTTGTTCGAGAAGCTGAACACAAAGGTCTTATCAAACTCAAGTATTGCGAAGGTGAAATTCAACTTGCTGATTTGCTTACCAAAGCACTTAGCAAGAGAAGGTTTGAAGAACTAAGGAGCAAGCTTGGCGTAAGACCGAAACTCAATTAAGGAGGAGTGTTGGTCGAATAATTGAGTTTAGTTTATTAATTATACAAACAGTTACACATGCTAGAGTCAAAGGATGTGTGTGTTAAGAGTCGTTATTGTTAGTGTGACGGTTATGTCTAAGTAGAAGAGTTGTATCTCTTGGTTTAGTGTCTGTTGTTTTCATTTATAAACACAACTAAGTCGTAAGAAAACAAGTTTGATATTCAATAAAGTCTCTGTTTTCCTTCATACTCTGTTTTATCAAACGATTAACACTTTCATGGCTTATGTCCGACACTCCACAGGTCTCTATCACTTTGAAGAGAGCAGCGACACAAGCAGCAGTCTACTTCCTGTGGAAAGAGCGAAATTCAAGACTTCACACAACAAGGTATCTCTTTCGGCTATGATAGTCTTTAAACAAATCGATCGGAGTGTAAGAGATACTATCCTATCAAGAAGATTCCGGCGAGCTTTCACGGGACTTCTGCAATAATGGTTCCGATGGGAGTAAAATCTTAGAGAGAATTCATAATCCAACAAACTATTCCTTGGGCTTTTTATAATTTTTTTTTTGGGCCTAAGCAAATCCTTGAAACATTAATAATGTAACATTCCTATTATTTTTTAATAGATTTACCATTACCAAAAAAATAAAAAAATAAAAAAAGAATAATAATGTTCCCCATGATGATGATGATAACATTTTAACCAAAAAAGAAAGGTACTGAAGAGTCCGCTTCTGGCTGACCCTTTTACATATACAAAGGCCACCTAACCCCTTTACAAATAATATAAAAGGAGGACGCAAAGTGGCAAACACTATCTCTTTGAAAGTTGCAAACCCAAATGTTTTTAAAAATTGTGTATTTTAAAGATAATCGAAAACTATTTGGTCTATATTTATGGAATATTCCCATATCACAACCGTATCAGGTTTGTTATATATTTACTATTCTAATCTAGAAAAACCAGAGTTATATGTGATAATATCATTGATCCAAAATATACAATTTTTAATATTCGCACCATACTTAGTAAGTTAGTATAGTTATCACTCAATTTACACTCAATTTTTGTTCTGATCCATACTTTTTGTTCTATCTCACTATAACCACAATTATTGCGTTCATTCTTAGGCATATCCAGTTTTAGGACGGAGTTTTTCGTTCCATCCCTTACAATGTTGTCAACTATCTCAAGAGCAGCTTTCACCTGCCAGAGCAGATTCAGGATCAGACTTCGTCCAATAGAAGTGTAACGATACCGAATTCAAATCAGTTTTCTCCGCAAAATCAACGTGGAACCAGATACGACATCGACATCCGACAGTGCCTTGGGCCAAGCTGATATGGTTTCCATTTGCTGTGCCAAGATTCTCCTTTATCACTTGGCTTGCCATTCTCGATAAACTTTCAACAGGTAGCCGTGTAGCTCTATGGGGTGCTCGGCAAGCGTGTCCACTTTGCGGAGAACGGAATGAAACGCGAGACCATCTCTTCTTCGCGTGCCCGTACTCCTTCAGTACTTGGTCATCCCTATGTACCAAGCTCTTAGGCCGTCTCCCCACGCCGGATTGGAATTACACCATCAACTCTCTTGTCAAAAACCGGAAGTGCCTCATTGACAACGTCTTCTACCGTATGCTCTTTCAAACGACAATCTATTTTGTGTGGAGAGAACGAAATTACAGAACTCATCAATCGCCGAGTATGCCCCATCACCGCCTTACCAAGCTCATTTCCAAATCAGTCCAGGACTGAATTCAATCCAGGAGAAGCAGGAACTCTGGCGAAGCCGATGCTCTGATTGACCGCTGGAGAATAGTATGCCCTCCGTAATCTGTTTCTTCTTCTACTCTGTTTTGTCTTGCTCTGTTAACCAAAAGCACTTGTGCTCGGTTTTGTCTGCAGTTTTTTAATACTTCCCACTTGTAAATAACATTTTTTCTTATCAATGAATATCACATTTCATCAAAAAAATAAAAAAATAAAGAGTAAAATTTTACTTTTATATTTATGAATTATGATTTTGCAATCCCATAGAATCATCAAGCAGTTAAGTAAAAGGATGAATATAACAAACTCTTTTTTGCCACAGTGTGTGTCTGTGTGATCAGTGATCTCATAAAATAATAGACTCGTTTTGTTTTAAAAAAAAAAAAAAAAAAAAGAATATCAGAATCTTCTCTCAATATAACCAACCTTTTTTCTGTCATGTAGGGGATGCTTGTTTATAGATAGCTATAGAATCTCTACACAGCCAAATTTTGTCCTAAGCCATAATTTTTGTCCAATCGATTTTTGTCTTTAAAAAGATTTCCTTAGCCACTTTTTTTTTTGGCTGCAAGAACCTATTTTTTCTACGGCCCCAAAAACTAAGCTGTAGAAAAGCTTTCAATACACTTTTTACTGTCCCACATATATATATTTACGTTGGTTTAGAGTATCATCAATAGGAGAAACCCATTTGGGTTACCCCCGTTAACAAACTTATATTTTTTCTATTCCAATGGTAGAATCTCATTAGGGATTCTTAAAAAAAAAACTAATAATTTTATTTTATTTTAAATAGAGTTTATTTTTTTATTTAAACATAGTTGACATAAAAACATAATATTTTAAACATAGATTTTGAAACAAAAATGCAAAAGAAGGCTATGATTTTAAATAGAGGTTTCATTTGAACCTTCACTTTATTCTCTGATATTTTTATTTCAATATTCAGAATTTTTGTTATGACTAACCGAGGATGAACGATGTCCAAAAGAGATTAGTAGATGTTCCCTTGGATTATGAGAAAATAGGAACAGATATAATTACGCCATCCGTATGCAGCTGAGGATTCGAAGCTCTGGTTTTTGATGCTTTGAGAATTCAGCAAGAAACAACAACAACCACAAATTTCAAACATACAAGATCCCTATTTGCCCTCCTTCTACAAATAGCTAATCTGAATAGCTAAGTTTACGACCAACATATCTACACCTATAATAGCCTAAATGTGCAGACATTTGCTTTACTTGAAATCTATCATGATAAATTTCATATATTCAACGATGATTGTAATTGACCAATTACGATTAAAAGTGAGGGGAAAAAGTGATAATAACCTCTTGACCATAATGATGAGAAGAAGATGAAGAAGAAGGAGAGGGTTTGGGTGTAGAATCGTGATCATCTTCACCGGAATGAGCAACTGGAATCAGAAGCTCACGATCTCTATTGGCCATGATGCGTCGCCCATAAACAAAAAGAAAACGAATTGAAAACCCAGAAATTGACAGAAAAGGAAGGAGAGATCAAAAATGGAAGAAATATCAAAGATTCAACGAAGAAGCTGATTAGATTGGAAGAATCGAAACCAACCAGAATTGAGAAACAATTTAGCTGGCTGGAATCGAGGAAGATGACGACGGGAGAGAATTGCTCGGGAAAGAAAGAGAAAGGAAGAAAAAAATTTATTCATCTGGCCAATGCAAGCTTGACAGGTGGAGTTTAAGAATCGATTCTTAAGTATCTCAAATAAGAACCGATTCTTAAGATAATTTAAGTTTTATCTTTAATTTAATCAATAAAAATCTTAAGAAACTCTCTAAGAACTTGCGTCAATGATGGTCTTATATATATAAGTTAAATGTTGAACATAACCAATATTGGTCACAGTGTAATCCCACATAATCATTCCCAAATTATAAAAAAAAGTTAATTTTAAATAGGTTTTTTTTTTAATACAGATACCAACTATTTGTGAAATTTTAACGTTTGAAGACTGGTACATCAAATCTATGTTTGATTCACACAAAAATGCAGTTTTTCGCAGATCAATAGTGTAAAACTTATCAGAGGTCTTAAATGTTTCGAAAGTACTGCAGGTAGAACTGGTCATCATGGTCTCATGTATTACAGGGTGAACATATCTATAATGGGAATGTCGTACATGCAGAACCGTCTATTGTGGATCCGAATATTGTAGGAAGAGTTGCGTAGTGGAATCAATGTTCATGGAAACTGTTCATATGAATAATATAAGTTAGAGGTAGTTAAATATCATCATAATATATAAGATTATATCACATATCTCAAATGATGATGAAAAAGAAGGAAAAAAAAATAATACCCTTTATTTTAACCAAATTTTTGAAATCTCATTTAAATGTAAAAAATTTAACTAATTTTAAATACAAAATTCTACTCCCTCTATTCCATTATGTAAGCTGTTTAAGAAACAATTTGTTGTTTCATCTTATTAGTTTATTTTTCAAATTTCTATGCATTATTTA
This sequence comes from Boechera divaricarpa, assembly GCA_026770425.1. Lineage (NCBI taxonomy): Eukaryota > Viridiplantae > Streptophyta > Magnoliopsida > Brassicales > Brassicaceae > Boechera > Boechera divaricarpa. The sequence continues at coordinate 2,547,419 of CM049179.1, forward strand.
ATTTAGTTTCATGTTTTGTGACTATTAATACTATGTAGCTTTTTCTCTTATATTGGTTGAATTATTTTTGGTATATAAATGATGTTTTAATGCAAAAAAAAATAGGTATGGGCATTCGGATTTCGGTTTTGGTTTTGGTTTTGGTTTTGCTTTGGGTATGGTATGTACCAATTGGTATCGGTTATTCAGTTACTGAAATTTAGGAACCATATAGGTACCAAAAATTCTTGGTACAATATCGGTTCGGTATCAATCGGTTTTGGTTCGGTTCGGTTATAAATTAGAAGAACCGATAAATACCATAAACAATTGGGTAATCTTTGATTCGGTACCGGTTTGGGTTTTTATCGGTTATTTTTAGTAACCAATACTCGAAATAGTAACCAAAACCCTAAATAGTAATCAATACCCCAAATAAATAAAACAAATACTGATTCAAAAACAGTTTTTGAACGGAAACTTAAAAGTAACACAAACTTGAAACTTGAAAGTATCAAGAATAGACATGTGGTATTCAAATCTGAAATACAAGTCTTATCCTACGTGCAAGAACAAATCCAGACACCAAAACTAACTAAAACAAATAAATATATTAAATGATAATCCGATTCATTATTATCAATTTTAAAAGAAAAAACAATACAATGTAACTTAATGTCACTAAGTACGGTAAGTAATGTCCTCATCGATCTTAGCATATGCTTTTTTTTTCCATACAAACTATGTTCACCCCTGTTTTTTTTTTTTCTATTTCCTTCTTTCTGTTTTCTATGAATTTTTTCAGCGTTCCTTCTAATGTTTTAATCCAACAGAAACACTCTATTGTAAAAATATTTTTTTTTTGGTGTCAATAAATTTAACATTTATCCCAAAAAAAAAAGTCCTTATCGATTAATGTAAAACCTTTATTCATTTAGTCAAAAGGTTGGCTTGAACCTCGATATTAGTATCATCAGAGTAACCGAGAGGGCGAGTAACCGAACCAACTCCGAGTATCATCAGGAAACCGTGTGTATGTATATTATATAATATTAATATGGCTTTCGGTATTTCGGTGTACCCGAATGGTATATGTTCGGTTTTGGTTAGGAACCGATATCCATAATACTAGAAAAAAAGAACTATCAGATATTTTAGTTATAACCGAACCAATACCTGAACCGTTTTTCGGTTCGGTTCGGTATTTTGATACTAGTTACTTTTGCACCGCCCAAAAAAGAAGACAGAAAAATAGAATTTATGTAATAAACTTTGCTGTTTTACGTAAAAAAAATTCTTATACTTATATAATGGAACAAAGAGATATTAATGCAGAATACCACTATTGTTTTCATAAATCTACTAATAATAAAATAGCTCAATAAATGAATTGTTGGTGGCATCTGTTTATTATAACTCTTTGTAGAATAGAAGGTTGTGTCTACTTATAAAACTTTTCGTTTCATATTTTACGCTTAGGAGTAAGTCTCTTCATTATAACTTCTTTTTAACTAAAAAAAAATCTTAATATATATCTTCGAAGATTGCGTATCTTTATTAAATGTCTCTCGAGAACATATTTTATACTATAAACGTTAAACAAATTTGTAAAATTGTGGCTATTCAAAGTCTTTGGACCTGATTGGTTGTGACTCTAGATTTAAGATTATAGCTGTAAGATTATGGCTGTAGATTTTTCTGCTGTACCTTTAGGATTATGGCGGTAGATTTTTGGGTTGTAACTTTAGGTTTATTTGCTGGAGCTGTAGAATTAAATAAAAAATGATTGATAAATATGAATGTCACTTTTAAAATATCAAAACATTTGGTGAATATTAGTGTCTATTATATATTAATATTTTGTCTATACATTAATAAGTAAAAAATAAATTTATTAAAAATTTATTTAACTAAAATAAATAATTAATTAAAATACGAAAAATGCAAACACACCATCTAAAACTTAAATAAAATAAACATAGATGACAAAAATCTATATATTTTTATGATTACTCGCCATGTTTACGATCAATTAGATTTTCCAGATAAAGAAGTGCAAATTTATTTTCTAGTATCCCTATAAACTATACTATCATACACACACACACATATATATATATATATATATAGGAGTTATCAATTTGTTTTAACTAAAATTTCAATAAAAAAAATAATGAAAATTTTCCTATTTTCTAGTGACTATACGGAAATTATGTACATATATATATATAGGATTTATCAATTTGTTTAATAATTTCTTAAAAAAAATAATAAAGGAAACAACACGACAATAAAAAATAATAATTTGTTTTCTATTTCCTAAGAAAATTTTCCAAATTCCAAAATTTATGGCTTTAGACTTTTATTCCAAAATAGGAAAAAACAATAAAAGTGGTTTTAGGTTTTTAAAAGTGGCTTTGGCTTTGTAAAATATTCATAAAGCATGATTGGTTTAGGTTCAAATATTTATAAATCATGATTGTTTTTAATTTAGATCTTTAGATCAAACTATGGCTTTAAAAAAATATAAACCTCCAACCAATCACCCCCTTTGTTTGATGCTGTTTTACTTACGGTTGTCTCTTTTCGCCATAATTGTTTTTAAACTATATACACATTTTTCTATTGATTTATTTATTTAAAATAAATATTTAATTTACTAAATCAGCTTTTAAGGCGATAGATTTTTTGGTGAATGTGACTTTCGTTGTGTCTTACTCGGAAATGCAGATTGCATTGACATTGCTACATCAGCTCTTATTTTACATTCTCCCATACACATCGCTTTCACAAATAAATTTTCAATTTCTGCTTTTTCTTCTATTTTCGATTAAGCAATTCTGGTTGAGCAATCCCAGAAAGGCAGAAATAATGCGAAGAAACGTCCCTGATCATGCAGAGAAGAAGAACAAAGTTTAAATATCAACCTTTAGCAACCTTTCTATATGTTTAAATATCACATATTGAGACTTCATGGCTTTATGGCAACAGCTGTGTTATTAAACTTTATGGACACTAGCTTCATGAGAATGTAGAGGGCCATTGATCGCTTTTTTCCCAAGTTTTGTTTGGCCTTTCTAGAACTCTGTGTCCCATTGCAATGAAAAAATAAAATCTCTTTCTACAGTCGTGAAGTTACGATAGACCTTTCAGGCCAACGGTTCGAAATAGCCACAGCAGAGCAACCCTGACCAGAAAGAACAACCATGGCTGGTGAGGCACACACTTGTGAACAGTCTCAGGGAGTAAGCTGATCACTGCACCAATCAGCCCAACTGTCGAGCCAAACCATGCCCATGGCTGAGCTAGTGGGACGTTAAATGTTTTCACCTTCTTCAAACAATCGTCTTCTCTTCCTTTATCATATTGGACGGTTAAAATTTTCTCAACCTCCTTCACGACCTTCTTGACAAACTTGGTCTCGGATGTGTGAAATTAAAGAGAAAACCACTGAGATACTTCATCGGCAAAATGGTCTTTAATGGGCCTTAGCATATCTTGTGAGGCCTGCTTGATTTATGGTTTCAACAGAGTGGCTTAGAGACGTCGAAGATGCATATCAAATATATGCAAAATTTTAAAAAAATTTCTCATCTATATATATATATATATATATATATAAATATATATATAAATTTTCTTTCGTTTATAAATAAGTATAGACTAAAAACAGTTACAATTTTTGTTTCTCATATTTTTTTTCTTTTTATTATACTAATCTAGATAGAAAACAATTATAAATAAATTACACTAATTAAATATTAATAAAACTGAACCATGTGGTAGTGGTCTAGAATAAATAAAAATATCAAAAGGAAAAAAAATTATTAAAAAATAATAATAATAAATCCATCTTATTGATAAATCAACATAGATTAAATAAGTCTACCCAAAAATATCAAAGATAAAAATATATAAAATATTAATATATTTATTAATTAATAATTTAAATCATATAATCTTGAATTTTTGATTTTCGTATAAATTACAAATCTAAATTATATTATGAACAATAATTTTTTATATTTTTTCAAATTTCTTATAAATTCAGTGTACATATCAAAATCTCCTATAATTTTATGATAGAACGAAAGTCTAGTAATATAGATTGGTTACTAAAGGTTTTAGAGAAGGCTTTAAGGTTGCGTAGAGAAATGAACATAGAAAAAAGCTAATCTACAACACATGGTAATTGGCATTTATACAAATAAACAACCCAAATAACTCAAAACTAGAAATGTCCAGTGCAATAGCATGGTTTGATTTTTTTTTTAAGATTCGATATTACAAATTATTTTTTATAGATTATAAATTAATAAAATAAATGCTAAATATATATAAATATAAATATTATCAAAATTTTAGACAATATATTAGCAAAACTTTTATGAAACTTTTTCATAAATATTAAATATTCTATAGAATATCTCCTATAAATATGGATTTTTTTGTATCAATAAATATTTGTTTGTATTTAGTTACTATAAATATTTAATTTTAATTAAATAATTACATAATAATTGATGACTAAAATATCTCTACTGAGAAATTAAAATTTGTTTTTTGATGTAAATATTTATACTTTCCTAATGTTTATTTATAAGTGTACTTTCTAAATAATATATAGGGGATGAAAAATCAAACCAAGATAGATAGTAATTAATGCAAACAGTAGATGTTACAAATAAATGTTGCAATAAGTATAGATAATAACTATCACATAATGTTTTTTTTACCTGAAAATAGATATTTCTGTTTTCATGAACACACAAAAAAGTGTTTAATCTGAAAATGATTTGGCGTCTCATGTCATGTGCACATGTGCGGTTGACCAAAAAAACACTAAAGCCGTTGACCAAAAAAACACTAAAAAACATCTAGAGCCGTTAACTTTCTTTTTTTTTTTTGGAAAAGAGCCGATGGTAACAAAAGACAACAAAACATACACAACTCTGATGAATAATATCAAATAATAACCCTTTATGAGCGTATCTGTTCCAAAAAGTTACAAACAATGTTTGGATATTGTTCCAATTTCTATGGAACTCTAATTAATTAAGGTTTTCACAGTTCAAGTGGAAATGAATAGAAAAGAGCTTACCTATTGACTATTGTGGTCCAACGTGAAGCCAAACTTGTTTGAAACAGCCTTCAAAGCCACTTGCCATTTCTCCATCTCTTCACGGCTAGATTTTTCCGCGTGTTTACGAAACCTATCGCCGAACACTCCCTTCTGTTTTCTCACTTCTTCTGGTCTCACCTTGTAGAAGATTGGGATGACAACCATTCTCCTTTTCTCTGCTTGTTCCATGATTATTGTCAGCTCTTCCAAACACCACTTTGATTCCCCATAACTGTTAAAAATAGTAATATCTTCATATTTGTACATTTTGCCTTTTTTTTTAAAAAAAAATCTTTACAACCATTTATAAAACAAAGTTGTTATATTCAGCAAAACTGGAACAATACCTAGTAGATATGATGACCAGTGCAACAATGGCCTCTTCGATCCTTTTAAAGAGGTGTTTCAGGTCTCTGCCATTTTGTTCATGCGTATCTATGAAGAACTTGATGTTGTGTCTTTCCAAAGCATCTATAAGGTGACTGGCGAAGCCATAGCGAAGATCCTTTCCTCTGAAGTTGATGAACACTTGATGGACATGGCTAGATAGAGTGGCCATGACAGATTTTCACCAGTTTGGTACAAGATTCGAAAAGTAAAATCCCAATGTTTCTTGGCGACGTTGGATCCAGTGCATAGGAGAAGACAAGGCACTAAACAAGGAAGTAAGGAACTGGTGAGAAAACTTGGCTTCTCGCACATTATATACATTATTGCGATAGATTTTTTGGTGAATGTGACTTTCGTTATGTCTTACTTGGAAATTTCGAGGACGATACGAAAACACCGTCTCATGAACTAAAACCAATGCAGATTGCCTTGACATTGCTACATCAGCTCTTATTTTACATTCTCCACATACACGTCGCTTTCACAAATATATTTACAATTTACAATTTTTGGTTTTTCTTCTATATACAAATATATTCTCCACATACATGTCATTATCATCAGTGGTTCAAAAGTTATACCCGTTTTACTGAAGACAGGTCGATCTGGCCAGCAGCTGAAGCAGATGCAGAGTGAGACCTCAGATCAATCGATCCACTTTTGCGTGACACTTTAAGATCAACCACGACACCCAGAATCGACCGATCCACAACCAGACACCTGCAAACTCAGCAAGTGGTTCTCAGGATAAGCTCGAAACTCTTATGCAGCAACTTCTACTCCAGCAACAGAAGTCTGCCAATGAGATCAACACAAAGTGGACAACATGTACAACGATCTCAACAACAAGTATGAAGCTGTTACAAATCACATGAAGCTGCTTGATACTCAGGTTGCTCAGACTGCAGAAACAGTTAAGAGACAGCAAGGTGTTCTTCCAGCGAAGGGTGTGCAGAATGCACGGTCTGGAGATAGTTCTGGTAGCTCACGAGCTAATTTGCATTATGTTGGAGATGAAGAACGCGCTGCTTTTGAGAACAAGTTTGGTGACATTCTGCAACAGATTTTAGATGGACAAAACAAAAACTCTCAGGAAATATCTGATCTTACTAGGAAGTTCGAGTGCTTAAGTTGTGAGTTTCAACGCGTGGTGAAGACAAGAGAGAGTACAATATGTACAGATCAAAAAGCCTTTTCCAAAACAGTTAAGTCCAGCTCAGCTAAGAAGTTCATTCAGCAGCCAGATCGATCGATCCCATTTTGCAATAAACAGTAGTCAGCTCTTAGATCGATCGATCTGCTGTGGATAGATCGATCCCACCTCCAACGTCTGGGAAGAAGCCTGCTCCTGCGAGCCTTCCTCCATGTGTACCAAAATTTCCATATCCTTGTGTAGTTAAGCCTCTTGCATTCAACCTTCTGCCAAAGCTTGCAGATCCAGGGAAGTTTGTGGTTCCATGTTCTATTGATGGAGTGATTTTTGAGGATTCTTTGTGCGATTCAGGATCTACAGTGAACATCATGTCCATGGATATTGCACAACGTTTAGGGATTGATGATATCGAGCTTTCTGACATGACTCTCCAGTTCACTATGCCACAGTATCATTATCACGAGGATGCATTTGTGATCTACAAGTGCGAATTGGCAAATGCCTGATGCCTTGTGATTTTCAGGTTGTTGAAATGAGCGACAGAGCTTACATGCCTTTGATCCTGGGAAGACCATTCTTTGCCACAGCAGGAGCACTCGTTGAGTTGCCAAACAAGCAAGTATGTCTTTCAGCAGTCGATAAAGGTCTTTTTTATAATGTTGGTCCACTGAAGATCAGCAAGCAGAATCGGTTTTTTGTGGCTATTGCAGAGAATGAGCTGAATGTTACGCAGTACTCTAAGTCTGGGGGACTTCCTAAGGATTCTCGTGTCACTCTAACACCTCTGAAGTGTGTAGATGACACCACTGAGTACAAGGTGAAAAGCAAAGGTATGTCTAAACGTTTCTTTCAGGTGAAAGCGATCATCACTTTAGAACTCAAGGCTAAGGGTCAAACAACAATTGATGAAATGTTGGAAAAGGTCATATGTCTTAGACCACACCCACCGCACCCTGATCCTCCTGAGGATCCACTACATCGTGCCTAGACAACACCTAAGTCGAGCTAATGACTTTAAACAAGCGCTTGGTGGAAGTCAACCCACTGGTACGTGTCTTTTTTTGTTTTGTTTTCTTTTGAATTCTAACATTCTACTTTAAGATCTCAGGTAAAACAAAAACAGAGCCTCATCATTTCTTAGATGAACCTACCCATAAGGCCCTGCTAAGTCCTCATCCCATTATTTTCGGTTCATTTTCTCTATGTGTGCTCTTCTTCCGGCAAGCCTTACATACGCGTCTCCTCACAAGGAACACGATAGTGAGTTCACACGCGCGTCTCCTCACAAAGAACACGATAGTGATTAGCTCCGATTCTTGAAATAAAGATAGGGTTGTTCAAGAGTGATGTCACATACGCGTCTCCTCACAAGGAACACGATAGTGGATATCTCTTATTCATTTGTTGCTTAAATAATTTTTTTTTTTAGAGAGGTTGCACATGCTTGTAAAGAAAGGAGATTACTTTTTCTTTGATCGATACTCTATTGATGAGACTACACGCCTAATAAATTACAGGGGTCAACAATGGAGATTTCAGATTTCTCTAAAGAAGTTTAAGCTATATAAGGAAGATTGCTAAGTTTATAATTTATACTGACATATCATCTAATGTTGGCTTTGTGGTATGTGGATTCAAAGGTGCTGGTAGATGAGGCGTTCTAAGATATGGTGAGTTTCTGTTTTCAAACCTCGACCCTTTTCCTTGTAGTCTAGGGGAGTTGATATATTCCATATTTTATGTTTTCTAACCATTCTTTTTCGAGCTTTTTTGAGTTTTTTATACTTATTTATAGTCTGTTAGTCCTTTATTAAGTCTTTACAGATTTTAGATTGATTTGTAAGAAGGGAATTTTGGAGCGAAAATATAGTTTTCGAGATGTAGGCAAGTGCAGAATAGTCAGAAGTTTGCCGTTCATTGAACATCTTCCCGATGTCGGATTTCAATAATTTTTGGATACAAGATACATCTTTGAGTTAGATTTCATTTGGGACCGGTTTCATGTCATTATCATCAGTGGTTCAAAAATTATGCCCGTTTTACTGAAGACAGGTCAATCTGACCAGCAGCTGAAGCAGATGCAGAGTGAGACCTCAGATCGATCGATCCACTTTTGGGTGACACTTTAAGATCGACCGATCCACACCCAGATTGATCGATCCACACCCAGATCGACCGATCCAATTCAAAAACGAGAAAATACAAAATGAAAACTTCCAGATTTGCCCCAGATTGTCATTATCTCTTTAGGGTTCGACCAAAAGAAGTTGAGAACTATAAATAAGGGTTTTTAAGCCATTGTTTAGACTATGTTTTCATCTCTATTCCAACTTTTCATACCTCATCTCTCAGATAAGATTTCTTATACTCTTTTCTTATTTCAATCAATTCAATTGTTATGGAGTTTTAGGGTTTCAAAGGATTTCATGAATCACTAAATTAGACATAGATAGAGATTTATCATTTTTAATCTTCTTCTATTGTTGTTCTCATAGCTTACACTAAACTGATCACTTAGTCTATGATTTAGCGTTTAACCTATTTTCCAAAAGTTTATAGGTTGTTGGATAGAACATTAAGAAAGCGAGTCGTCCTTAACCAACGAAAGCTGATGTTAAGGCAATTCATGAACAGATTGAACCTGCTTGTTGAATGTTTGTCTGTAATTCTGAGTTCAAACGACAGTTTAGAATCTTAGGTTGCTAGATAAAGTAATTGGTGTCACGACAGTGAATTGATTATACAATTCTGTTCGAGTTCGAGATTGGTGTTTAATTCATTCCCTGAATAATTTTCTAATTCTTGATTTTTGATTTGCTGCGAATTTTCCTGGAACCTAACGCTTTTATTTCATAGTTTACAACTTTATCTTTTATTTCTCTGTTCGATTTCAACCAACTTTTTACTCTGTCTTAGCTTCCTAATCAATCTTTATAGTCTGTAGTGTAGCAATTGATCCTCGTGGATTTGATCCCTAAGTACTACAACGTACTAGGGTATTTGCATAGCCCCGAGTGAAAACTCTAACTATCAAACCTCCTCTTCTCCAGCGACGTTCTCTTTTTTCGGCGAGCGCCTCTTCATCGGCAATATGTAAGATTTATTGATTTTTGATTTATGATTTTTCTGGTTTTGTGATTTTGGAATTTTGATTTTGGATTTAGGATTTAGGATTTAGGATTTTGTGATTTAGGTTAGAAATTATTATTATGAATTTAGGATTTGGATTTAGTAATTTTTGTGATTTAGATTTTATGATTGAGAATTTGTGATTAATAATTAGTGATTTAGGTTTTATGATTTTGATTTTGTGATTTATGTTAGAAATTAGTATTATGAATTTAGGATTTGGATTTAGTAATTTGTAGGATTTCGATATAATAATTTATGAATAAAATATTTTTATGTAGGATTTCAATTATGTTATTTCTTACTAATCATTTTCTCGTTTTGAAGATTTCCGTATGACTCAGGGAGCTCCGATCGCTCCTACGAACCAGAAGAGTAGTTCCGCCACTCCTTCTAATATTCATGGTTCCGAGAATTCGGAAGTCCGCACCAAAATCACCATTGATGAGCTTCTGCTTCAACCGGGACGAGAATGTTTACGGATGCTTCACCCACAGCGTCTGAATGGAGCCACTTGGTATGAAATTTTAGAATTTTATAATGTTTTTAACACTACTTATTTAATTGTGCTTTTTATTTTAATTATAGGTTTCGCTATAAAAACGGGATCACCAAGGCGATTTTGAATATGCTTCATAACCAACTCTCTGAGATGTATCCCACCTACGGAGATATGCCAAAAGACCGGCGAGATCTCTGGTTCCATTTTTTCGCGGTATGAAATTTTATTATTTTATTATGGTTTTTTGAACATTTAATTATGGTGTAACTAATTCTATATTTATTTTTACTTTTGTAGGAAAAATTCAATTGGGACCCTCAACATACGCTCGTTGTTCTTAAAGCTTTCGATAAGCAAGCTAGTTCGCAATTCAGCGAGCATGTCTACAGTTGGAAGCAAAAGTGGAAAAAGGGAAAAGACAAGTCAAGGGATCTCAACCCTGATGTTTGGCGGGCGTACATTCAATACAAGAGTTTAGAAGAGGCCAACAAGATCTCCACACGAAACACTGCGAACCGCATGAGCCCACAGGATGGACTGGGAATCGCGACACATAATGCGGGTGCAATGACGTTCGAGAGTCGGGCTGACGAGCTGGTATGAATATAATCTTTTACTAATTATTAATTTCCTTAACTTTTTTATTTAGTAACAATTTATTTGTTTAACTAGACTGCCAAGGCCGGTGGTGTGCGACCAGATTTGTTTGACATTTTTGTTGACACGCACACCAATAAATAAAACCAGGGAGGTACAAGACAAGAAGGCGTTCAGAATCATGAACAACATCGAGAAGAAGAAGCAGGATAAGCTTACCCAGCTATCTCAAGATGAAGGATCAGCTTCGGGTTCTAATGAATTACCGCGAGAAGTCATGAACCAATTGGTCCTAGAGGTAAATAAATTTATATAAGTTGTATTAATTTTATTAAGTTTCAGTATTTTAATATTTGTTTATAATTTCTTAGGAAATTCCTATAAGCCGAGGACGTGTTTCTGGATTAGGACGCCTTCCAGAAGCTGACACTGCAACGTCTTCGTTTACACAAACAGATCATGCGCTTGTTGAAGAGATTGAGAAGCTGAAGACAAAATGAGCTGAAAAGAATGCAACAATTAACGAGTTGCGTTCTTCTCAGGATTACTTTTCGACTTTTATGAGTCAGCATTTCTCGGATTTACGCCCTCCAGACCAGTAGTAGTATTTTTAGGTTTTTTATAATAACGTTTTCAAACAATGTTAAAACTTTTATTTAATGTATAATTAAATTTAGGACCGTTGGAATATTTCCGTCGGTAGGCCGTCGGAATATATATCCGTCGGTAGGCCGTCGGAATATACATCCGTCGGTTGGCCGTCGGATATATATACGTCGGTCGGCCGTCGGAATATCTATCCTTCGCTTGGCCGACGGTAATATAATTTCCGACATGTCTGGCACGTGCTGTTGTCGGAAATTTGAAACTTTTTGACCGTTTTCCCTCGGAAAACTGTCGTAATAATATATCCGATGGTATTTTTCATCGGTCCTCCGTCAGAACGTTTTCATCGGAAATCCGTAGGAATTTGCTACGACTTTCCGATGGAAGTTGATTTCCGAAAACTTCAAATGACGGCTTCTCATGCGTGGGAAACCCGTCGAAAATCCCTGTTTCCGACGGTTTATCCACGGATATGTCATGTAGTGTAAGTCTGATCATTTTATTATTTTTAGTCACATGCCCCATTTGTACGTGTTACCCGTTTCCATAGTGTAAAAATGACGGCTTATTCAGTTCGGCAAAAAGTTTTGTTCCAATCTCCCTGTAAAAGGAAAAAAAAAGACAACATTTTTGTTTGGCATCTTCTAAATTCATTATGAGCTACAACAGAAATGATCGACAAATAAAATCAACTATTTATTGGCTCTTTATATATCTGTGTATCAGTTTTAGAAAATTGGGTGGTTTTCTTCCCAGATGAATCCAGTATCATAGACAAAGAGACATGTTGTACCCAGAGCCGGCCCGTTAATTTGGTAAAATAATCAGCCGAACATTTACTTATTATATTGAAGGCCGCAAGCATGGGATTGACCCGTTTGTACTCAAAACCGGCTCTGGTTGTACCAAACCAACTATCAGAAAGACACAAACTTATGCTCATATGTACCAAACCAACAACTTCTTTGTACTACTAAAGCATGTTGGATTTCACTAAACGATTTCAGTATCATACCCAAAGACCAATGAGCTTTACAATCACATAACCCTGCTGGCACCTTAGAGCTCAAATGCTTCACTTCAAACCGGTAAAGATTGGATAGAAAGATTTATTTTGAATTTTAAGTGCAATGCTATCAATGTAATATTTGGAAAGAAAGAAAGAAAGACACAAACGGATCAAAAATCACCTGAATAGTTACTAGTTATATTCTATCATATTCTCGTCTTTTCTCAGATATAAAATTCAAAGAAGAGATGGTAATATTTTTATTCCTGCTTTGTTCCATTAAACTACATGCAGTGAGAAATGTCAAGTTGTTCAAGTGATCTCTCTTCCCAAGCGCCCACTGCTGCCTGATCAGCTCCAGATCTAACCACCATGTACTTCTCCGTAGGAATCCCAACTTTCCAAGACTTCACTCATTATCTCACACCAATATTCATCCAAGCTCTCATCGCCAGTTTCATCGCTGCAATCAGTGTTCAAGAACCTTCTAGATTCTTGCCCATACAATATCATAGCCAAAGAACCATTTATTCAACAACATTTATTGCTTTCCGGTATTCTTTATCTCCCCCAGACTTATTTCATAACCAGTTCTCATTAGATTTCAACAGCGCAGGTTTATTTGAACAGCATATACAAATCAAGGTCCGAAACGCGAGTATTGATAGAGTTTGCTACCGAATCCCCGGTTCTTACCCTCTCAATGTATCAAAAGTCTTAGGTGAATAATGGGGTCATAGGAAATTTTCCTACCCCTCACTTCAGGCCTTTGTGTGATCATTCCTTATCCAAGTAGAATAATGGGGTCATAGGAAATTTTCCTACCCCTCTACTCGGCGGAAATCATTTCATCTTTTATATAGATTTTACCTGTTTTAACGCAAATATGTATCCAACAATTTTCACGGGGGAGATATACCACAATTTTCAACCATGATGGGTTCTTTAGCCAGATATGAATGATGAATCAAGCTCTAAAAACACTAACTGCGTAGATGAAGTGCAAAATTTGGCTAAAGCTTGTGAAGAACCTTGCTGGAGACATCAGTGATTTCTAGCTGGCTGGTTATCCCTTGGATTTTTCATTAGTCGAACTGAAACTAATCCTGTAACAGTGGTCACTCAAAAGCAAAATCAGAACAACAAAACCAAGCGCCATTCAGAAAACTCTAAGTTGTTTTGACTCAATTAAAAACAATTTTTTATATTTTTTTTAGACGCAAAAACAAAAACAAAATGAACACAATGTCAGTAACTACCTCCCCCAGACTTAAACAACACTGTCCCCAGTGTTTATCAAGCCTAGAGAAGGTGAAGGAAAACAAATGGAGCGAATGGGAAGGATTAAGAACGAGAGGGGTTACCAAAGTCTCTGTATCGATCGACACCAGGATGGTATCGATCGATACTAACATTCATGGAGGCACTTCTGACCGATTGGTGTCGACCGATACCCAAGTGGTGTCGATCGACGCTGATGTCCAAAATCCGATTCACTACACAGAACAAAAACAAAAACGAAATCAGTATGTACAGACCTAATTGGTGGGTTGCCTCCCACCCAGCGCTTGTTTATTGTCACGAGCCTGACGTTAGTTAAGACATCAGTCGGGACAAGATGGAGAATTCACTCCGAGATAAACCCCACAGCCAGACATCTCAAGCTTCAGAGTTTTGCTCATCAGATCTTCTTCTCTCGCTTTCATCTCTGTAGGAATGAGAACTCTAACCTTAGAGAAAGGTTTTGAGGTTCCCTTGCACTTAACCTTATATTCGATCGAATCTCCATCACACTTCTGAGGAATCAAAGTGAAATTAGCAGCAACGTTGATCGTCTTGCTCGTCGCTTTAGTCTTTGTTGCCTTGGTCTTCCCTGCAACCTTCTTGGGGTGTTGGGGGTTCACTTGAAACATCTGCGACCTTTGGTTCGATCTTCAGAGGCTCGCCCGAGGCAATGGTGATGCACGAGACAAGTCTGGGTGCTTCTCTAGAAGGAATGACATCGTAGAAGACGTCTCTGTCAATGAAAGAGAAAGAGAGTCTCTTATTAGGCGTGTCCATGATCGCACCAACAGTGGCCAGAAATGATCTCCCTAAAATCAAGGGTACCGTGGATCCTTGGCTCATCTCCACAACCTGAAAATCAGTAGGAATCAGACAATCTCCTATTTTAACAGGTAAATCAAAAATGGTAGCGTAAGGGAGTGAGCTAGAAGAATTCGCGTATGTGAGAAGCGTGTTAGGAGATTTCATATCAGCTTTCAATCTCTCTGCAATCTCCCTTGACATGACGTTGACACTAGACCCTGAGTCAACGAGAGACTCTTTGAAGTTTACTCCAGAGATGGAGCATGGAACTGAGAATTTCCCTGGGTCTTCCCTCTTTGTCAACTGTCTCAGCGGTGGTGGTGCATCAGCGACGGGAGGTCTTGTAACCCTTTTTTCTGACAAAAACTTGCTTCTAGCAGCCTCCCACTCTTCTCTTGTCAGCTTGGGAAGAACAGGGTAAGGTAGCTTTGGCTTGTATACCCGCTCCTCAACCATCTCTGTCCTTTTCTCAGTCATTGATTCAGCTTGCGAAGGGTATCGACCGATACCAGATGAGTATCGATCGACACTGGAGATTTGTATTGTTTCTGCGGGTTGGTGTCGATCGACACAGATAGGGGTGTCGATCGATACGCGTGGAATGTCAGAATTCTTAGCTTTATCTTCAGCAACCTTCGAATCTACAGCAGGTCTCGGGAAGTGTCGATCGATATCAAGCAGGTATCGGTCGATACTAGTATCACTGCATACGTACACAGTCATCTCAGGCTCAAAATTCTCTTTTTTAGCGCTCGAAATGATTGCATTGACATGTCCATGCTGTGTTTGAACTGTCTTTCCTTTGACAGCTGCTGATGTCTGAGCTAATTGATTCTCCAGCATCTTCTGATGGGTTTCGAGAGCGTTGATTTTCCCACTCAGATCATTGTATACATTATCCAGCTTTCTGTTAAAATCAACGGTCATCTTTTCTTGTCCCTGCAGAATCTGTTCCAAGAGGATATCCGTCTTACTCTCTGCAGCTCTAGGAGAAAGTGGTTGGTAAGCTGAATTACCGTATTGGCGAGTGAAATCACTGCTCTGAAGTGGTTTTTGGGTGAATTGAGTGCCACCAAAACCAGATTGGTTACCTCCAGACTTGTAACCACCTTGCTGATTGTTGTTGAAACCGCAGTTGTTGTTGTAACCAAATCGCTGACCCTGAAAACCAGAACCACCAATGTAGTTAACATCCTCTGTCTCATCTTCAATGTTTTCCACTTCCTCAGCAAAGTGCACAGCCTTCTTCGTCTTCCCCACTAACAGATTGTGCATTGTATCCAGCTTCGCCTGAACCTCAGCAATCTGCGAACCATCAGCAACACTAGCGAGCCGCTTTCGCTCAAAATCAGCATTCTTGGTGCTATTACTAGACGCCAAGTTCTCAATCAGCTTCACAGCATCGGTTGGAACCCTAGTGTTGAAGTTCCCATTACTTGCAGAATCCAATGCCATCTGATACCGCCAATCAATGCCCCTGTAAAATACCCCGAGCAACTGAACTTGAGTGAAACCGTGATGCGGACAGTCTCTCTGGTAGGATCTGAATCGCACCCAAGCAGCCTTGAGCGCTTCTGTTGGACCCTGAGAAAATTGAGAAATCCTGTTCCTGAGTTCCTCTGATCTCGCATCGTCATAAAAGTTGTTCAGGAAAGCGTTCTTGGTCTCATTCCAAGTAGCGAGAGATCGGGGAGGCAACTGCTTCAGCCGCAGCTGCTTCTCCACCAAGAGAGTATGGGAAGAGCTTACAAAAGAGATATTCCTGTGGAACTCCATTGTACTTCATACTGGTGACCAAATCTTCAAATTTCTCAATGTGATCCATAGGGTGTTCATGAGAAAGGCACGTGAAGAGGTGCTGTCCCACAAGAGCGAAGTAAGCAGGCTTCAGCTCAAAGTCATTTCTCTGGAAAGTCGGAATACGGATCGCTGCACGATTTGCATAGAATTGATCCGGTCTGTTGTACTCTCCAAGCGTCCGTTCAGCCTCAGCAGGAGGTTGACGTACACCTCTATTGCGATCTACATCAGGTAGTCCAGCAGCAGCTATTGGTTGTCCAGCTGCGTCGCATATCTGACCAGCTGCGTTTACGTAAACACCTTCCTCATCACGCACTAAACCCTGTGGAAGATCCATTTCAACTTGAATACCCTTAGCTTTTCGATTTATGCGTTCAAGCTCTGCTAGCTCTGTGAGGGAGAGATTGATCAGTGGTGTGTCCTTCTTTCTCCTGGTAGCACGCTGATGCATACACCTGAAAATCAAAAGACGAGAAAATAAGTAACCAAAATTGAAAAACAGACGTGCAGTGTCGATCGATACCAATGGAGTATCGATCGATACTGACGACGAACTTAGACAAAATCGACAACTAAAACTCTAAAGGTGAATTGTTAGAGTCCCCGGCAACGGCGCCAAATTTGATATGCTCAAATTAATACCCTAAAAGATACTAAAGCAGTTGCTGCAGTATAACAGGGGTCGAACACAAGGACTCAGGAAAATCACACAATAAGCAAATCAGCGAAGATTAGGCTAAGTAAATCAAGTTGAATAGTAAAACAGAAGAGATAAATATGATTGGTTGATTAAATTCAGGAGAAAGATCAGGCTCAGGGTAACTCTCAGGAAATCAAAGATAAATGATAATCAATCAACCAAGGTTCAATTCAATTAAGTGCCGTTCTTAAACTCAAACACGATAGTATAGTTGACCAACTCTCGTTGTGAAAACTAACTAAGTCTAAAATCTAGAATTCCAAATCTCTTTGTAAATCCTACAGATTAAACCAGCAATCAATTCAAGTTTGATATGTTCACAATTCGATTAAACCAAATCTCTTTGCAGATAATCCAATTGCTCACCCTAGGTTTTATCAGATTACTCAATTGCACTGTCGTGCCTAATCGATTAATCTAGGTTCTATGTTCTAAGTGATCAGGTTAGAAATAGCTTTGAGAACAACCTATGGTGAAGAACTATTCAGATTTTGAACCTTAACAAATCAATTATCACAAATCAGAGAAATCCATATGAGAAAACCCTAAACCTAAAAGGAGACTACTCAGACATGATAGATGAAACAAATAACATAACTGAATAAATCATGAAATTAAACAAAAGAATAAAAACAAGGGTTCGGGATCTTCTCTATGATGAACAAGTCTCAAATCCGTCTCCCTCACAAAAGCTCTCAAATCCAGAATCCAAAGTAAAGTCTGTTCTCTGACCTAATGACTAAAAACTTGCTTAAATAGGTCTAAAAACACGAGCTGGGCCTCTTTGTAAATAAGAGAAAGTATTGGGCTTCTTATGGTGAAAGTATTGGGCATCTTACGTCGGTGTCGATCGATACTAAATTGGTATCGGTCGATACCAGGACACTTCTTCTGCTCGCCAGACTGGACTGTCTTCACGACAACTGGCATAACTTTTGATCGCACCGTTGGATTTCCTTCAAACCACTTGCAAACGAAAGCTAAATCAAAGATCTATCTTGTGTCAAAATTTCAGCTCGATCTAACGGCGGAAAGTCTTCCAACGAATTGCCAAA
The DNA here is from genome assembly GCA_026770425.1 of Boechera divaricarpa. Lineage (NCBI taxonomy): Eukaryota > Viridiplantae > Streptophyta > Magnoliopsida > Brassicales > Brassicaceae > Boechera > Boechera divaricarpa. The sequence goes on from CM049179.1 coordinate 2,565,549, forward strand.
AAGCTCCAAATGTCTCCAAAATCTCCAAATTCGTCCCAAACGTGCTAAAACCTGAAAAGACTCTAAAATGATAGAAAAACCACTAGAAAGACTCGATAAAACGACTTATATCATGGCTAAAAACGGGTAAAATCCATGATATATCATCAAGAGATCGATTTAAGGAGAAGAAGAGGCTGTAGAAATTTTATGCATATATTACCGCAGAGCTTTATATATGGAGTTATATATCATATGAAATGATAATAAAAACTTGCTTGAAAGATACAAACCAGAGTAAGTGAGAAGAAAAAAAAAACACTGAGTAAGTGACCCATAAAAAAAAAATCACGTTCTGCAGTCGTATAATTCAGACAGACCTGTCAGTCCAACGGCTCGACATAGCCACAACAACAAAGCCAACTTGACCAGCAAGAACAACCACCATGGCTGGTGAGGCACACTTGTGAAGAGACTCAACGAGTAAGCCGACCACTACACATATAAGGCCGACAGACGAGCCAAACCATGGCGGTGGCAGAGACAGTGGGACGTTATATGTTTTCACCTTTTTCACACAAATGTCTTTAGATGGAATAGAGGTTAAAAGTTTCCCAACCTCCTTAACGACCTTCTTGATAAACTTGGCCTCGGATCTATCAAATTAGAGACGGAAATCACTGTCATCAGCTTAGAATGAAAGCTTAAGAAGACTATTGGGATTGCACCAGAACAATTCCAAGTTTCCCCACGGCCTTCAATTTACTGGCAGTAGAAAATTGGCTCATTTTCTTAACGAGCCATAGCATATTTTTGTGATATGTCTTAAACTCTTAATAATTAAATATCAAGAAGTCATCGTAAACAATAACAAGTCTCTTTGACAAAGTCTCCCTATACGATTTCTTCGAAAAAGTAAAAAAAAAACTGTGGACTTTACTTCGTTCATGCTAAAATTGTTAATTTCGTATTAACCAAAAAAATTTGAACAAAAACAATTAGCCTTTTTATTTGACTTTTTATTGAACAACTATATCTCAAGTAAAGGTATTAATTTACATACGATGCAATTTTGTCAAAAAATAAATTCCGGCCATATCATATATATATTTTTCAAAATAAATATGTAACTCAAAATATTTAAAATTATAAAGTAACAAAAAAATAGAGAAATAAGGAAAAAACATATAAGATTTTTTTTTTGTCAACAAACATATTAGATTTTAAAATATGCCAGGAAATTGATAGTAAAAAATTTAGTTCTGCAGTAATATTAAATGTGAAATTTTGGTAAAAGCAAAGAAACTGATATAGAAATATTTACTGGGTTGTTTATTGAGTATAGTCTGAAAACAGTCAAAATCATGTGTTCCCATATTTTTCTTCTTTTAATAAATAGATTTTATTAAAAAAATATTAAAAAAACATATATGCAATAAACTAAATGAACATTGATAAATTTTATAAATATTTATAAAATGCATTAAAAACCTTATAAAACTTTATAAAAAAAATTTATAACATGCTTTATAAAGTTATAAATCAGTATTTGTGATACTTTTGAAAAGGGACAAAATTAGTGGCACTTTTGGAAAATAATATCATAAAATTGTATTTTTTTATTCTTAAAAATAACCATATGAAATGTTTAAACTGAAAATGATTTGGGGTGAGTGTTCTCGTTACCTTATTCTTCCACCGTCCTGACAAAGTCACGTCAGTAACGGCTGCATCTCGTTACCTTATCCATGGTGTGCGTATGCGTTCGATCTATAATATAGTCTAACTCATTTTTATTGTTAAAAAAAAACCCTAACAAAAATCATAAATCTGAAGAATGCCACATCAGAATACTTAATTAATGTTCATGTTCCAATTAAGAAATGACAAAAAATTCTGGGATATGGTTCAAATTGTGATCGAACTCTACTGTCAAAATGGAAAAAAAAAAAGAGGAACACTCCCTCCTATAGTTAGGAAAAAAGAAGTTTATATGATAAAATGTATACCTATTGTAGTCGAACGTGAAGCCAAGCTTGTTTGACACAGCCTTCAAAGCCACTTTCCATTTATGCATATCTTCACAGCTGGATTCTTCAGTGTGTCTCCAAAACCTATCGCCGAACACTCCCTTCTGTCTCCTAACGTCTTCCGGTCTCACCTTATAGAAGATTGGGATGACAATCAATTCCCCTTTTCCCGCTTGTTCCATGATTGTCGCAAGCTCTTCCAAGCACCATATTGATTCCGCATATCTATTCCCAATAATAATATCTATCATAAAAAACCTACAGGAACATTATGATAATAAAGCTATAATTAGAACATTACCTTGAGGATAAGACGACCAGCGCAACCGTGGCTTCTTCAATTCTTGTAAAGAGGTGTTTCAAGTCTCTGCCCTTTTGTTCATGTGTATCTATGAAGAACTTGATCTTCTGTGTTTCCAAGGCATCTATGAGGTGACTGGCGAAGCCATAACGAATATCCTTTCCCCGGAAGTTGATGAACACTTGATGGGCGGGGTGAGATAGAGTGGCCATCAAAATGTATTGGTTTGGTTCGAATGTTAGAGATTTTGTTTTTCTTTTTTATCCAAATAGAGATTGAGTTGATTGTACTTGATCTCTTGTTGTGTTTGATCCAAAACACAGGAGAAGAAGACAAGGAATTGAAGAAGGAAGTGGTGAACAGTTCGCTTCTGGCTGATCTCTTTATATATACGAAGACCACGATAATTATTCTACAAATTAAATAAAAAGGGCCCATATAAAGAATGTACCTAGTGTTGGTATTATTTTAATTTTATTAACTAAACTCATTCAAAGTTCAACGAAAAATTTAAAGCTGCACGATGGGAATTAAAATAACAAGCGCAATACTATTAGTCTAATACTCTAATATATGGATTTGTTTCAAGATTGTATGAAGGAAACTAGGAAAGTATCGCTTACTATTATCATCTCAGTGAAGTGGTGCACATGTGTCACATGCATTAGCAATTAAGTCGATTTTTATATCAAACAATAATCTCACAAAATATTTCAACTATTCAATTAAGTAGTTCATTAATAATTATATATTTCGGAACTAATTGGTGGTTGAAAGCTGGCCCAAGAGAACTCACTATCCACAGCAAAGAGTGGAAGCGACCTACCTTTCTTATGACCCATTAAAACCCCATCAACATTATTGTCCCATTTTTCATATATATTTCTATAACAATTAAATTATATGTATATTTTCTTTTTGTTTCCTTAAAATTATCTAATTAAAGTTGTCAAATTCTTTTTTTGGTTTTAGTTTTCGAGTTACAATGTTAGCGTAGGAATTTACTACGTTGTGATTGGTGTTGTATACTTCGGTTCCAACAATCTTCCTCTGTAATTGCAGCCACAAAAACAGAGAAAACAATCGAAACAAAAATCTCTTTTTGCAGATGTTAAGTTCAGACAGACCTATTTGCCACAACAAAACCAGCTTGACCAGAAAGAATTTCCACGTCATATTATATACTCCCTCTGTTTTATTTTAATTAATGTTTAAGATTTTTACACATAAATTAAAAAAAAACTACGTGTAATGTTTTTGTTTTTTTGTATTAAAACATAATTTATTATATAAAAATAATTATTTAATCGACGACAAAAAAAAACTCTGCGCATAAAAAAACTCTGCTCATATTTTTTCTATTTAAAAAAAAACAATCTAAATTTTATATAAAATGATTAAAATGAACAAATTACAATGATTAAATATTAGAAAAACTACTTATTAGTAATTCAAAACCTTTGAAACCAAAGGCAGTTTGATTACAACTATATATATTATGAAAATATAAGCTTGAGCAGTGTTATATTTTCCACGTATTTAATTCCGTAGATACAAAAAAAGAAGTGCAAAGTTAGTTATAGTCGTAAGCAAATAATGGGTAACTTTTTTTTATGTCAATAGATTGCTTTTAAAAGAATTTTGAATGACATTCTTTTAGTAAACCTTGAGATACTTTTATGATAGAACCAAACTGAAGAATGGACGGTATAACAGTTTTCTAATGATGTCCTTTGGTTGAATGATATCTTTTTTAGGAAAAAAGAAAATTTCTATAGAAAAGTGAAGAAGATACTAAAACAAATCCATTACTGATTTGGCAAAAATAATACCATCTTTGTAAACTTTTCCATTACTATTTTAAGGGAATAAAAGCTAATCCACCCATGCTATATGGTATTTACACAAATAAACATCTCAAAAAAGCTTCGTTTATTGACTTTCTGACTTTCAATAAATTAGGGTTTCTACGGTTCAAGTGGAAATGAATTAGAAAAGACTTTACCTATTGTGGTCCAAAACCTAGTGCGGAACTTGTTGCACACAGCCTTCAAAGCTACTTGCCATTTGTCCGTATCTTCACGACTAGATTCTTCAGCGCGACTTTAAAACCTACTGATGATCATTTCCCGCTCCTTCCTCACGTCTTCCATGATTGTTGTCAGCTCTTCCAAGCACCATTTTGATTTTCTATACCTGTTGATAATAGTGGGAACATTACCTTGTGGATAAGATGACTAGCGCGACCGTAGCCTGTTAAATCCGTTCAAAGAGTTGTTTAAGGTCTCTGCCCTTTTGTTCATGAGTATCTATGAAGAACTTGATGTTGTGTCTTTTCAAAGCATCTGTAAAGTGACCGGGGAAACCATAGAGAATATCCTTTCCCTAGAAGTTGACAAAAACTTTATGGGCGGGGCGAGACAGACTAGCCATCACAGATCTTTAAGGTTTAGTTCGAACGTTAATTATGTTTTGTCTTCTTATCCAATAGGAAATTGAGTTGGTTCCACTTGTCTCTGGAGGTTTTGGGTCCATTGCACAGAAGAAAACAAAGCATTGAAGAAGGAAGTGGTGAAAAGTCGGCTTATCGCTGATCCTTTTATATACACTTTTTAGACTAACTAGAATGATTCCACAAACTAAATAAAAGCTAAAAGGTAATACACTAGGATGTCTCTTATAAGCCCCACATTTCTTTTACTTCTCATTTTTAAATAATTTTTTACAGAAGGCTGTTCTTGAACGTGACAGCTTTTCATGAACATAAGCTAAGGGGTTTTAATTGATAACTTCGTACTATTTTACCATGAAATTGTCAATTAGTCAATTAAATTCTAACATGGATGAAATATTTTTTTTAAATTGATAACTTCATACTATTTTACAATGACATTGTCAATTAGTCAATTAGTCAATTAAATTCTAACATGGATGAAATATTTTTTTAATTGATAACTTCGTACTATTTTACCATGACATTGTCAATCTCCTATATATTAATTGAGAATCATTTTAACAAAATAACCTTATGTTTACGTGAAATATTACAACACTGTCATGCTGACGTGTCATCACCAGAATGATTTTCAGAAAATATATTTTATAGGACAATAATTACTAGACTAATTACATAATATGTCATTAGATCAATCATATATAATAAACTGTCTATATTTTAAAGAATATAATCTTACCTAAATTAGATTTATTTATTTTTGCAAATTCAAGTAAGTAAATATTCTATAAAATTATAGCTGGTTTTATTGTTTCCTAAATTATAGATTTCAATTATTTATACAATAATATACTATTTAAAAATATTTATTTAGTTTATTAAATTTTTTTTAAAAAATATTAAAAATATTTTATCCTGCGTTGTATGCGGGAATTACCTAGTTAGTCAATTAAATTCTAACCTGGATGAAATAATTTTTTTGTACCAACATTAAATTTTCAAGTTTAACCAATCTGCGTATATTTGCGGTTGATGTGTCAAATATTATTTATATGATTTATTTAAATAACAAAAAGTCAACTAAATGTAAGAATGTAAAACTTCCATTTTAATTAATTTAGTTTTATACATAATGATTTATACTATTGGTTAAATTTGAAAATTTAATGTTGAAATTTTTTGTTAAAGGAATGTTGGTACAAAATATACAATTTCTTAACAAAAAAAAGTTTTATGTATAATTTTTGTTTTACATATCTGCATAATACGCATGTCCTAATCTAGTCGTCTATAAACCAATGTAATAATCATCTTCAATTAAAAATAATACAAACTTCCACATTTTCTTTTCCAATTCTGTTTAGGTTTACCATCAATACATATCTCGGTTTAATCAGTCTTTGTTTTGACAGGTTTTGGTTGTCATGGTTTGGGTAGGAGAAATATAAATTAATGAATTAATCTATGCATGCGGGAAGATTCAAATGAGTTTATAACACACCAATCTATTGTTCCCAACCAATGAAAATTGTCCTCGAAATAATTTATTGACTAAGTTGTGTACGTCGAAAGGAGAGATCCTCTAATCCTTAGAGGTTCTTTGAACACATATGGTTAAGGCTCTTCACCTTCGGATGATTCAAACCCAATTTCTTAACAGAAAAATAATCTACTTTGCATAAGTCATAGAAAGGGACAGAGTAAACTTTGTCAGAAGTTAACATTAATAAATGATCTAATAATCATCAACCAACAAGTCAACAACTAACAATAAGTAACTATATGTAGATTATTCACTGACAACGAATATATTCGTCACTGACCAGATTTGACCAGGTTCTTCCACTTCTAGCAAGGTGCACGCATTGTGAATGTGCAAAATTGCTTTCTTCCTTTAGATAATCAAAGTAATTTAAAATTTTAATCATGTTTTGCTCTTTTTGTTTCTTCTTTCTCTAAAGACTCATTACGATTCATTTGCTAAACACAAACCTGTGAGACTACACAATTTAAAACGTAGGTACAAATCACAAAATTAATTTAAAACGTGTGGGTAAAATGCAACTAAAATGCATCTTCAACCTATCTTTAGTATTAATTAGTCCTAAAATATTTGCATAAATTTACCAATTTTTGTAAATACATTATGTTCGTCACTTAGCACTTGCTAAATGTCCAACTACTTTGCGAATAAAAAATGTTTATTTGCAAAAACAACACCTGTTACATAATAGTTGCTAAATGGTCTGAAAAAATGAGACTAATTTGCAATTACTGTGTTTGCACTATATGAAACGACTATTTTGCGACTATATGTCTACAATAGCATTTTAGTTGTATCATGGTTGCATTTTAGTCGCTCTTTTTTACAACTACATAATCAGTCGTAAAATGTAGAAGCTTTTTAATCTTGTAAGTGTGTGCTCTCCTCCACCAAAAATAAAAATTCTTATATAGCATAAATCACCAACTAAAATAACTTCTTCAGTTTCGTTGTTGTTTCCAGTGTCTCTTCTCTTCTCACCAATCTTTCCCTCTTTCTCTTCCCACCAATGTTTGTAGTAGAAGAGACATGATTGTGAAGAAGTGGAACCTGTTCGACACCAAATAAAACAAGCTCTCGAGCACCATCTAAGTTAGTCTTTTCCATCAAAGCTTTAGCCCTCGTGTGGCTCATTGATTACGATCTCAACTTGATTACGGTCCGTCTCTGTTTAATATTCGGACGTCAGAGATCAGGCTATAGCTTACGTCGTCTTTGAAGGAAGACGAAACCTAATTCTTCACTTTTCTCTGCTAAATTTACATCTTCCTTTTTATGGCATTGTTAAAAGCTCTTGTGGAAAGTTATTTTGCAGATGTTTTCAAAGTTATTTTACAATATTAAAACTATGTTTTTCAATGAACTACAATATTTACCGTGCTAAAAAAATAAACAGTGGGAGACACTGAAAGCAATCGAGAGTCTCTTGAGGCGTTTCCTGGAAGGAAAAGTCGTAGAGAGGTCAAGGACGCTAGAGATCTGATATGTCTTGCTTGTGGCTAAGTGACTCTCATTCGGTTCGGTGTTGTGCCGGTATCAGTGGCAACTATGATTGAAGGTTTTGCGTTGTTGAAATTGGTTCGAAGCTGTGGCAATTCCGTTGAGATCATAACTTTGCCGGTGTTAATCAACATGAGTCGATATGGTTTTTTTGAGTTTGTGCTGATTATCGAGAGAGGAAGAAATAGTAGGAAGAAATAGTAGGAAGAAAGTGAGAGACGAGGGAGAAAAAAAAAAGAGAATGAAAGAGAAAAGTCATGGAAACAACTATATATCCAGTGCTTTTAATTCTGTCGGGAAAACGGTTAATTCTCCTACCAACTATGTTGTTTTGGCGTATTCATACATGAATTTATGTGTTGTGCCTTAAACTACATGAACTTACCTAAATTTTGAATTTACTACACGAACTATTCAAAAACGGCTAAAACCTACAAATCGATTAACGGTGTTAATATTCCGTTAACATATGCCACGTGGATGCCACATTTTGTTGATTGGTTGTCGATCTCTAGAAATAGCATGTACAAAAACTAAATTTTTACATCTACTTTTTCTTGAACAAGCTAAACAATATACTCTACAATTTATTGCGCCAACACCTTTATAATGTAGTGTTCTATGACCAAACGAATAGTTACATTATACGGAAAGAATAATGTTCTACAGAAGGAATAATATTCTACAGAATGAATAATATTTTACTGAAGGAATAGTGTTCTACTGAAAGAATAATATTCTCCTGAAAGAATAGCTTTCAAAGAGTTGGATACATTTAACCCACTGGAAATGGTCGTGGCCTGCGCAGAAATCCCAAATCTTAGAACATAGATCTCTCACCCACTCTTTCAGTATTTTTTTTCTTATACTGAAAAATTGTTATCCACGTGGCATCCTAAACTATGTGGCATTGGCGTGGATAACACGTGGTATTCGCGTGGATGATACGTGGCATCCACAAGGCATATGTTAACGGAATATTAACACGGTTAATCGATTTGTAGATTTTAGCCGTTTTCGAATAGTTTGTGTAGTAAATTAGGTAAGTTCATATAGTTTAAGGCATAACACATAAGTTCATGTATGAATATGCCAAAGCAACATAATTGGTGGGGGAATTGACCGTTTTCCCTTATTCCCTAATTCTGTCACACGCCCAAGTTAAAGTCTTTTTGCCGAAAATAATATCTAAAGTGTGTACTATTCAATACGCTTTTGCCGATTCGCAAAACAATGTTCATAATTGTCTTCCACACAATTAATTGTCTCATTTTTTGCCATTTAACAAATTTATTCTTTTCTAATAGTGACAGTGGATCGGAGGGTGCAGGACAAGCGGATTAAACAGTGTAGTATGATTTAAATGCAATCCGTAAGTTTTCTTTCGCTCTCCTCTCTATCTTTGTGTTTCAATATTGATGTTTTGATTTCCATGTATTCGAATTCGATCTAGGGGAAAAAGTAGAGATCTTTATGAAATTTATGGATCCTCGGAAAGACAAAGTTTCTTTGATGCCCAAATCTAGATTCTTGAATTCAGTGAAATATATTGAGTTTATATGAACCAAAATCAATTAACGTTTTAGTCTTTTCTTAATCTGATTATTTCAGGTTTGGATCTTGTTAATTAAAATTCTATGAATATCATAACTTCAAATAACTCGAATGGTGAATCTTACCAAATTTAATTTTTTTCATCAACTCTTCTCAGGTCCAAGAACATGAAGAGTACAAAATAAAAGGTTGAGAATCAAATTTGGAGAGACCTTCCTTTAGAGCTTCTGAGCCCGGTAATCGCTAATCTAGAAATCAAAAATAACGTACGAGCTTCTGTTGTATGCAAATCATGGTATGAAGCCGCAATTTCGGTTAGGTAATAGATCAATTTCCTTGGCTAATATACTATTTTGTGAGTATATTAATTCATGTGAATCGAGAACTTATGTCCACGAGGGGATGTTAAGGAAGAGTATCTACTTCCCAAAGTTTAAGGAAGAGTATCTACTTCCCAAAGTTAAGTTATTACAATGATATATTTTGTGTGGCGTATTTGTTTCCATGAGTTTGATCCGGGAACATATCTCTCTACTTAGAGATGGTGACACATTTGGCTTGGTCTCTAACATGTTATATGATTGGAATTGGAAATAAAGTTTTTTGGGTATGCTTTCTTAAACTAATTGAGTAGTGAGACGAATCAACTTTTTTATCCTATTGTTATGACACTAAAAGAAAACAACAGAGATTCCGACCGCCATTTTCGACCACAACGATGGTCGGAAATTTTCCAACGCAATCTTAATGTATTTCCGACCAATTTATAACGACCTAATTTTTGGTCAGAAATTGATCGGAAATATTTTGAATTTTCCGGCCAAGCTGCTGACGTCGGAAGTGGATCAAAAAATTCGGTCGAAAAATGGAAAATTCTCAAACTAAAAAGGTTGGTTGGAGAATGGACGCAAATTTTGTCGGAAAATAGATGAAAATAAAATTAAATATTTCCGACAAAATTCCGTGAAAAATATTTAAGATTTTTGATGAATTTCTGAACACCGTGGTCGGAATTTCGTCGAAAATGTGCCTTTCTTGTTTCGATTCGACAAACATAGTTTAAATGAATTTACGTTTCCGACGAATTTCTGACCGCGGTGGTCGAAAACTCGTCAGAAATTTTTTTATATAAGCGTCCCTACTACTCACAAATCACAAGTCAGCAAATCGATTCAAAGAAAAAAAAACACAAACTTCTTTCTCACTGGAATTCTAATAAGTCGCCGGAAAATCTCGGTTTTGATTTGTACTTTTTATTTTCAAAACAATATGAAAATTTTAATTTATAGTTTTTTTAAATATATTTATAGTTTTCAATCCTAAAATTATATTGTTAATTGTTTAGTTATAATATATATATATATATATATATTTTTTCTTTTTTTTTAATATATTTAGACGAATTTTGGTCGAAAATTATTTTCCGACCAATTTCCGATGACATGCTTCACTTTCGTCGAGAATTGGTCGGAAAAATCCGACCACATTCCGACGCTATTTTCCGACCAATTTCCGATTAACTTTTCAGAACACGTTTTCTGACTAACACACCCAACCATTTTCCCGACTACCCTCTTCGTCGTTAAAATTCCAACAATTTTTCGACGAATCACATTTTTTAGACTAGGTTTTTCCGACCAAACCGTTTTAGTTGGAATTGGAGCTGTTTCATTGTAGTGTGACAACTTCTTGTTTACTGTGACGTCTAAGCCTTCACAAACTTTTTGTAGACAAGAGTTGATAAAAACACTTGTTGACACACATTTTTCAAAAAAAACTCCCATCAAGATGATTTTGGATTCAAAATACGTTTTCATTGTAAATAACAGTGACATGAACGCAATCAAATACTACAAGCCAAACCATAATGAGTCATTTTGTTTGGTTCGTCTGTACAACATGTGTTTGCTCCGGTGTGTGAACTTCTTCGGTGTGGTTGCCTTGGTTTCCATATGTTGATGTGTTCAGCTTGTGGATTTCAAATTCAACTAGTGTAAATGGTGGTTGTTCCTAGTCTCTATTTATCAGATCGGTTCAAAATTTGTTATGTTCGTTGGTTTTTATTGAGGCGTTTACTGTCGTTACACGTCATCACCGCATCTGGGGGTTTGCTTGTGTTACTGTTCGTGTTACCTTTTTCCGGTTTATGAGACCTAGGTTAATTAGAGAGTTGCATCAAGCTGTGGAAGAAACTTCTCAAAGCATGGAAAATCGTTGATGATGCACCTCAAGCTTGACCATGGTGTTGTCTAGTTTCTTATCATCCACACCCTATTGTGTTGTGTTAGGGTGACATGATCTTGTCTTACTTCTCCAATCTCCATCGTGATATGAAAGTTTTCATGATTTTCGATTTGAATACTTGGTCTGGTTTCGGTTTGATGGTGCACTATGTATTGTTAGTTTCATGAAATACGTATATACAAACTCTTTATGGTAGAAGAGTTTTGGATCCATTTAGGTATCTGAAGACTTTCAGTTCGGTATCAGTTCGGTTCCTATCAATTACGGGTCGGTTCAGATCTAAATACCTAAAACCCAATAGAATTTTAAACATTGTGTAAAGACAAAACTCGAAAAAACATTGATCTAACGTTCTAATCTCCAAATTGACATCCAAAATATTTGAAACGTGTCAGAAAAGAAAAAGATAGAATAGAGTAGGCAAATACAAGTTCCTTAATGTGTGATCAAGCATCAAACATAGAAGCATAGGAAACACATGTTTGATAGCTTTGGTTTTGATAGTTGAATCTCTCATAGCTGTAACTCTATGTTATATACTCAAAAAGGATTAACTCTGTGATTCCCAACAAGAGACTCAAACAATTTACTCAGCAATTAGAGCCAAAGGAACAGAATCACGTTCTGCAGTCGTGTATACAGACCTATCATCCCAACAGAGCCTTCCTGATCAGCAAGAACAACCATGGCTGGTGGGGCAAACTTTTGAAGAGTCTTAGCGAGTAAGCCGAGCACTAAACCTATCAGCCCAACTGCCGAGCCAAACCATGCCCATGTCTGAGCCAGTGGGACGTCAAATGTTTGCACCTTCTTCACATGCACTATTGTCTTTAGGTGCAATGTCGGTTAAAACTTTCCGAACCTCTTCAGCAACCTTCTTAATAAATTCGACCTCGGATCTCTTAAATTAGAGACAAAATACACTGTATTAAATTCACTGTTAAGAACGAAATTCACCTTCTCATATTTTTTCTATTAATAATAGATTTATAATTAAATAATGAAAAATAAAGAAATCACATATGAAATAAACTAAATGAATACTGATAAAATTTATCTAATAATAAAGCAATTTTTTTTAACACACACGTATCTTATTTCAGTACATTTTATTGCTTTCAAAAAGAGGCTTTGCCTTAGGTGACGTTATTTTAGTTTTGAAACTTGAGAAATTTTCTAATAGATTTTATAAATAAATAATTAAAAATAAAGAAATCACATATGAAATAAACTAAATGAATACTGATAAAATTTATCTAACAATAAAGCAATTTTTTTTAACACACACCTATTTTATTTCAATACATTATATTGCTTTCAAAAAGAGGCAGTGACGTTATTTTAGTTTTGAAACTTGAGAAATTTTTGAGTAAGAACCAATATCCAGAACAAGGTTTGGTTAAAAACGTTTTAAGGAAATGGATTTTGGTTTAATGATAATCTTTTTAATTTAGGTAAAAATAAAATAAAACATACCTTGTAAATGATTTACAAAACAAAATATGTTTCAAGACATGTTCTGATAAAATTAAAAACACGTAATCAGATTTTTATATTTTAGAAAGACAAATTATCTTTGTGACTTCTCAAATATTATTAGGGATAGTAACGTCGTGATTAAAAAGGCAATATGAAATGTTTTAACCTAAAAATGATTTGGTGTGGGTGTTCAGTCTTTTACCGCCCTAACAAAGTCTACCTCTCACCTGCAGTGAGACGGAATTAACAGTAGCCTATATTGGCTTTTTGGGAGAAAAAGCCATGGTGTGCGTATGCGTTCGATCTATAATATAGTCTAACTCATTTTTATTGTAACAAAAAACCCCCCGACAAAAGACATAATCAAGTTAGTTCCCTAATGGTAAAAAAAGAAAAAAAAAGAGAGTTCCCTAATCAAGTTAGAGGAACACTCCTTCATATAGTTAGAAAAAAGAAGTTTATATAATAAAATGTATACCTATTGTAGTCGAACGTGAAGCCAATCTTGTTTGACACAGCCTTCAAAGCCACTTTCCATTTATGCATATCTTCACAGTTGGATTCTTCAGTGTGTCTCCAAAACCTATCGCCGAACACTCCCTTCTGTCTCCTAACGTCTTCCAGTCTCACCTTATAGAAGATTGGGATGACAATCAATTCCCTTTTTTCCGCTTGTTCCATGATTGTCACAAGCTCTTCCAAGCACCATTTTGATTCCGCATATCTATTGGCAATAATAATATCTATCATAAAAAACTACAGGAACATTTACTACAATAATAAAGATATAATTGGAACATTACCTTGAGGATAAGATGACCAGCGCAACCGTGGCTTCTTCAATTCTTGTAAAGAGATTTTTCAAGTCTCTGGCCTTTTGTTCATGTGTATCTATGAAGAACTTGATCTTCTGGGTTTCCAAGGCATCTATAAGGTGACTGGCAAAGTCATAACGAATATCTTTTCCCCGGAAGCTTGCCTCATCCAGTCCAACTCCAAGGTTTGTTTTTGAATTACATGCAAGTCCAAGTCCAACTCCAAGTACAACCCCAAATTTTTTTCCGATACTTACTCCATGCACAGGCTTGGTTTCACCTAAGACTGATTCACAGTATTATACAATAACAGATATTATAATACATCCCTTGCTTCACCTACCTTAAGACTTAATATATATTCTCTTATTATTATTTCGGGAGTACAAATTTAAAAATAACTTTAGTATATATTAATATTTACTTTCTAATATCATTGGTATTAAGATCATTTGCTAATTTCTTATTAAAGTTATAAATGAAAATTTAATTACCATCTAAAAAAATTAAACCATGATCTTTCAAGATATCAATCTTTGTACTAAGAAATATCCAAACATTCATAATATTTTTTAGAGAATACATTTATAGAAATAACATTTAATTTATTGAATGAAAAATAATAAGTCAACTCAAAATTATTATTTTATATATTAAAATCATTGCGATAGTATAACAAAAACTTTGGAACAAAACTTAATTTTTTTAAAAAATCATTTCGTGCTATAGCATAGGATATACACTAGTTGCATCTTATTTGATACGCATTACTCTCCCACCTTTTTTGTCATTAGGTACACTATATATGGAAAGACCAAGATTCAGCGACCATCTAGAAATCAAGTTTATCTGCAAAGACTTCTGGTCTGAGGTCTTCAAGAAACAAATAGATAACTTAAAAGACAAATCAACGTGTAAGATTTCCAAAAAGCTGAACAAAAGGGAAACAAAAAACTCATCTTGTGTGTGTATTTTCTCACCAACTGTTTCTTCATGGTACATTCGTATTGCAAGAGAACAGGTTCAGGGTGGTTGTCTCGTGTCTCGATTGACCCTTTTTCATCTAAGAAAGAAACATTTTGAGTCTTTCTCCATGTGCTCACAGGCTCTTTCATGATTCTGCATTAGCTCGAGTCCATGGGTGTATGCAGGTGAAGATTAAGAGTGTAACCAAATGTAATGAAAATTGTTAAGGTTAATGATCTTTCATCTTAAAACCAATTGGCTATGAGTGGATTGGTCCATATCTTTTATATACTATTCAAGATTCATTTCCCCATATTTCTGATGTGGAATATTCTTCACACCCCCTCGAAATAATGACCCTTCTAATCATTAATCTCGACCAATCCAGTCTAGGATTATTTCGGGTGAAATCGGCTGAATCAAATTTGGCTTGGTCCGATTTCGAGTCAGATCGATGCACTTTCGGACCTAATCAATTTCGGTTCGGTGGAGCAGTGTCAATTCATGACTCTGATAATACCATATTAAGGTTAATGAGTTTCCAACTTAAAACTAATTGACAGTGAGTGGATTGGTACATATCTTTTATATATCGTTGAAGACCCCTTCCATTTTTCTGATGTGGAATATTCTTCACAAAAATGTTGGTTATATAGGTCATTGTCTCCTTTTCATTGATCCTTCTTTCCCAAAAATGTAGGTAGTATTATCACGTTTTTTTCCTTTTTTTTTACCCAAAAACACAGGAGACAAGGGATCGAAAAAGGAAGTGGTGAAAAGTCCGCTTCTGGCTGATCTCTCTATACATAGAACAAATGTAGTAAAAGTCTGCTTCTGGCTCATCATATCAAAACTTAGGCAAACATATATATATATATAGCTATTTATATGCTTATTTAATAATAACGGATTGGAGTAATAATTAATTGATTCAGCATATGGACTTTGGAGGTTTCAGAGACATTGTGCCACTTGCTCTTTTTGTGTTATCTATGCACTTTTATGCCATATGGCAAACAACGTTGGTGCGAGTGTGAATGAGTTGGTCAATGACGTAATTACGATAATGAGTTGCGAGTGTGAATGAGTTGGTAATTAATGGTCATAATCAAATGTTGATAATGGTTAGGATGGTCAACATATTTTTTATGCCTTAGTTCTATTATTTTATTTTTGATTAAAATGTTTAAATATATTTTTATTAAATATATATCCTTTTTTACAAACTAATTCAATATGTTTTTAAACTTAAAGTTGAAATTAAACCGACAAATGTTTTATTTCGAAAGGATCTAATAAAAACGAATAGAGAACCATAATCGCAACTTTTCAAGTAGTCACTTTTCTCCCATTTACCTTAAAGAGCGTAGCTTGTTTCGAACATTTTTGTCAATATTCTTGGTGAATAAGGTAGCTGATTTGCCAGTCTCCTATGTCGTCGACAATTATGCTCTCTGATATATTTTATATTTTACGTATTCTAATCATTATTTTTCGAGTTTTTTTGAGTATTTTATACTTATTTAGAGTCCATTAGTCTTTTATAAAGTCTTTACAGGTTTTAGATTGATTAGGAAGAGAATTTGAAATTTTAGAGCGAACATGCAGTTTTCGAGATGCAGGACAGTGCAGAAGGGTCAAAAGTTTACCATTCATTGAACATCTTTCTAATGTTGAATTTCAATGATATTTGGACACAGGATAGCTCTTTGAGTTAGCTTTTATTTGGGACCGGTTTCATGTCATTATCATCAGTAGTTCAAAAGTTATGCCCGTTTTATTGAAAACAGGCCGATCTGGCCAGCAACTGAAGCAGATGCAGAGTGAGACCTCAGATCGATCGATCCACTTTTGCGTGAAACTTTAAGATCGACCACGGCACCCAGGATCGACCGATCCACACCCTGATCGACCGATCCAATCCAAAAACGAGAAAATACAAAAGAAAAACTTTCAGATTTGCCCACGATTGTCCTTATCTATTTAGGGTTCGACAAAAACAAATTGAGAACTATAAATAAGGGTTTTTAAGTCATTGTTTAGGCTATGCTTTAATCTTTATTTCTAACTTTTCATACCTCATCTCTGAGTGAAGATTTTTTATACTCTTTTCTTATTTTAATCAATTCAATTGCTATGGAGTTTTATTTATTTATTGTTTGTTCATCTCTTGCCATGTCTGAGTAATCTCTTAGTTAGGTTTTAGGGTTTCAAAGGATTTCATGAATCACTGAATTAGACATAGATAGGGATTTATCATTGTTAATCTTCTCCTATTGTTGTTCTCATATCTTAGACTAAATTGATCACTTAGTCTATGATTTAGGGTTTAACATATTCTCCAAAAGTTTATAGGTTGCTGGATAGAACATTAGGGGAGCGAATTATCATTAACCAATGAAAGTTGATGTTAAGGCAATTCGTGAACAGATTGAACCTGCTTGTTGAATGCTTGTCTGTAATTCTGAGTTCAAACGAAAGTTTAGAATTTTAGGTTGCTAGATAAAGTAATTGGTTCCACGACAGTGGATTGTTTATACAATTCTGTTCGAGATTTGAGATTGGTGTTTAATTCATTCTCTGAATAATTTTCTGATTCTTGATTTGTGATTTTCTGCAAATTTCTTTGAAACCTAACGCTTTTATTTCATAATTTACAACTTTATCTTTAATTTCTCTGTTCGAATACAACCAATTTTTTTATTGTGTCTTAGCTTCCTAATCAATCTCTATAGTCTGTAGTGTAGCAATTGATTCTCGTGGATTCGATCCCTAAGTACTACAACGTACTAGGGTATTTGCATAGACCCGAGTGAAAACTCTAACTATCAAATTAGCGTCGTTGCCGAGGATCAATAACGTTACCTTCAGATTTGAGACTAATATTTAGTCTAAGATCTTACCAATTTCGTTTTATTTTTCCTTGCTCGTGTGTTTCAGGTGCATGCCTATAAGGAGTCAAAGCTCTAACAACCTCCTGCAGCTGAACAATCAAGAGCTTGATAGAACAGAACATGCTAACAAAAAACGAAAAAGATCAGTCAAAACTAGCCAACATGGGTGATAACCTTGACAACCAAGCATTAGCTGATGCACAAGCTGCTACAACTAATGAACTCCAGACTATGAGACAACAGATGCAGGTACAATAACAACAGATGCAACAGTTGTTTCAACAGCAACACAATCAGCGCATTGGGGATACTCACACACCCCATACCTTCTACCAGAACAGAGCTGCTATTTGCCCCCCAGAGATTGCTCGCCAAGATATCGAGATTAAGCCTCAGATGATTGATTTGGTGAAACAGCATCTATTCCATGGGTTACCTACTGAAAACCCAATGGATCATATAGAGAATTTTGAAGAGATTTGCAGTACTACAAAGTCCAATGGGGTGCCAGCTGATTATCTTAAGTGCAAGCTCTTCCCTTTTTCTCTGTCAGACAAAGCATTGAGATAACTTAAGGCACTACCTGCAGGATCGTTGAGGTCTTGGGCTGAATGCAGAGCTGCTTTAATCCAAGACTGCTTTTCTGAGAAACAAGATCACTGGGTTTGGACAACATTCAGGAGAGTCCTTCTGTGAGGCTTAGGATAGGTATAAGGAGTACCGCAGAGAGTATCCCCACCATGGGTATACAGATGAGCAGATTCTCAACATCTTCTACGATGGAGTCAAGTGGGATTATAAGAATGCTCTCAATGCTGCTAGCAATGGAGATTTCATGACCAAGACAATAGTTGGAGCAAATCAGTTGATAGATAACTTGGCTGCAAGTTCCAGTACTCGTTGCCCAGAGTATGATCGCTCCAACAAGATCAGTAGTGTTGAGTCTCAAAAGATTGATGAGTTAACTGCGAAGGTGAGCTTGCTGATGAAGGCAAATCGGAGGGGTGTTCAGCTCTGTGAAGATGGTACAGAAGCCATCCACTGTGAGGATATTACTGAGGAGCTGCATGATGTTAATTATGTGAATAGACAGGGTTTCGTGTAGAGCAAGGGTTTCAACCAGAACTATAGAAGCCACCCAAATCTGTCCTACAGAAGCACAAATGTTGAGAATTCTCAAGATCAGGTCTATCCACAGTAGAAACAAATGTTCGTGCAAAATTCGGGCGTCACAGGTACTTCTCAGGGTTTCACAGGACAAACAAGCATGCAAAATCTGGGTTTTTAGAAAAATTCTTCTCAGGGTTTCACAGGACAAACAAGCATACAAAATCCAGGCCAAAATCAGTTTCATAGTGGTTTCCAACAGAATCAGCCATTCAGCAATTTTTAGACACCTGCAAACTCAGCAAGTAGTTTTCAGGATAAGCTCGAAATCTGCCAATGAGATCAACACGAAAGTGGACAACATGTACAACAATCTCAATCACATGAAGCTGCTTGATACTCAGGTTGTTCAGACTGAAAGAAGCAGTTAAGAAACAGCAAGGTGTTCTTTCGGCGAAGGGTGAGCAGAATCCACGGTCTAGAGATAGTTCTGGTAGCTCACGAGCTAATGTGCATTATGTTGGAGATGAAGAACGCGCTACTTTTGAGAACAAGTTTGGTGAATTCTGCAACAGATTTTAGATGGACAAATCAGAAACTTTTAGGAGATATCTGATCTTACTTGGAAGTTTGAGTGCTTAAGTTGTGAGTTTCAACGCATGGTGAAGACCAGAGAGAGTACAGTATGTCCAGATCAAAAAGCCTTTTCCAAAACAGTTCAGTCCAGCTCAGCTAAGAAGTTCATTCAGCAGTCGGATCGATCGATCCAGGAGGGATCGATCGATCCCATTCTGCAACAAACAACAGTCAGCTCTCAGATCGATTGATCTGTTAGTGGATCGATCGATCCCACCTCCAACGCCTGGGAAAAAGCCTGCTCCTACGAGCCTTCTTCCATATGTACCAAAAGTTCCATATCCCTGTGTAGTTAAGCCTCCTCTATTCAAGCTTCTGCGAAAGTTTGCAGATCCAGGGAAGTTTGTGATTCCATGTTCTATTAATGGGGTGGCTTTTGAGGATTCTTTGTGCGATTCAGGATCTATAGTGAACATCATGTCCATGGATATTGCACGACGTTTAGGGATTGATGATATCAAGCCTTCTGACATGACTCTCCAGTTCGCTGATGCCACAGTATCATCATCACGAGGATGATGCCTCGAGACTTTCAGATTGTTGCAATGAGTGAGGGAGCTTACATGCCTTTGATCCTGAGAAGACTGTTCCTCGCCACAGCAGAAGCACTCGTTGACTTGCCAAACAAGCAAGTATGTCTTTCAGCAGTCAACAAGGGTCTCTTTTATAATGTTGTTTCACCAAAGATCGGCAAGCATAATGAGTTTTTTTTGTGGCTATTGCGGAGAATGAGCTGAATATTACGCAGTACTCTAAGTCTGGGGGACTTCCTAAGGATTTTTGTGTCACTCTAACACCTCTGAAGCGTGTAGATGACATCATTGAGTACAAGGTGAAGAGCAAAGGTATGTCTAAACCTTTCTTTCAGGTGAAATCGATCATCACTCCAGAACTCAAGGCTAAGGGTCAAACAGCAACTGATGAGATGTTAGAAAAGGTCATATGTCTTAGACCACACCCACCCCACCCTGATCCTCCTGAGGATCCACTGCATCGTGCCTAGACAGCACCTAAGTCGAGCTAATGACTTTAAATTAGCGCTTGGTGGGAGGCAACCCACTGGTACGTGTCTTTCTTTTTGTTTTGTTTTGTTTTGAATTCTAACATTCTACTTTAAGATATAAGGTAAAACAAAAACAGAGCATCAGCATTTCTTAGATGAACCTACCCATAAGGCCCTGGTAAGTCTTCATTCCATTATTTTCGGTTTATTTTCTCTATGCGTGCTCTTCTTCTGGCTTATTTACACACCGAGACGGTGTGAATTAAGTCTGGGGGAGGGTACTTCGTATGACTAATGTCATTTCTCTGTTTTGTTTTCTCTTTTCTTAAGCCGTTTGTTTCGTGTTTTTATTGCGTCAAATTTTGTGATTGTTGCACTTTTTCCCTAAAAAGATTTTTAATGAGGCATCAATTGAGTCAGTTTGAGTCGTTTTATTGAGTCAAAACCAGTTGAAACTATAAAATATTCTTGGAATTAACCTCATTTCACTAACACTTGGTGAACCATTGCCATAACAGCTGATTGCGAATCTTACTAGGTAGACTGTCATAGGTGGATCAATCAAACTGAGAAGGTTTGAATTTTTGGGGTTTTTGAGAAATCCAGCGTTGACTCCACCAAATGAACTTTAATTTCTCGTCTTGGGGCTTGGTATACATCGAACACGACTTTTTCAAGATAAGTATGCTGCAATTTCTCTCTATATTGATAATAAGATCTTAGATTATGAACAATAACTTGAGTTCCTTAAAAAAACTATGACGGCAAGTCTCACATAAGCGTTTTCTCACAAGGAACACGTTAGTGAGTTCACACACGCCTCTCCTCACAAGGAACGCGATAGTGGTTAGCTCCGATTTTTGAAATAAAGATAGTGTTGTTCAAGAGTGATGCCACATACGAGTCTCCTCACAAGGAACACGATAGTGGATAGCTCTTATTCATTTGTTGGTTAAATAAAAAAAAATTTGAGAGAGGTTGCACATGCTTGGAAGGAAAGGAGTCTACTTGTCCTTTAATCGATACTCCCTTGATGAGACTACACGCCTAATAAATTACAGGGGTCAACAATGGAGATTTCAGATTTTTCTAAGGAAGTTTAAGCTATATCAGGGAGATTGCTAAGTTTATGATTTATACTGACATATTATCTAATGTTGGCTTTGTGGTATGTGGATTCAAAGGTGCTGGTAGATGAGGCGTTCTGAGATATGGTGAGTTTCTATTTTTAAACCTCGACCTTTTTTCTTGTAGTTTGCTTGAGGACAAGCAAAAGACTAAGTCTGGGGGAGTTGATATATTCCATATTTTACGTCTTCTAACCATTCTTTTTTGAGTCTTTTTGAGTCTTTTATAATTATTTACAGTCCATTAGTACTTTATAAAGTCTTTACAGGTTTTAGGTTGATTTGGAAAAAAATTTGGAATTTTGGAATGAAAATGCAGTTTTCGAGATGCAGGACAGTGCAGAAGGGTCAGAAGTTTGCCATTCATTGAACATCTTCCCGATATCGCATTTCAATATTTTTAGATATAAGATAGCTCTTTGAGTTAGCTTTCATTTGGGACCGGTTTCATGTCATTATCATCAGTGGTTTAAAAGTTATGTCCGTTTTACTGAAGACAGGTCAATCTGGCCAGCAGCTGAATCAGATGCTGAGTGGGACCCAGTTAGATCGATCCACTTTTGCGTGAAAGTTTAAGATCGATCACAGCACCCAGGATCGACCGATCCACACCCAGATCGACCGATCCAGTCCAAAAACAAGAAAATACAAAAGGAAAACTTTCATATTTGCCCCCGATTGTACTTATCTCTTTAGGGTTCGACCGAAACAAGTTGAGAACTATAAATAAGGATTTTTAAGCAATTGTTTAGGCGATGTTTTCATCTCTATTCCAACTTTTCATACCTCATCTCTCAGAGAAGATTTCTTATACTCTTTTCTTATTTCAATCAATTCAATTGTTATGGAGTTTTATTCATTCATTGATTGTTCATCTCTTGTCATGTCTAAGTAATCTCCTAGTTAGATTTTAGGGTCTCAAAAGATTTCATGAATCACTGAATTAGACATAGATAGAGATTTATCATTGTTAATCTTCTCATATTGTTGTTCTCATAGCTTAGACCAAATTGATCACTTAGTCTATGATTTAAGGTTTAACCTATTCTTCAAAAATTTATAGGTTGCTGGATAGAATATTAGGAGAGCGAATTGTCCTTAACCAACGAAAGCTGATGTTAAGGCAATTCGTAAACAGATTGAACCTGCTTGTTGAATGCTTGTCTGTAATTCTGAGTTCAAACGACAATTTAGAATCTTAGGTTGCTAGATAAAGTAATTGGTGCCACGACAGTGGATTGATTATACAATTCTGTTCGAGTTTGAGATTGGTGTTTAATTCATTCCCTGAATAATTGTATGATCCTTGATTTGTGATTTCCTGCGAATTTCTATGAAGCTTAGCGCTTTTTAATTCATTGTTTACAACAATTGGTTTTACTTATCTTGTTCCATTACAAACAATTATTTTATTTTTTCTTAACTTCTCAATCATTCTCTGTAATCTGTAGTGCAACACTTGATTCTCGTGGATTCGATCCATAAGTACTACAATGTGCTAGGGTTATTTGCATAGACCCGAGTGAAAACTCTAACTATCAGTTTTTCCTCGGAAATATTTCGTCGGTTTCTTCTCGGAAAACTTTCGTCGGTTATTGTCTCGGAAATATTTCGTCGGTTTTTTCTCGGAAATATGACATCGTCGGAATGGGGTTACAAATTTGATTTCGTCCCTTTTTATCTTTTTTTCATCTGTTTTCACCTTGTCGGAATTTCGTTGGAAAATTTCAACCAAATTCCGACCAAACTCCACTTTGAATCGACATAGAAAAGACGAGTTATTTTGGTCAGAATGTCATCGGAAATGAGCATTTCCGATGATATTCCGACCAAAATGGTCGTCGGAATCTGTATCTTTTTTTTTGTAATGTCTTTCCGGTGTATGTGACCTAGGTCAATTAGAGAGTTGCATCAAGCTGTGGAAGCAACTTCTCAAGGCATGGAAGATCGTAGATGATGCACCTCGAGCTTGACTATGGTGTTGTCTAGTTACTTATCATTCACACAATATTGGGTTGTGTTAGGGTGACATGATCTTGTCTTACTTCTCCATTAACCTCCATCGTGATGTGAAAGTTTTCATGATATTCGATTTGAATACTTGGTCTGGTTTCGGTTTGATGGTGCACTATGTATTGTTAGTTTCACGATATTCGTATATACAAAACAAAGAAAAAAAAAATATTGAAATCGCCCACATATATAACTAGAGCATTTATTATAGCCTCCAAATTTTATTTTGCAAAAAAAAAAATTAGTTTTGGATATTTGTGTTCTTGATACCGAGATTCACAAACATCTACAAAATAACAAAATGTTAAAATTTTAGTTTACAAACGTAATTACTAGGATTTTTTTTGTTGCTAGGCACAACGTAATCGTTTAATGTGCTTGCACTTCCAGAGCATCGTATTTTTTAGGTTGGGCCATTCGAGTATTTGGTTCGGGTTTAGATAGAAACTAGTGGAATCCAAAATATTTGAAACTGTCACAAAATAAAAAGATAGAATAGAGTGTAGGAAATTACAAATTCCTTACTGTGTCATCAAACATCAAACATAGAAACATAAGAAACACATGTTTGATGGCTTTGGTTTTGATATTTGAATCTCTCATAGCTTTAACTCTATGTTATATACTCAGAAACGATTAACTCTATGTTATATACTTAAGCGACTCAAACGATTCACTCAGCAATTGGAGCCAGAGAGACACAATCACGTTCTGCAGTCGTGTATACAGACCTATCATCCCAACAGATACATCCTGACGAACAAGAACAACCATGGCTGGTGAGGCAAACTTGTGAAGAGTCTCAGCGAGTAAGCCGAGCACTAAACCTATCAGCCCAACCGCCGAGCCAAACCAAGCCCATGTCTGAGCCAATGGGACGTCATATGTTTTTACCGTCTTCACAGTATTGTCTTTAGATGCAATGGCGGTTAACACTTTCCCAACCTCCACAACGACCTTCTTGATAAAATTGGCTTCGGATCTGTTAAATTAGAGACGAAATTCACATTCTCATATTTTTTCTATTAATAATAGATTTTATAAAATAATAAAAATAAAGAAATTACATATGAAATAAACTAATTATAATGGAGGGGGTATTCAATGAAATAGTTTAAAAAAATTCAATTGAATAAGAAAATAATAGATTTCTAAACATTTTAAAGGATTTTAATGAATTCAGCCCAACTCACAGGTTAAATGTTCGGAATTGATTTTTCACATTTTTTAGAGAACTTTCTATTAAATTCCTTTTAAATGACATGATCATCAAAACAATCATAATATTGAATAACACTAGAATTTAATAGAATTTAAAAATTAATCGAATAACACTAGAATTTAATAGAATTTATAAAATACAAAATTGAATAACACTAGAATTTAGCATTCTATTATTTTTTTAAGAATTATTTCCTCCAATAACCCCTCCTAAATGAATACTGATAAAATGTATCTAAGAATAAAGCAATTTTTTTAACACCCAAATATCTTATCTCAATACATTTTATTGCTTTCAAAAAGAGGCTTAGACTTAGGTGATGTTATTTTAGTTTTGAAACTTGAGAAAGTTTATAATAGATTTTATAAATAAATAATGAAAAATAAAGAAATCACATATGAAATAAACTAATACTGATAAAATTTATCTAATAATAAAGCAATTTTTTTTAACACACACCTATTTTATTTCAATACATTATATTGCTTTCAAAAAGAGGCTTAGTGACGTTATTTTAGGTTTGAAACTTAAGAAATTTTTGAGTAAGAACCAATATCCAGAACAAGGTTTGGTTAAAACAAGTTTTAATTTAGGTCAAAAAAATAAAAACATATCTTGTAAATGATGTACAAAACAAAATATGTTTCAAGACATGTTCTGATAAAATTAAAAACACGTATTCAGATTTAATTTTTTAGAAAAAAAATTATCTTTTTGACTTCTCAAATATTATTAGGGATAGTAACGTCGTGATTAAAAAAGCAATATGAAATGTTTTAACTAAAAATGATTTGGGGTGGGTGTTCATTCTTCTACCGTCCTGACAACGTCACGATCGTCTATATTGTACAAACCCTACCTCTCACGTGCAGCTCGAGACGGAATTAACAGTAGCGTATATTGGCTTTTAGGGAGAAAAAAGCCATGGTGTGCGTATGCGTTCGATCTATAATAAAGTCTAACTCATTTTCATTTATGTGATCGAGATCTACCCTAAATATTTAGGGTTTCCACTGTCCAAATGGAAAAAAAAAAAGAAAAAGAAAAGGGAGTTCCCTAATCAAGTTAGAGGAACACTCCTTCATATAGGTAGAAAACAAGAAGTTTATATAATAAAATGTATACCTATTGTAGTCGAACGAGAAGCCAATCTTGTTTGACACAGCCTTCAAAGCCACTTTCCATTTATGCATATCTTCACAGTTGGATTCTTCAGTGTGTCTCCAAAACCTATCGCCGAACACTCCCTTCTGTCTCCTAACGTCTTCCGGTCTCACCTTATAGAAGATTGGGATGACAATCATTTTCCCTTTTTCCGCTTGTTCCATGATTGTCGCAAGCTCTTGCAAGCACCATTTTGATTCTGCATATCTATTGGCAATAATAATGTCTATCATAAAAAACTACAGGAACATTTACAATAATAAAGCTATAACTAGAACATTACCTTGAGGATAAGATGACCAGCGCAACCGTTGCATCTTCAATTCTTGTAATGAGGTGTTTCAAGTCTCTGCCCTTTTGTTCATGTGTATCTATGAAGAACTTGATCTTCTGGGTTTCCAAGGCAGTCTATAAGGTGACTGGCGAAGCCATAACGAATATCTTTTCCCCGGAAGTTGATGAACACTTGATTTTGGGGGGGGGGGGGGTGGGGTAGAGTGGCCATCAAAATGTATTGGTTTGGTTCGAATGTTAGAGATTTTTTTTTTCTTTTTTTACCCAAATAGAAATTGAGTTGATTATACTTGGTCTCTTGTTGTGTTTGATCCAAAACACAGGAGAAAAAGACAAGGGATCGAAGAAGGAAGTGGTGAAAAGTCCGCTTCTGGCTGAGCTCTCTATATATAGAACAAATGTAGTTAAAGTGGCTCTCATCATTTCAAAACTTAGGCATATATATATATAGCTATATATGTGTTTTTTTTTGCGAAAGGTAAAATATTATTAAAAGTAACGTAGTATTACAACAAGAGAATGAAAGAGAATAAACAAAAGAAGAAAACAAAAGCGGTTGGAGAGATTTATGTCAAAAAAACAAGGAGAACCATAGTAGTTAATTCAACATATGGACTTTGAAGGTTTCAGAGACAATGTGCCACATGCTCTTTTGGTGTTATCTATGCATTTTTATGTTCTTGGTACAAGAGAATCTAACGAGTACTTTGCCACATGCTATTTTGCTATATATCTTTTTACGAGTACTTCATAAATGCATGTACTATCACATGCTACAAGAATCGTACACGCATGTGTTTTAGAATTAAATATAAATCAAACTACATATTGTTTTTTCCACATTGGATAAGATTAAGTGAGCTAGAAAGCAACTAAAATTCCAAAAAAGAAAAAGAAAACCATCGATATGTTTCTCGCTATCTTTTAACAAACGAAAAAGAACAACAAAATCCTCGATATCAATGATGAAATGTTTGAACATTGGATGGATTGATTGTTTCAAGTATTTGTCGTCCATATATTTCAGTTTTGACTAAAATATGTAGTTAAAAATATTGCTTACTTACAAAAATATATATATTTTTTGGCTGAATAGCAAAATTATTGATTTTTTTTTAAAATTATTATTACATGTCAATCAAATTGTGAACAATTAATTTAATAAAAATTGGCAAAACATATTATTTTGTATGGATTTTTGGGATACACTAGACGGTTGAAAGTCTCGGATCACAAAGGAGAGGTATCTTCTCATGGCTGTTTTGAGATGTTCCTCGAAATGAAGATGTTTTTCTAAAAGGTTTGGAGAATGTAAAAGAAAAGTATAATACGCAGAGATTCATATGCAGAGTTGAGGTCTTTGTAACTGACAAAGATCAATGAGTTACTTTAATAAGGTAACAAGATTACGGTGCCATGTGAGTATATGCTCTGACACTTGATCCAGACAAGTAAGGATATATTCACTGTTTCTCTATACACTTTCACCATCGTTATCACCCATGTACAGCTTTGAAGCTTCTTCTTTGTTTCCAACCACAGCATGAGCAAAAATCATAACAATTAATTGCATTTGATCAAAATTCCAATTTACTAAAAATAGAATGAATCTTCTCTAAACTACATCTTTAGATTTTAATTTGTACAAAAATTGATAGATAAAATAATCGATTTTATATTTATTTAGTTTGATCGTAAACAAATTATAATTTTTTATAGGTAACAACATTACAGAAAAAAAAAATTATAAATATTAAAGAGAAATTATTGATCACATTTTATATTTATTGATTGATGTATATTATGATTTCATGGAGTTTTCTTCAACCGCCAAGTTTATAATGATATTTATTTATGTTTGATATTTAGAAACCACTTTTGATATTTTACCGAAAGAAAAAAAATTATTGAAACAGTGATCACATATGTTTGTAATAGTATCTTATTCGTTTATATGTATCATAATGATATATTCGTTTTGTTTGATATTATCTTGTATGCATGTATAGGCTCATATCTTCTCCAATAGTTTTCTAATTATATTTCATGGATGACATATATGTTTGTATTAGCTTTGCAACATGATGGTTGTAGCCTTTAAAACAAAAAAGCCTCTTTGATTGAAGTTTCAGTGTTATATGATAATTTTCTCTCTCAATCTCTTGTCTTCTTTTCCATACTTTTTTCTTTTGATTTTGGAACTTTATCGTATATGTTTGTTTATACTTGTACATCTAAGATTAAGGAACTTAAAAGAACAATTCAATATTCAAATATTTTTTACATTGTTTCTTTTCATACTCTTGAGTATACAACATATATTACATGTTTTCTGTCGAAATACATTGTCCAAGTCGGTTATCTTTGTTATTTATTTTTATTTTTTTTTCAGATTGTTAGTTTGAAACTGGCGGAAAAGGAGAGCGAGAAATTTCAATCGCAGCTCCGAAAACCGCTTCTTACACTTGGAAAGTCATTTGGCGTTTCTTCTTCAATTTGTAAAATAAATAAAATACAGTTTCAAACAAACCATGTCACATTAGGTTTGATGTCACTAAATAAGAAACTTATAAGTCGAAGAGGTTGTTTCTTTCTTGCGTATTAGTTTTTTTATGATGTATAATTGTTTGTGTCTCAGAGTATGAAATATACCCTGCGACTATATAGTCTATTATTTTGTCTATGCTATCAAACTATAGTCGTAGAAAGCCTCTTTTGGGCCGTCGTCAATCTCTCTTTACGAAAATGAAAACGTCAGGTCCGATTTTTAACATATATATCACTGTTGAAGATTTTATATGTTTTTATTTTTCAAATTTGCAATTTGAATCTTTCACTTTCTGCTAAATCCGCCCATATTTATTAACGTCATAATTAATTAAATATTTGTTATGAAATACTAAACCTCACCAAAATCTGATCTACAATCCATTAAAAAGGTAGTCGTTAGCATCGTGGTAGTTTTAAAATTTTAAAAGGGATGTACGTATGATTTTTTCCACAGCTTCTTTAACTTGCGTCTAAGACAGATGCTCATGTCGGTTTTAACATATAAAAAGAGAAGAAGATGCTCATGACGTATATATGCATGCAGTCATTGTGTATGTGTTTGTTGGCCAAGATTTTAAAGACCTGTTTCTACCTATCCCAGCTATTGCCTACATCGACTGTCAAAACTATTTGAAAGTGGATGAATCACATAACTACGATTATTATAATAATTTGTATTAAATATTGCCTGGTCCGTCAAAATAAATCATCATTTATATATACGCAAATGTGAGTGAAACACCCTACCCCGCAACAACAAGACGGAACCCGCGAAACTGTAAAAACGAAATTTTAAAAACTCTCTTTTTTTTTTTTTTTTTTTGAAAACGGTTTACCAATACTAAGGGATCGATCGATCCCACCTTTGGATCGATCGATCTCTCCCTGGGATCGATCGATCCTAACTCCTAAAAACTGACCAGAAATCTCTACGACAAAAACGGACCGATCGATCGATCTTACCCCTTTAGAACTATCCAGAGATTTTCTGGCTAAGGTCGACTACTCGGGATCGATCGATCTTGCCTAGGATCGATCGATCCTTTCTACTGTCCTGCAATCCAAGAGCACAACAACAACAACAATCCAAAACAAACCTTAACAACCAATTTCTTAACCAGACATAATTACACTTACTCATGCATATTCTCTTATCAAACATCGTTAACAAACAATCTACAAGTCTCAAAACAACATCCACCAAGGCAAATATATATAGACACAAAACCAAAAATACAAAAGAACCCCTTACACCTAGATCATCCTTTCTCCTCGGCCTTGGTTCCACGAGCTCCGCATCCTATGATTTCTCTTTACCTGCACCAAAAGAGGCGCGTAAGCATTAATAATGCTTAGTGAGGCGGTCCTCCCGTCCCCACGGTTATACTCACATGTAAATCAATGACTTACCGAAATCAATATGCATCACACACAAACAATCCAATAAGAATGATAGATCTCCATCACACACAAGCAAAACAACTTGGACAAGCCATGATAATACCCATATGGACAAGTCCTAACACACATATCAATCAAGGTAAATCATTAATTACATAGAACAACCATGGTCACGCACTCACCTTATCTCGACGGTTTGCACAAGGATACTTTGACGGTTCCAAGTTTAAGTTTACTCCTTCTCTTGATACACAACACAACACCAAGATAGCACCAATCTACCTAACAAAAGGTCACCAAAACACTTCTCAAAGGCTGATAACAAGTAATCAAACTCGGATTACTCAAACCCCCAATCCGGATTTCTCTTCTTAAAACAGGGCTTCCTTTAACCGATCATAACTCTTACCCCATATTGAATTTTCGAAATTCCTTCAGTGATCATCAACATGATACTCTCAACAACCTATCTACCAAATTTAAGCTCAAAAGAACAAGATTTAAGTGTCCAAACACTCACTCTACTCAACCCCGACGAAACTGTTCTGTTTTGAGCGGTTTTGGGGGAAAATTCATAACCCGACGAAATTTGGTATATAATTAGGCAAGAGATTGAAGAACTTACCCTAAAAATCTCAGTTTAATCCGTGCCCTTTAGGTGCCCCGATCGAAGCTCACCATTCACCCTAAAAACTCTATTTTGTCCACCCCTTTCTCGCCTTTCTCCTTCTCCTTTTTCTCCTTCTTTCCCTCCTTCTTCTCTTTCTTTCTCTCCTTTTCTCTCTTCTCCTCTCCTCTTCTCTTCTAAATCTAAATTTTTCCTTTGCCCAAAAGAAGATTATAGAAGGGTGGAGAAGAATATACATACATATGTAGGGAAAATGCTCAAAAAATTCCTCAACTTTTTAAAAAACGCAAATTTATTCCCCAACTTCTAAATTTGCAATTTTATTCATGAACTAATAGTTGACTAAGTAAATTAGTCCCGACACAGTCAACTGTAACAGAGACAAACGGAGACATTATTTCTCAGCGTGTTCTGTTTTTTTTTCTCTCTTTCTTCTTCATTTTCTTCTGTTTGTCGAAGCTTACGACATTTTCTCATTTTCCTCATTTTCTTTCCCAAATCTCTGAAATCCATCGGCATGAAATCGAAGGAAACCTTAATCCCAAATAGCCATTGACCTGAAATCCACCATCTCTGAACGCAAATCGTCCATCTCTGAACGCAACCCTAATCATCCACCATCTTTGAATCTGTAATTTTTTGATTTCTTGTCATGAACGAGCTATTGAATCTAGTCTCCGATTCGTCATCGACTTGAGATTTTGTCATGAACGAGCTATTGATAGAGGGATTAGGGTAGTGAGTTTAGCTGAAGAATGTTCCGATTTGCAGGAGCTAGAGTTGCTCTTCCTGTAAACCGTATAGACTTGAAAATTTACAAAAGTATGCTAGGAATGATGATCTCATGGGATTGAATGAAGAAGTTTTAAGATGCAAAACCGAGATAGAGAAGCTCAAAACATGGTGCTTCTTGGTTGTGTTTGTGGTTTGGCTTTAGCCATAATGTATCACATTATGTAGGCTTTTGTAAGACTTTTAATGGTTTATGTTTGTGAGACTAAACTTTTTATGTTTTATGTTTGTAAGACTTTTTATGTTTGTAAGACTTACCAATTCAGTTATGGGAATTGATTTTAGTGGTTTTGTTAGTTTACATTTTTATGTTTCATGTTTGTAAGACTTGCTCTTGTAGGTTTTATGTTGGTAATTGCAGGTTTGGGTAATGGTCATATACGTTTACACTAACAGATTCTGCATTTTGAAACCTGTATTTTTCCTGCAATTCCTACAAGACCAAAACAAGACTGAAACCAGCATTTTTTCTGCAATTCCTACGAGACTAGACTGCACTTTTTCAATCTGGACTGGACTGCATTTGTTCAAACTGGACTGGACTGGACTGGAACCTGCACTTGTTCAAATTGGACTGGACTGAAACCTGCAATTTTCCTGCAATTCCTACGAGACCAAAACAGGACTGAAACCAGAAAATTTTCTGCAATTCCTACGAGTCAAAATAAAGCCATAAATCGATGCCAAAATATGAGAATAACCGGATATTTTACAAAACACCAACATTGTTTAAGAGAATAACCAACATTCAGTCTAAAAAGACAAAACACATTATTCAGAGAAACAAAAGACAAAAACACATAAACAAAAGACAGAAAACAGTTCAGAGAAACAAAAGACATTCAGTTTAGGAGATCGAGAACATAGTGGTTTAACCAAACATTAAATCATGTAATTGTGATGGCCATGATGGCTATGCTTGCTGTGATGATCCAACTTCGATTAACAAAAGATAAACACTCACGCAACAGTATAGGAAACCAAACAAATCCTTCCAATAAAATCATTAAACCAACGTAATCGCAACATAAGAATTAAGAAGAGATTAAAGGCTTGTTTATTAATTCTCACGAGAAAGACTAACGACAAAACAAGAACGAAACCCAACTCGAATGAATGGATATAAGACAACGAAGAATATGTTACCTTAAGACAATGAATTCGATTTCTCACTGGTTTTCGATTTTAAGATTCTGTTTTAAGGGTTCGTGTTAATTGGGGAAGAAGAAAAGAACGAGCCTGAAGAAAATGAGAAAGAAAGGAAAAAAAAAACATAACACGTGAGAATTAACATAAAACTAATGCCTCCGTTTGTCTCTGTTACAGTTGACTAGATGGGGATTAATTTGCTTAGTCAACTACTAGTTCAGGAATAAAATTGCAAATTCAGAAGCTGGGAAATAAATATGCGTTTTTTTAGTAGTTGGAGAATTTTTTGAGCATTTTTATGTATGTATATGTGTTCGTTTAATCCAATTAAACCAAACCGTTCCAAAGTTACTAAACCGCAATAATGCATTTCCTCGCTCGGTTTAGTTATCCCGTCAACTTTCCCGAAATATTCGAGACATCTGTCCGTCCCAAAAGATTGCTCTCACTCCGCTAAAATTCCGGAATTACCGCTTAATTCCGCTAAAACTGAACCACTCGGGATTACATCTCCACGATCAATCCTTTGATCGTATCAACCCGCCTACCGCCCCTAGGGCCATCACTCGAGCTCGGTATTGTTTCATACTCGGTTCAAAAGCATCCTCGGGCCTAACATCACAAGATCCCACGTGGCCACCCAACGGTTAACCCATTGAAATTCAATCACCCCAGATTCGAATGAGTTAAACCGTCAAACAACCTAGCACATTAGGATCCAATACCACATGAATCCAATATGGTAAGTCCCCGTGAGAACCAATATCACCGGATCTCACCTCTGGTTTAACGTCTATTGGGATTAAATCACCCCTAATCCTAATCGGTAAACCACCCGGTTAGGATTAAATCGCCCATAATCCTAACCCACATCATTAGAGTTAAATATCACATAACTCTAATGACCCGTCATTAAGATTAAATACAACATAATCCTAATGACCCCGTCGATAGAATTAAATATCACATAATTCTACCGACCCCACAACGTATTAGGATCTAGTGACATCAATCCCAAAAATCCCCGAACCAAGACGGAACAGCACACCGCTCCCAACTCCGCAACACATGAAATACCACATTATGTGTCACGTCCGTCGATACATTAAATACCACATCATGTACTCGACACCCCTAATACATGAAATACCGCATCATGTATTAATCATTCTCAACACTTTCGATAAACATCTATGTATTAATAATTTCTCGTCAAATACAACAAATCCCGAGGGACAATTACAACAAATATCAAATATTATACAACTCGAGAGGATGACTAAGGAACACGGATGTTACAGTGAGGAAACGGCTATAGTGTGTTCTCGGACGGTAAGTTGTTCTTTGACACGCCCCATCTCGAGTATAAAAACGGAAAACGCGTGAAAATCATAAAACCCGGGATTTTAAAAAAAATTTTTCTTAAAACGGTTGAAACCATTCGAGTAAAACCCTTTTTCTTGGTATCCAAGTCGAGTACTAAACATCTATCTTAAAATAGAACGATTAGGTTTCAGAACATGGATGGATCGATCACTCCCAGGATCAATCGATCCCATCCCCAAGAAAAGTTCCAGAAAATCTCTGATCAAGAACACCCCCTGGAGAACACTCGATCCTAGCCCGATCGATCGATCCTACTCCGGATCGGTCGTTCTCGGCCCCTTTAATAAGACCAGAAGTTTTCTGCCCAAAAACGACTGCCTAGGATCGATTGATCTCCCACCCCAGGATCGATCGATCCTGCTTTCTACTCAATTCTTCCCCGAATTTCTGGCCAAAATCGACCCCTTACGATCGATCGATCCTACCCCGATCGATCGATCTTGCTTTCCCCAAAAATCTCTGACCCAGAACGAGACCCCATGATCGATCGATCATATCTGGATCGATCGATTCTCCCCCTTGCCCTGCATCCCGAGAACAACACAAAACGAGCCATAACACAAGTTAAACTCAACCAAACAACACCATAACTTAACCCATGCATAAGCATCCTATTATACAGAGCCAAAAACATCTACAAGGGTCCAAAACATTAGCATTCACATGTATGAACAATCAAAACACAAGTTACAAGAACCCGTTAAACCGCCTAGATCATTTTTTTCCTTCGGCCTTGGTTCCACGAGCTCCGCTTCCTAAGACTCCTCTTTACCTGCACCAAAAGAGGTGCGTAAGCATTGATAATGCTTAGTGAGGCGGTCCCCCTGTCCCACGGTTATACACGCACACAGTCAAAGACTTACCGAATTGAAAGCAACGCAAGCAACAATCAAACAAGGAATGATAGAGCTCCATCAAACACACAACACACACAACTTGGACAAGCCATAAATCACACCCATATGGTCAAGTCCTAACACACAAAACAATCACGATAATTCTATGATCATGTGGTACAACCACGGTCACGCACTCACCTTTGCCTTGACGAATGAAGAATACACTTTTCCCTTTTTGATAGCTTCAAGCCTTAAGCTTGATTTTCTTTGGCTTCTACTCAACCAACCACCAAGGTATCACCAAATCACCTAACAAGAAGTCACCAAAACGGTTCTCAAAGGGTGACAACAAGTAATCAAACTCGGATTACTCAAAACCCCCAAACCGGATTCCATCTTTTCAAAACCAGAGCCTTAGTTAATCAACCATATCTCTTGCCCTAGATCATATCTCGCACATTCCTTCAGTGGAATTTAAGATAAGCCTTGCAACAACCTATCTACCAAATTTCAGCCAAAACTAACAAGATTTGAGTGCCCAATCACTCTCTCAAACTCAGTCCGTTGCGGGTTGCTCTGCTTTGAGCGGTATTGGAATAAAATTCATAACTCCCGAACCACTCAACATAATCCCATGAAATTTGGTAGATTACTAGGCCAGAGATTGAAGAACTTACCTACAAAAATTCAGCTTAATACGTGCTCGTTTACCCGGTCGAACGAGCCTCTCAATTCACGCCCCAAACTCTGTTTTTCCGAAGTTCTTCACTCTCTTCTCCTTCTCCTTCTTCTTTCTCCAAGTTTTCTTCTCCTTTCCTCACTCTCTCTTTCTCTCTTCCTTAGCTCCAAAAATATCTCTCAAAGTGATGAGGAAGAAGAAGTATGTAGAAGCTTTGAGAAGGAGGAGGTGTATATATAGATATACATATCTTTGGTTTAATTAAATTAAACCAAACCACAATTAATTCACTAAACCGGTTTTAATCAAACCAATTCCCGTAATCCGTCAATTCTTTCCTTCGGTTTAGTGATTCCACTAGACTCCTTGGAATATTTGAGACATTTCTCCGCCCCAAAATATTTCTTTCACTCCGCTAAACCCCGGAATTACCGCATAATTCCGCTAAAACCGAACCGCTCGGGATTACTTCTCATCGATCAATCCTTTGATCCATTCAACCCAAACACCGTACATTTGGCCGTTAATCGAGTTCGATATTATCCATATCATATTTCCGTCAAAACACTATTCATTCCGCAAAAATACTATTCCAAACCAATTCACCCCGAATTGGTTCTGAAACGATTAGTCTTCCGATTAATCAAACCAATATCGACCCTGTAGATTATAAATAGAGCTCCCCATTATTTCTATTCTCTCAGGACACAACATGGTACAAGACTTTTACTACATCCAAATACTTGCTTGTACCGCAAGAAATGTAATAACTTTTATTACAAGGAACGACTTGGGATACGGATGTTACAATTCTCCCCCACTTAATAAGATTCGTCCTCGAATCTTAAGACTGCAACCACCTTAGAACCCAATTGGGAGAATCGCACTTCCATCCTCACCTCGGATACCCAAGTTTCCTTGTCAACCCCAACTTATGCTCTCATGACCTTATTCTCAGGAGTTTCCTTCCTCCTGTTTAACTTTCAAACTCCGTTCTCTTCCGGAGTTTCCTGCACTACACTCTTGCCAATATGATTTGCTCCCCCACTTGAGTTCAGCATAATGGCATCATGCAAGGCCCACCATACAAAGCCTCGTATGGTGCCCTCCCGTATACTCACTTGGTAACTGTTATCATACGTGAGCTCCACCAAGCTCAGGTAATCGGCCCAATGGCCACCCCAATCTAACACACACATTCTCCATAGATCCTTGAGAGTCTGAAAGGTTCTCTCTGATTGCCGTCCGTCTGAGGATAATATGTTGTACTCATGTGTACCTTAGTACCCATCTCCTTCTGGAACTTTCGCCAAAGTATCGATGTAAACTTGCTATCACGATCTGATGTAGTGCTCACAGGTACACCATGTAATCCTACAATCTCGCCGATGTACCTTCTAGCCCAAACTCGAGCCCCATCTGGTTTCCTTATGGCTAGGAGGTGAGCGGACTTCGTCAGGCGATCGACAATCACCTATATAGCATCTCTGCCCCGAGAACCCGGTAACCCCACTACGATATCCATCGTAACCATGTCCCATTTCCACTCAGGAATGGGTAACTCTATAATAAGCCGCTCGGGACTTGATGCTCAGTTTTTACTAACTGACAAGTTTCACCCCTAGCCACCCACTTAGCTACATTTCTATTCATCCCAACCCAATGACAATACCGCGTCAAGACTCGGTACATCTTTGTCGCCTCGGGATGAATCGAGAACCGACTCTGATGTGCCTCTCGAAGAATATCTCTCCCCAACTTCTCATCAATAGGCACACAAACTCGACCATTCACAAGAATGGTTCCATTATTCAAAACCCAATACTCAGGCTTC
Source organism: Boechera divaricarpa (assembly GCA_026770425.1). NCBI lineage: Eukaryota > Viridiplantae > Streptophyta > Magnoliopsida > Brassicales > Brassicaceae > Boechera > Boechera divaricarpa. Next base: position 2,603,133 of record CM049179.1, read on the forward strand.
TCGCCCTTGGATAAATGGGATCGATCGATCTCACTAAGGTTCGATCGATCCTGACCCACTGGAACGATCGTTCCTACGAGGAACAGTCGATCCTGACCCCTAAAAACAGGCTAGAAACTTCTGACTAAAATGGTCTCCCCAAAATCGATCGATCTTGCTAGAAACGATCGATCCCATTTTCTTCCCTTGAGCCACTCGTACTCTACTCATGATATCGGCTCGATTAGCCGCCTCTAACCCCAACGGCTCTGACTCATCAAAAGTAACACGTAGCTGCAAGGCACTAATCGTACTCATCAACTCCTCAACATCTCTCTCCGTACTTGCAGCTACTCGCTTTCGGCTTAAAACATCAACAACGAGATTAGCTTTCCCCGGGTGATAAGCCGTCTCAAGATCATAGTCTGCTATGACCTCCATCCATCCCCTCTGTCTCAAGTTCGACTCAAGCTGAGTGAACACATCCTTGGGATTCTTATGACCCGTAAACACTCGTACCTTACCAATATGAAGATATGATCTCCATATCTTCAGAGCAAACGCCAGTGCAGCCATCTCTAAATCATGAGTAGGGTAATTAGCTTCATGCTTCCTCAACTGTCTCGAAGCATAAGCAATAACCTTTCCATGCTGCATCGTAACACAACCCAATCCTAGCCTCGAGGCATCTGCATCAATCACATATGGCTCCTTAAAGTCCGGTTAAGCCAACACCGGAGCCAGTGAACATTCCCTCAAGTCTCAAGAAGCTCCCGTCACGCTTCTGAGACCACGTGCCCCAAAAATCTGATCCTAAGTGCACCTGCTGCCCTCAACAGCACATACAACCTCAGCAAAACTTAAGGTTCGGATCGTCCACTTAGATCCGTTCCCAAGTGCACTTACTACCCTTAACGGCAACTGTAGCACAACAACTACTCCTAACGACAGTCGTGGTACCACAACTTATAATACCATACCGGTCACAACTCAACAGCCATAACTCATCACTAAGTATATCAGTACTCCCGTTATGACTCACTCTAGCCATAACCGTACTTACACAATAACCCAGCAGTGACTGCAGTCACACCCATATGACAGCTCAACTACCTATACGGGACTTCCCTTTTTCAACACAGAGCAGTGCTCTACTCTCGTCAATGCCCTTAAAGCCATCAATCACACTCGGTATTGTTCCATACTCGGTTTCATAACACCCCCGGTTTGTCATCACAAGATCCTACGTGGTCACCCAGCGGCTAACTAGTCGAAATTCAATATCCCCGGATTCGAACGAGTCGAAATCCAGTACCCCTGGATTCGAACAAGTTAAGTCCGCCAAACGACTTAGTACATTAGAATCCAATAACATTGGAGAGGTCCAATATCATAGGACCCCACCCCGGGCTACTGATCTAGGATGCCGCATATCCTAATCAGTAAACCCATCCTGAGATCATGAGATCTCACCCTGGGCTACCGATCTAGGATACCGCATAATATCCTAATCAGTAAAACCCCCTGAGATCCAATATTGTAGGACCTCACCCTGGGCTACCGATCTAGGGTACTGCATACCCTAATCAGTAAAACCCACCCTGAGATCATAAGATCTCACCCTGTTAGGATTATCAGATAATCCTAACCAGCATCATTAGAGCCACATGTCATATAACTCTAATGATCCCTCATTGGTGTTAAGTATTACACAACCCCAATGACCCGTCAATAGGATCAATTATCATACAATCCTATCGACCCCAACCACGTAGTAAGATCTGACGACATAACCCAAAAATCCTGAACCAAGATGGAACAAACACCGCTCCCAGCTCCCAACACATGACATACCACATCATGTGTCAAACCCGTCGATACATGAAACATTATACCATGTACTCGACATCCCTGATACATGCAATGCTACAACATGTATCATCCACAACACCAGCTACCCGTTTTAACAACACGCTTATCCCATAAATTCTGTCAACCACAAAATGAGATTCACCGACTCATTATTATCCCCTGAGATCGCATTGATACTTGACTATCATACCCCCTCACTCTCTATGGCAATCTCCACCATACTCAACCTAGATCAGACGATCTAGCAATCCAAACCCATCTAACCAAAGTTCCACTGGCGATTACCTCGACCTTCGCCTGCATACTACTCAAAAATCCACTTCCAGAGATTGGATCGGTCGATCCTGCCCTTGATCGATCGATCTCGACTACTGAAAAACATCCCGTAACACCACACCATTCTGGATCGATCGATCTTTCCATGGATCGATCGATCTCCCCCGATTTGTTCGACCTTTCTCACCTATATCGATCCTAAACTCTCCGATATACCCGCTCGATCGATCTCCTCTCGAGATCGGTCGATCCCCTTCTCAAAACGCCTCTGATCACATAACCGACATGGTGGATCGATCACCCTGCCCTATGGATCGATCGATCCTCCTCTGTTCTAAAAATAGAGTTCACCGTAACTCGAGTAATTCCTAACCCCAAATTACTCAATAACTTAACTGTATGAGATTTCACTTTTCTCATTACATCACACATTCACGACACACATGAATTACCTCATCATGTGTCTGACCAGTACGAATACATGAAATACTGCATCATGAATCCGTACAACCCCTAACAACATATGAAGTACTTTATCATGTGTCTGATCGCCACCGATACATGAAGTCCACGTCATGTATCAACCACCATCGCTAGATACTCTATCTAACAATAACGCCCACCACATTAGGTGTTTACGATCTAATATACCCTTAGATCGTAACACTACTTAACCATGACGTCCTCACTCCATAAAGTAACCTTATTAATAACCAACCTTCTCATCAACGATGCTTCCCACGTACCACTTAACCCATGTCTCAGACATCTGAAGGAAGGCATCAAACATGCTTCTTACCTCTAAAATTATCCATTAAATACACCATATGAGCCCACTATGCTCAATTAAACCATGTATCTGATTCTAACACCAGGTGTATGCCGCACATAAACCTTTTCACTTGGGCCTACTCATTCTCGAGACCCCTTTTTGCATCTCTCCCACGTCTGTTAAAGTTAGTCTCATACTCTCAAACAGACTTAGTTCCAAGAGACAAACCCAAAAACTCTCTTGAGTTAACCCAACGCCTCATAAGGAGAGTACTCGAGGTCCTCTGAAAATTTTTCCCAGGTGTGCACACCCTTGGCTTTCCTAGCCAACACACTCCTCCACCACATAGGTGCATCCCTCTCTAGGTAATGCACCGCAAAGTCAATCTTATACTTCTCCGGACGTCTTACAGAGTGAAAGTTTCTTTTCGACCTCGACTCCCACTTATCAACTCAATGCCTTGCGCCTCCCAAACAGAGAATGGCGTCAACCCTCTACATATGATCCTTTACCGCAAGGTACGATGGGATCACAGGACCCACAACATCTCCCCCAGCCTCCGGGTTCACCGCTCTCGGCGGCTCAGCAATCCCAGGTGGCGCTACGGGAGCTGGGGCCGGTATCGCCCCTGGTAATCTCTCTAATATCTGAGCCCATAACCCCATCATCTGAACCATTTGATTAACCCTGGGTTGTTGCTGAGCTTCATCCATGTGGTTCTACACCACCTCCTCGAGCCGCTTCACCCACAGCTCCAACACCCTCAGCAACATCCTAATGAATGGGGTTCACATCTACCTATGGCTCCCTAGCCACCCGTCCCCTACCTCTGCCTCTGCCTCTTCTAGCACTTCTCACTAAGCTCGATAATCCACAAGGTGATTAATACTCACAATTTAAACAACACAAAACACAAGAGAAGTCTTACCGTGGAACCTTTTACTTGGCCGAAGAGGATGATCTCTAACCCCCAACCACAAACATTCGCGTAACCACATATCAACAATCACACATACAAACAATCAATCAAACAATACAGAGCAAGCAACACTCACAGCATCCTAGCACCGCTACTGCTCTGATACCAAAATTGACACGCCCCATCCCGAGTATAAAAACAGAAAACGCGTGAAAATCATAAAACCCAGGATTTTAAAAAAAAAATTTCTTAAAACGGTTGAAACCATTCGAGTAAAACCCTTTTTCTTGGTATCCAAGTCGACTACTAAACATCTATCTTAAAATAGAACGATTAGGTTTCAGAACATGGATCGATCGATCACTCCCAGGATCAATCGATCCCATCCCCAAGAAAAGTTCCAGAAAATCTCTGATCAAGAACACCCCCTGGAGAACGCTCGATCCTAGCCCGATCGATCGATCCTGATGTAGGATCGATCGATCCTACTCCGGATTGGTCGTTCTCGGCCCCTTTAATAAGACCAGAAGTTTTATGCCCAAAAACAACTGCCTAGGATCGATCGATCTCCCACCCCAGGATCGATCGATCCTGCTTTCTACTCAATTCTTCCCCGAATTTCTGGCCAAAATCGACCCCTTACGATCGATCGATCCTACCCCGATCGATCGATCTTGCTTTCCCCAAAAATCTCTGACCCAGAACGAGACCCCATGATCGATCGATCCTATCTGGATCGATCGATTCTCCCCCTTGCCCTGCATCCTGAGAACAACACAAAACGAGCCATAACACAAGTTAAACTCAACCAAACAACACCATAACTTAACCCATGCATAAGCATCCTATTATACAGAGCCAAAAACATCTACAAGGGTCCAAAACATTAGCATTCACATGTATGAACAATCAAAACACAAGTTACAAGAACCCGTTAAACGCCTAGATCATCTTTTTTCTTCGGCCTTGGTTGCACGAGCTCCGCTTCCTAAGACTCCTCTTTACCTGCGCCAAAAGAGGTGCATAAGCATTGATAATGCTTAGTGAGGCGGTCCCCCCGTTCCACGATTATACACGCACACAGTCAAAGACTTACTGAATTGAAAGCAACGCAAGCAACAATCAAACAAGGAATGATAGAGCTCCATCAAACACACAACACACACAACTTGGACAAGCCATAAATCACACTCATATGGTCAAGTCCTAACACACAAAACAATCACGATAATTCTATGATCATGTGGTACAACCACGGTCACGCACTCACCTTTGCCTTGACGAATGAAGAATACACTTCCCCCTTTTTGGTAGCTTCAAACCTTAAGCTTGATTCTCTTTGGCTTCTACTCAACCAACCACCAAGGTATCACCAAATCACCTAACAAGAAGTCACCAAAACGCTTCTCAAAGGGTGACAACAAGTAATCAAACTCGGATTACTCAAAACCCCCAAACCGGATTCCATCTTTTCAAAAACAGAGCCTTAGTTAATCAACCATATCTCTTGCCCTAGATCATATCTCGCAAATTCCTTCGGTGGAATTCAAGATAAGCCTTTCAATAACCTATCTACAAAATTTAAGCCAAAACTAAAAAGATTTGAGTGTCCAATCACTCTCTCAAACTCAGTCCGTCGCGGGTTGCTCTGCTTTGAGCGGTTTTGGAATAAAATTCATAACTCCCGAACCACTCAACATAATCCCATGAAATTTGGTAGATTACTAGGCAAGAGATTGAAGAACTTACCTACAAAAATTCAGCTTAATCCGTGCTCGTTTACCCGGTCGAACGAGCCTCTCAATTCACGCCCAAACTCTGTTTTTCCCAAGTTCTTCACTCTCTTCTCCTTCTCCTTCTTCTTTCTCCAAGTTTTCTTCTCCTTTCCTCACTCTCTCTTTCTCTCTTCCTTAGCTCCAAAAATATCTCTCAAAGTGATGAGGAAGAAGAAGTATGTAGAAGCTTTGAGAAGGAGGAGGTGTATATATAGATATACATATCTTTGGTTTAATTAAATTAAACCAAATCACAATTAATTCACTAAACCGGTTTTAATCAAACCAATTCCCGTAATCCGTCAATTCTTTCCTTCGGTTTAGTGATTCCACTAGACTCCTTGGAATATTTGAGATATTTCTCCGCCCCAAAATATTTCTTTCACTCTGCTAAACCCCGGAATTACCGCATAATTCCGCTAAAACCGAATCGCTCGGGATTACTTCTCATCGATCAATCCTTTGATCGATTCAACCCAAACACCGTCCATTTGGCCGTTAATCGAGTTCGATATTATCCATATCACATTTCCGTCAAAACACTATTCATTCCGCAAAAATACTATTCCGAACCAATTCACCCCGAATTGGTTCTGAAACGATTAGTCTTCCGATTAATCAAACCAATATCGACCCTGTGGATTATAAATAGAGCTCCCCATTATTCATATTCTCTCTGGACACAACACGGTACAAGACTTTTACGACATCCAAATATTAGTTTGTACCGCAAAAAATGTAATAACTTTTATTACAAGGAACGACTTGGGATACGGATGTTACATTCTTCCTCCAAACCCAACGGCCATTGAAGCTATTCGTGTTAACGAGAGGGGTTAATGGCTCTTTTAATTATTCGATCACTATATTTCAGAGCACTCGCAATAGTCTCAAAAAGTGAAGATACGCGATTAATTTCTATTAAGTCTGGTATATTTTGTGGTGAAATTGTTATTGAGATTATGAACTGGCCAATGATCGTATGTTTTAAAAGTCGATTATTTTGGTGCAGAAAACAAAAAAAAATTAACGTGTCCATAGACAATGAACCCAGAAATACCTGAAACTTCGCTTGTGTAGGACACGTGCCGTATCAACGACTCCAGTGACTCTCTCAAAGTTTAATCAAGTAAAATAATAAATACTACTTTCATAATTTTCTTCAAACTAAGTTCTACGGCCTGAGGGCTTAATTTTTTTCTTTTTTCGAACTTTTTCGAAACCAAAACTTTAATTTTTTGAAGAAAAAAAAAAGCTACTGAATACTTTACAAGAAAATCCATTAATATTAAAGGAAAATTGAGTAAATAAGTAATTATGTAGTGATGTCAAAGCAAATAAATAATTTGCAACACACATCATTTTAAATGTAGACACGCCGCACGCCACCGTTGATCATGCCACCGGCCAAGGCTCCAGGAACCATCGGGTCGACCATGTCATTATATTTATTCCTATCTCTTTCTAAAACATATCTAATTAATTCATCATTAAAAAAAATTTTCATCCCCAAGAAAAGCACGGAATAACAATAATAATACTTTATTTATAAAATCAGATCCATAATAAGAATTAATACCCGTTACGCGAAAAAATAAAATAAAAGAATATATTCCTATTATTGATTAAATAAATATAAAAGTACAACTATCGAATGATTAGAATCTGTCAAAACAAAAGGATTTTGAAATTTCCCAGAAAAAGATAGAACAAAAAAAATCGAAGGTAAGTGGAAACAACCACGAAAAAAGCGTGCGTCTACATTGGTGAAGTTGGCTAAGCTATATATAAACCACATAAAAAGGATTGGACTTATACAGACACTGACACACATATACATAAAACAATAAAATGATCACTGGAGATTGAGTTAATCTAAGCAGAAGGACTCAAGGTAGATCGAAAACCATTAATGAAGAAAAAAACATACAGCGTCGTCAGAATCGATGAGAAATCTTGGGTTTCCAAATTGGGTGGGAGTTAACCAATTTGGAGAGATAAATTCGATATGGAGATGCCAATAAACGGAAGTGTAAGGTTTATCTCCATTGAGTTATGTTATCGAACAAATGGTGGAGCTGAGAAACATGTTGGAAACGCCAAGATTCCCGTGACGGATTTCATGGGAGGTTTTGCTCCACAAGGCCATTTAAATTTCTTGAATTACAGGTTGAGAGATGAGTATGGTGACAAATGTGGAATCGTCAATGTGTCAATCATAATGGTGATGAAACCTGACGGTAATGATAAATCATCGTTTGCTGCGTGTTCTTCGCAATCTGCCGCGGCGGCCAATAATCATATGTGGAGACAGAGGACATCAATGGCTTTCGACGGCTGGTTATGGCGGTGGTCGTGTTGTCACCGGAGTTCCTGTTTGGTGTGCCGTCTGCGTATCAACGCCCGTCTTAAATATTTTTTTGGGTCCTGAAAAACTATCAGGGTCATCTAATTTGTTTTGGGACAAAGGCATACCCTACTCTGCTTACTCCTTTGGAAGCAGAGGCGGCGGCAATGTCATGGGCAGTGAGTTGTGTGATCAACATGGTTATATTTGAAAGTGAATCCAAAACACTCATAGAATCGTTGAGGAATGCAGGAGATTGGCCACGCTTAAGTACATTCACATCAGAGATTCTGAAGAAAGCAGCATATCATCTAAGGTATCAAGCATGACACTAATTTATGTGGCTTCTATTGATTTTGTGGCATTTGCAAGTTTAGGTGGTTCTTTTCAGTTGGATGTAAACAATTTAATTCGTTAAGTAGAATTGTTTTAGTGGGAAAAAAGAAAAATCAACGTACACATAAAAAATTTCTAGCTATGTTTAAGATTTTTTTTTTTTTTTTTTTGAAACCTGTTTCTTTATGATTTTTTATATGAAATGATTAGATAAGATATATTAAGTACATGAAAATTTCCCATTTCCACTACAACGTTTTAAGTATATAACTCTATGCGCAGCTGTCAACAAAAAGAACTAGTCGTATACATCGTTTGTTGTACTTGGTGAAGGCCGGGTTCGATGTCGACGACGCCGAGCTGTGAGGATTATAGCGCATAGTGATGGATTTGGGTTCATCACTATTGTCTGATTTACAGACGAGATAGGTGCGCATCTGAGATCTTTTTTCTCATTTTCTGGTCTTGTTTATTTTCTAAACTAAAAAATATATTTATGTAATAATGAATTACGAAAATGTACCAAAAGTGGATAAATAGTGCTTCAAATACCATCGTGATTAGCATACTAATAATAAACTATCAACTTTACCAAATGTTTTTAATATATGACCAAACCAAACAACACATTTATCCAACTTTTTGTTTAACCAAAGTCTTAATTCAAGTGAATATATTGGGTCCAACTTTAGATATTAAATACTAATTTTAATAAATAATTAACAATCGCTCTAATCCCTTAAAACGTTTCGTCAATCATTTTGGTAGAAGGAAGCTTGTGGGCGTCGATATTAACATGTACATATGACAACAAGTTCTCTCTTAGTTGTTGCAAACATTAAAACCACACCGCAAAACCTCAATTATTATATAAAAATAATCTCAACATGTAATAACAGTTGTGCAACATAACTATTTACTTTCTGGATTTACACAACCAAATAGGGGAGAGAGAGAGAGAGAGAGCTAGAGCCCCATCCGTTTCCACCGTGATATTAAAGCTCTAAACTTTAACAATGGAGCAAGAGATCACCGATAAAATGAATCTGCATGGAGAAACTTTGATCATACTGCATCGTTGCCACTTTGTTCACCGGTTTTGAGAATGATGAATTTGCAGAGAGGCCAAGTGGCATTAATGTGTAGCCATTTGTCTATGCAAGCTTCATGGAAATGGTGTCTACATGAAAGTTCTCTCAGCTCTGTTCCATCTTCATAGTCACAGTGACAAATGCAACATTCCTGAAAGAGGCAACGATTCATTTGTTTGTACCAATGATCATCTCTGGTTTGGATAATTCATAAGATTTTGGATTCAGATGGGTTATTTAACTTACAGCTTCGTCGCTTGATAGCACACGCTCCTTTAGAGAATCAACACCAAGTTGAGTCATTATCCCTCCATGAGTTTCTCTAGAGAATCAACACCAAGTTGAGTCATTATATTGCTTATCTCACCGTTCACTTTCTCTGAGTTTCTTACCGTCAGAAATTTGATTTCGGGAGCCTTTCTATCTCCTCATCCGATGCACCTTCAATGAAATAAATGCAATTGTAGTAATACAGGGTCGATCCACAGGAATTGAGAATAACACACACAGAATACAAACCTAAATTTAATCTAAGCGTAATCATAGAAGTTGAGGTTATATTCCTAATCTAACGTGCATAAAATAAATTAAAGCATGAAATAAATAAAGCAATTAATTAAACTAAACTAAGCATAAATTAAATGCGTAAAAATGAATAAAATAAATTACATAAGATAAATAAATTAAAACATTAAATAAAACCTAAACTAATATTTACAGAGACATGTGTGACACTCAGATTTCAGGGATTCTAGATCTAGGGTTCATGTTCTACCTAACAAGTTTATGTTTATCATTCTAAGGATTTTCCATGTCTCGCTAGTCTACTCTCGTGGTATGCTAGACTCTATATTCAAATCCACTCTCGTGGCGAATGAATATGCATTTCATACAATCCCATCATCAAATACTTTCATTAGTGATAGACATATCGCAAGGGTTGTCACACCTCCAAGCGATCCAATAGGGTCAGTTGTGAAAACGTGCCTAAGACACAAAGCGAATGATAGATATATTTCTAGAGTCCTTCCCACTCTCGTGGTGAATTCCTCCTGAGATCTTTACCTAACTTGATCAGGGCTAGATAAGCATAGAGCTACTCTATCAAATAACAAACTCGACCATAACTAATACTCCCAACTATGCAGATCTGAGATCTCTACCCGCTCTCGTGGCGCAGAGAATCTCTAATAGTACAATCACACCTACTGGATTCAGTTGTACACTTAAGCATCTCCCATAAGAGAATACTTAGCAATAAGATGCATAGAAAGGTAGCTAGATTGATTAAGAACAAACAAACATATATTAAACCCTAAAAGTAGATCCCATCATCGACCACCACCCTAGTGGTCTAAAATATCTACTCTAAAACAGAAGAGAAGAAGTAAAAAAGGAATAACTCTTTATTAGGGTTATTAGAAGCGGTGACTACAAAAGTCTGGAATTCTTAGGTATGAAAAGTGTCTCTCCTTCTAGTGAGTTTACAAGTGTTTATATAGTCCTAGGAATTCTTAGAACTCTTCATTTCATCCTTATCTTGTTTTTGGAAGCTTAAAACTCGAGATGACAAGTTGCCCGAATCATGTCTTGCCACGTAGGAAATTTCCCAGCTTTCTCGGACGTTAGAATCGACCTTGATGGGTCGATTCTAGGGTTGATTCTGGCTCCCTGGATTTGACTGATCAATGCAAGCTCCGCGAGTTTTCTGGGGTCGATTTTGCCTTTTTCGGACTCTGTGAAATCCTTCTCCGAATGTGCACGATCCAAGCAATATCACCAATCTTCCCGAACGCTTCACTAGGCTCCATAAACGTCTCAAACACTAATGTTTAGCTCTAAGTATCTAAAAACATATAACTACATGCAAAAACACTAATACTACACTAAATGTTAGTCATAAAGGCTAAAACTAACTTGTTTTAAAGCATAAAAACATGTAAAATATGGTGCTATCAGACGTATCCCCAAGTACTCCTTCGCTTGCTAGGTCATGGCCCGTGATAGACTCCCGACCAGGGATAAGATCCGGCGCTTTTCTCCTTAGGCTCCCTCTTTATGCATACTCTGCAATTCAACCCTAGAGACAAGGGAACACATTCTTTTCTCTTGTCCTTATTCCCATTATCTCTTTATTGTTTCTCTGCGCTCGATTCCTCCTGATTTAGATTTTTGTTCTGTTTTGTGGTGGCTCCCGCACTCAACCAATGATTCCACCTTGAAGCTCATCTGTCACCTCCTCTTCCAAGCTGTTGCATACTTGCTTTGGCGGGAAAGGAATGCATGTATTCACACTGCGACTTCGAGGCCTCTTTCTCTCCTCAGAGATCTTCACAACCACCAAGACCAAGCTCCTTACTCTTTCTCACTACACCCCGCCACGAGATCCTTCTCTTCTCCAAGTCTGGTTTTGTCATCAGTCTTCCCCCATGCCCACCTCCAGCATGGCCATCATTTCATCCAATTCATTCGTCTTTTCCAATCACATTTCATAATATCTATACTCTTTTTTCTTTGCCGTGGTTTTGACCCAATTGGGTTTTCTGCGACAAAGTTTTAACGAGGTAGCTACTCTTCATCTTTGTTTATCATTTTCTCTTCTTTATGTCTTTTCTCTTATTCTGTCATTTATAAACTTCTCTTTTTTGCTATAATAAAATTAACCCATTAAGCAAAAAAAGGTGTTGTGCGTTTCCAAAACAAACCAGTAGAGTTGAGGTTAATTAGGGCTAGCCCGCGTCCACTTAGTGTTGTACTTCAGTACTAGTATTTGTTGTCTTTCTAACATTTGCAGTGTGATTATTTTTGCAGTGTACTTCAGTACTAATATTCACTAGTATACTAGCTATCTCTAGACCAAAAACAAAAATTTTAACATTCTTTTTACTAAATTGCAGTGTTTGTAGTTTTTCGAAAGTACACAATCTAAAACGATGCCACAATACACGATTGTGAATGTTGTAGTGATTATTTTCTTTTAATAGAATCCAAAACATTAGTCAATAGGTGATAACACCATATTTTACATGTTTTTATGCATCATAATAAAGTTTTAGGCTTTATAACTAACATGTAGTGTAGTTCTAGTGTGTTTCCATGTATTTATATGATTATAGGTACTTGGAGCTAAAATTTGATGTTTAGAGTGTTTCTGGAGCTTACTAGAACCGATGGAAGAGTGGATACCGCCACTTGGATCATGCACACTCAGAAAAGGATTTCAAGAACCGAAGAGCACCAGAATCGACCTGTAGGGGTCGATAATGTGCCCTAGGAATTTCCCAAGAAAACTCATGAAGTTGGCATCGACCAGTCGGAAAAGGGAGTCCAGAATCGACCCTAGAATCGAACGGTCAGGGTCGATTCTGACGTCCGAAAAATCTGGGATTTTTATTTTGTGGCAATCCAAGAGTGGGCTGATCACCTATTTTTGGTTTTGAGACTTTTAAGCACGAGATAAACTCGAGTTTTTGAGACCCAAGAACCCTAGATTTATAAATACTTATGTAAACACTTTAGAAGAGGGCTCTTACCTTTACACACTTTGTAACCCTAAATTCTATATCGAATAAAGTTCTTCTTTTTAAGGTTTACTTCTTCTCTATGTTTATGCTTTTATATTGATTATTGTTCTTCAGTATTTTAGTTTAGTTTTACTTTATTTACTGTTCTTATTCTAAAACCATAAAACCCTATCTCTTCTATAACCATCAAGTGAGATAAGGGAGTACATCTTTTAGACCACGAAAGTGGTAGTCGATGATGGAATCTACTTTTAGGGTTTGCTGAATGTTTGATTGCTCTTAATTAGTTTAGTTAACTTAGTATACATCTTAATGCTGAACATTCTCTTAAGGGAGATGTTTAAGTGCAGAACCGAATCCAGTAGGTGTGGTTGTATGTTTAGGAGTTCTTAGCACCACGAGAGTGGGTTAAGGCTTCAGATCTGTATACTAAGGAGTGATAGCTAGTCTTGAGTTTGTTGTTTGATAGAGAAACTTTATGCTTAGTCTAACGAAGGCCTAGTTAGGTTAAGATCTCAGGAGGAATTCACCACGAGAGTGGGAAGGACTCTATAAATAGATCTATCATTTACTTTGTGTCTAAGGCACGTTTTCACCAATACTGACACTATTGGATCGCCTGGAGGTGTGACAACCCTTGCGATGTGTCTTTCACTCATGAAAGTATTCGATGATAGGATTGTATGAAATGTATGTTCATTCGCCACGAGAGTAGCACTACAAGAAAATGACCGTTTAGCGACGATCAAAATCGTCGCTAAACAATCGCAAACAACAGATTTGGATCATTTAGAGACCATTTTTTAGTGGTCGCATTGAGAGGTCGTTACTTTTCATTTTGTCTGAAAGTGGTTGCTAATTTTGCGACCATTTTGTTCTCTCGGAAAGTCGTCGCAAAAAAAGTCCTCTAAAAGTGGTCGCTAATTTTGCGACCACTTTTAGACAACATAAATTTCGACGACTTTTCGACGGTCTATCGGACTTATCGAATAGTACCTCGGTTGAACGGACTTGAACATCCGACCGCCAGAATAGTGCTCCCGATCACCGGAATAGTGTCTCCGACCACCGAAATAATGCCCCCGACCGCCGGAATAGTGCCTCCGACAAATGCCGGCGGTCGGAGTTGGACCTCCGGTGGTCAGAATAGTATCTCCGGATGCCGGCCTGGGACCTACTGCAGCGGCGGCGAGCAACCTGAATTAATTCAGAAAAACTGTATCATGTAGGATTCGAACTCAAGACGTTAAGGAATAAAGACAATCAAATAACCACTATACCACATTACCATTTTACAAACTTTCCGTAAATTAAATATATATCTAGTAAGGCTTTAAAACAATTCCGACAACAGAGGTCGTGGGAAAGTGGTCACAAACAATAAAAACTCTAAGTTTTGTCGGAAAGTGGTCGCAACTTAGCGACGAAATAGCGACGATCTTTATGATGTCGTGGGTAAGTGGTCGCAAACTTTAAAAATTATAAAACAAATATGTCATTTTACATTTATATTTTTGTTTCAAATTTTATTAACTTAATATTAATTTTAAGCCTACTAAAGAGAAATACTTTTAACAATAAAATGTCTTAGAGATTTTTTTATATTTTTTTGTTCTTTTTTCGTCAACAAGAGAGATTTATATATATATATATATATTTTTTTTTTTCTTAGTACATGTGAAAAATGGTAGAATGACATTTTTTGTTAAACAGAGTGAATAACAAACACCTACATAAACTATATTTAAGAGCTTATCTTTGATTTGAATCGGTATATAACGTAAAAATAATAGTACAAGTTTAGCAATCGATAGTACAAGTTTAGAATTTAAAAATAATAGTGCAAGTTTATAATTTAAAAAAAGTTTAGCATCATGTTTGTATAAAAAAAAAACGAAAATCTAAAGATATGATTTTGATAATTCGGTTCTACAACGTATAAGTTATAATCTATCTACAAATTTGCGGATTTTTAAATTATTTACATTATGTCATGAGAAAGTGGTAGAAAATAATAAAAACTCTAACGTTTGTCGAAAAGTGGTCGCTAAATTATTTACATGATCGCTTATTTCGATAAAAGTTAGACGGAATAGCGAGAAAAATAGATGCCGTCGGAAAGTGATCACTAATTAGAGACCACTTTTCGACGGCATCTGTTTTCTCTCGCTATTCCATCTAAATTTTGTCGAAATACTAGCGACCACTTTCCGACGACATCTGTTTTTCTCGCTATTCCGTTTAAATTTTGTCAAATAATTGCGACGACTAATTTTCGGTCGCTAATTCCATCGGTATTTGCTCATTTTCTTGTAGTGTGGGTTTGAACATAGAGTCTAGCATACCATGAGAGTGTACTAGCGGACATGAAAAATCCCTAAAACAAAGAACATCAACTTATTATGTAAAACATGAAACCCTAGATCTAGATTTCCTGAATTATGACTATCACCCAATTTTCTGTAAATATTAGTTTAGGTTTATTTAATGTTCATTTAATGCTCTCTTATTCTAATGCTTAGTTTAATTTATTCATTGCTTCATTAGTTTAGATTTAATGTTTTCTTATTGGTTTATTTGTTTTCTGCTTTATTTACTTAATGCTTGTTAGATTAGGAATCTCTCCTGCTTTATTATCATGTCTAAATTAGATTTTCATCTGTATCCGCTATGTGTTATTTCATTTCTCTGTAGATCTATTCCGTACGTACTACGATTACATTTAACCGTGTACTTGCGGTTATATGGGTTAAACTCTTGAGATCTACTTTTCGGATAAATCTATGAAAAGACATAAAAAAAACATACCATCAGTAGGCAACTTTGAGGCTGTAGACGTGCATCGTCCTTTCTTTCCCCCATGAATTGTACGGATCTCTTTCTTCGAGGTCTTCCTTTCTCACGTTCGATCATAAAGCAATTGTTTCTGTCATCTCCTCAATCCACTATATCTCACAGATATAGTTAGGGGCTCATTAGTAGAAATGATTAATTAAGAATTTAACTTATTTTAAAGTTTTTAAAATCTAAAATTCTCAAATCAGACATTAAATGTCTCAATGTCCTAAAAACTATAGTACTCTTTAAGAAAAACATCACGAATCAGCATAAGTTACATATTTACCAAATTACAAAAAAAAAACAAGTTATATATTTAATATAAAAAGAATAGTTTAATAAACGTATATAATCTACCAAAAAAAGTCTTATATAAATTTTGCATTGTATAAGAAATTATACTTTTCTAGACAAATAAATAGGTTAACATAATTCACACAAAAATAAAAATGATTATCAAGATAATTGTACCTCTTTATGAAAAATATTTTTTTTATTAATAGTACAGGAAAAGAGAGTGCTTATTCAAAATAGTAATTAAAAACAAAAATTTTAGGGCTTGACTGATATGTCAGATTAATAGTTGAACAGCAGAATACCTAAATTAAGAAATATCAGAATCAATAGGACGACAATAACTTTTAGCTGAACACAAATGACTTTTTCTAACAACGCCAAAAAGCTACTATTTAATAGATGAATGAATTTTCTTGAATTTAGTTATAATTTTAAAACGTGCGAAATAAATTAAAAAATTACTTGTTATTTTCACGTTTTATAATCCACTCAAATTTTTGTGAATGATATATATTCAGCGAAATCATGTTTACAAAACTTGAAAAAGATGTATACCATGCAAGCTCATAGATTTTAATCGCTTTGACTTTGATCCAGTTTAGTAGTATGACACTAATTGGTTACTAAAATATTTAGTCCGAGTTAGTTACTTATTTCCAATTTATTTGGTTTAATTCAGTCTCTACATGTGGAGTTAAAAACCAATTTTAACATTCCACAAAAAGATTAAAAAAAAAAAAAAATCAAAGGTACCTCAAACGAATCAACTATATCACGACACGTGAAATTGTCTTATATGATTTTGTGTATTATATGTTGATTCAGCAACTATGACCTATTTCATCCAATTTGGATAATTTAAATAAGTTTATTATATATCAAATATTTTTAGTAAATTTGACGTAATTGAAGTTATCATAGAATTCAGTTTCTTGTTTTCCTAAAACTGAATCTTGATGATACTCTTTATATAAAAATAATAGTGACTTAGTTTATATAAAAAATAATAGTGGCTTAGTCACTTAATAAAAACCAAAATTAGTTATTAAGCAAATATATTTAACAATCTAGGCTAACTCAATTACCTATTAAAGTGATACCGCGTTTACTCATAAAGCAAATCATGTTTTTTCTGTATTTTATGTTCTACTGATCTTAAGTGATCCTTAAGTTGCGTCCTTTTCTGTATTCATTGTTCGAATAGGCCTTGTCTCATATACAAAACATTTTGTAGATATTTCCTCATGTCCAAATTCTCAAACTTTCTCCGTATACCGGCAGCTGAAGTTTCTTAAAATTTCAATGATCACTTTGTCTACTAGGCACAACGTAAGCGTTTAATGTGCTTGCACTTCCAGAGCGTCGTATTTCCTTTCTTGGGCATTCGGGTATTCGGTTCGGATTTAGGTAGAAACCGATCGGATGTAGATCTTTCAGGTAGAAGAGTTTTGGACCCATTTAGGTATTTGAAGACTTTCAGTTCGATATCTGTTCGATTCCTATCGGTTACGAGTCGGTTCAGATCTAAATTTTCAGAACCTGTAAATACCCGAAACATTCCGAGTAACATTCAATTCGGTTATATTGTATCCTATTAGATCTGAAATATAGCAAAATGACCGAAAATATACCAAAATAACTGAAACCCAATAGAAATTTAATCATTGTGTAAAAACAAAACTCACAAAACATTTGATCTAAAGTTCTAAATTCTAAATTGACATCCAAAATATTTGAAACTGTCACAAAAGAAAAAGATAAAATAGAGAGTAGGTTGGTGCAGTTAAGAGACAAACGAACAAAAAAAAACTAGCCACCTCTCTCTAGAAAGCTCTCCCTTCTCTCTAGATCTGAGAGATCCTTTGCTCCCTCCGGCTTTGGGCGGCGGCGGCCACCGCCGTCGTCGCCATGGGCTCCTCCTAGTGTTTCTTTTGCTTTTGTTTCTTTCGTTTCCGTTTGTAGATAGGCCACTCACCCCGAAAAGGCTCAGCTTCTGTTTCCGAGGAAGAACACTACTCCACTGCTTCTCCTCTCTTAGCAGCCGCTCGGGTGATTCCGACGCCACTGTTCAGGGTCGTCGCTTCTCCATCTTCACCATCTTTCGCTGTTGTGTGCCACCGTTCTTTCCACCTTCCATGTGATGCTCTTCACCGTTTACATGTCCCGGAGACCCAGATCTCGGTCGCTGACTGACGATCTCTTCACTCCGATCTTCTAATCTCACAGGTTAAGCGTTATTTTACTTGTCTCTTCAAATCGGCTCACCGTAGATCTGGTTTCAAGTTGCAGTATCTCTGTCCCGACGCCTGTTCGTCGGGAAACCTTAGGAAGTTTTTACGTAGGCTTGCTTTCGTCTCAGATCTGCGGCCGCCATCGGCGGCGAGCTTTTACTGGAGTCGTTCAAGTGCCGGCATTCTTCCTCCAATCTCTACCGCTCCCTCTGGAGCTGCTTCGTCCGGAGTGATTTCCGTGAATCCCAACGAGTTTCTGCTTCTGCCTCACCGCCGATCTGCCACCGGAAGAGGACGCTGGTCGCTGCAGCCGCCGACATTGCTAGGGAGAACTCGGATCTTATTGGGCCATGGGCTTTATTTTCATTTGCTTCAATTTCTATTTGTCGAGTGGGCCTCTGTGGCCCGTCTCCAAAATGTTTCTATCATGGGCCTGCGAGCCATCTATCCTTTGCAAAGGCCTAAGAGCCTGTTTGTTTGCAACTTTAAGCTTTTTCTGTTTGCATTCTTGTACCACACTGAAACTTTAAGTTAATATATTTTAAGTTGTTGACAAAAAAAAAAAGAATAGAGAATAGGCAAATACTATTCCTTAATGTGTCATCAAATAGAAGCATAGAAAACACATGTTTGATGGCTTTGGTTTTAATAGTTGAATCTCTCACAGCTTTAACTCTATGTTATATACTCAGAAACGATTAACTCTATGATTCTCAAAGAGACTCAAACAATTCACTCAGCAATTTGAGCCAAAGAAACAGTATCACGTTCTGCAGTCGTGTATACAGACCTATCATCCCAACAGATCCATTTTGACCAACAAGAACATTTGGCTGGGAGGCAAACTTGTAAAGAGTCTCAGCGAGTAAGCCGAGCACTAAACCTATCAGCCAAACTGCCAAGCCAAACCAGTCCCATTGTTTGAACCAGTGGGACGTCATATATTTTCATCTTTTTCACACTATTGTCTTTAGATGCGATGGCGGGTTAACACTTTCTCAACCTCCTCAACGACTTTCTTGATAAACTTGGCCTCGGATCTGTTAAATTAGAGACGGAATTCACTGCCATTACATTAGAATGAGCTTAAGAGCCTATGTTAACCACGTTGATCGCCGACCAAAAAAAAAAACCACGTTGATCAATTGGGCTTCGCCTCATTTTCGTAATGGGCCATATCATATTTTTCGGCCTGTTTACTTTCTGGTTTCAGTGTGGTAGCCGATAACAATTAACAAGTCTTTTTGACAAAGTCTGCCTAAAAAGATTTCAACGAAAACACTATTATGGACTTTTCTTCGGAGAAAAAAAGTCAATTTGACTTTATATTGAACAAAAGTCTCAAGTAAATGTGAAATTAATTTTCTTTAATATATAAGATTTTAAAACATACCATTAAATTAATTCTAAACACTTAGTTCAGAAGTAAAATTAAATGTGAAATTTTGGTAAATGCAACGAAACTGAAATATTTATTAGTTAAATAGTCTGAAAATAGTCAAAATAATTTTTTCTCATGTTATCTCATTTAAAAAATAATTAAGTTATGTATAATTATAATTTATAATGTTTGATTAACATTGAATGGAGAAAAATAATTAATGCACAATTTATATGATTTTGCTTATATTTAGTATTAAAGTGTGGATCGATTATATAATTAAATGTATTGCATTTGTCGTTAATTGAAGATAAATAAAATATTTATTTATTTTCTAAAAATAATTGTCTAGTAGACCAATAAGAAAAGTGTGAAACGTTAACATAACCAACCTAAAGAATCTGTACACTGCCAATTTTTGTTCTACAGCCATAACTTTTGTCCAATCGATTTTTGTCTTTAAAAAAAATTTCCACAGCCACTTTTTTGTTTTTTTTAATTATTATTTTGGCTGTAAGAACCTATTTTTTCTACGGCCCCTTTTAAGAAAATATCATTGTTGCTAAAACCAAAAAAATGAAAGAGTCTCGAAGATAATTAAATAATAAGATTTGGTTTCTTCTACTTGATTTTTAAATTCATCTTCCGGCTTTATATCAAGGTAAAAAAAAAACTTATTATTTGATTTTAGAGTTTTTAGCTATAATATTTTTTTCTTTGCACGAAGGATCTGAAGAAAATTTTATTTTTTAAAAAAAATGATAGAATAACGTTAGAGCGTTTAGTTTCAACATTTTTTAATATATATCGAATGCGCCGATTTTTGGTTTCGTATTAGATCTCAAATAATGCAGGACCGGCCCTGACGTAACCAACTTTTTTTTCGTCACTGTGTAATCCCACATAATCATTCCAAATTAAATAAAAAAAATTTAACCAATTTTAAATATTTTTTAAATAAAGATATCAACTATATGTGAAAACACTCTTGACCCAATAGTCAAAGATTTGAAGACTTGTACATCAAATTTGGGATTTGAGTTACAAGAAATGCAGATTTGAGTTACAAGAAATGCAGTTTTTTACAGATTAATAGAGCAAAATTTATTGGAGGTCTAGAATACTTTTAGAGTGCTGCAGGCAGAACTGTTCATCATAATCTCGTGTATTGCAGGGAAAGCTTATATCCATCATGGGAATGTTGTACATATATAACCGTCCGTTATGGATCCGAGTGTTGCATGGAGAGTTGCGTCGTGGAATTACTGTTCGTGAGAGCTGTTCATCTAAATCGGATATGCTGGAGGTAGTTGAATATCATCATAATAGGATTATATCAAATATCTCTAATGATGATGTAATAGATGACAAAAAAAAGAAAGATACCAATTATTTTAACAAAAATTTGGAAATCTCATAAAATGTAAAATTTTTAGCCAGTTTTAAATATAAAATTCTACTCCCTCTGTTCCATTATGTAAGATGTTTAAGAAAAATTTTGTTGTCTCATTTAATTTGATTTTTTCAAATTTTTATGCATTATTTAATTTAATTTGATGTTTTGTGACTATTAATATTATGTAATTTTTTCTCATATATTGGTTGAATTATTTTTGGTATATAAATGATGTTTTTTTGGTCAATCAAGTGATTTTTTTTTTTGTCAACTGTCAACAAGTATCAAATGATGTTTTAATGGAAAAAGATAAAAAACCTAGAATTTACGTAATTCTTAAACTTTGCGCTTTTACGTAAATATATCTCCGAAGATTGCGTATCTTTATCAAATGTCTTTGTAGAACATATTTTATATTATAACCATTAATTTTTTTTCGTAAAATTGTGGCTACTCATTATTACTCTTTATTTGATATTTTTAACTTAGGTTCACTACAAGAAAACAAAAGATTTGCAATGGAAGAAATCATCGCAAATCCGTCGCAAAACAGGAATTGCAACGTAATAGCAAGGCATAACAACTCGTCGCTAATCGCTGGTCGCAAATCCAAAATCATCGCAGTCGTCGCAAAATTTGCGACGGCAATAAACGGTAGCTAATCCATCGCAAAAACCGCCTCGCAAATGCATCGCACATATGCGACGGAATAGCGTGTAACAAATTTTCTCGCAAAAAGTTCATCGCAAATGTGTAGCAAAGATACCTCGCAAATGCGTCGCAAATAAGCGAGAGATTAGCGTGAAAATACTTTCAGTCGCAAAGATAATATCTCAAAATTGTAGCAAATTGGCGATAGAATTGCGACGAGCCGGACAATATTCATCGCAAATCCCTCGCAGATTTGCGATGACCTTGCGACAATCATATTTGGTATAGTCGCAAGTTCCTCGCAAATTTGCAAGGAATTTGCGATGACTAATTAAATAAATAATTAAATAAAATTAAATAAAAATCGATTTTAATTAAAAATCGATTTATTAATTAATAATAATTTAAAAATCGTTTTTAATAAAAATAAAATTAAAATTAAAATCTAATTAAATTAAAATAAATATTAAATTACGAGGAATAAGACTGATCATCACAGTTTCGTCGCAATTATTATCGCGAATCCGTAGTACATTTGCGACGGAGAACTTCATCGCACATCTGCGACGGTATTTTTTTTTCCTCGCAATGTCATCGCGAATTCATCGCTAATTCATTGCAAATTGCGACGGCCCTAAACCATCGCAAATTTCCATCGCAACTCGACAGTTTTTTTGTAGTGGTTTGTCTCTTTTCGCCATAATTCTTTTTTAACTATATTCACATTTTTTTAATTGATTTGTTCATTTAAAATAAATATTTAATTTATTAAATCAGCTTTTGAGAGGTGATAGATTTTTTGGTGAATGTGACTTTCGTTGTGTCTTACTCGGAAACTTCATGGATGATACGAAAACACCGACTCATGAACTAACTATAAAACCAATGCAGATTGCATTGACATTGTTACTTCAGCTCTTATTTTACATTCTCACATACACATCGCTTTCACATATAAATTTACAATTTCTGGTTTTTCTTCTATTTTCGGTTAAGCAAATCTGGTTGAGCAATCCCCCGGAAATGCAGAAACAATGCGAAGAAACGTCCCTGATCATGCAGAGAAGAAGAATAAGGTTTAAATATCACATATTGAGACGGTATGAATCATTACTGGCTTCATGAGAACGTAGAGGGCCATTGATCGCTTTTTTCCCAAGTTTTGTTTGGCCTTTCTAGAATTCTGTGTCCCACTGCAATGGAAACGAATTCTCTTTCTACAGTCGTGAAGTTAAGACAAACCTTTCAGGCCAACGGTTCGAAATAGCCACAACAGAGCCACCCTGACCAGAAAGAACAACCATGGCTGGTGAAGCACACACTTGTGAACAGTCTTAGCGTGTAAGCTGATCACTGCACCAATCAGCCCAACTGCCGAGCCAAACCATGCCCATGGCTGAGCTAGTGGGACGTTACATGTTTTCACCTTCCTCACAAAATCGTCTTCTCTTCCTTTATCAGATTGGATGGTTAAAATTTTCTCAACCTCCTTCACGACCTTCTTGACAAACTTGGCCTCGGATCTGTGAAATTAGAGAAAAAACCACTGAGATATTCTTTGGCAAAATGGTCTTTAATGGGCTTAGCATATCTTGAGGTCTGTTTGATTTATAGTTTCAATAGAGTGGCTTAGAGACGTGGAAGATGCAAAATATATGCAAAATTTTAAAACAAATTCTCATATATATTTTTGTTCTTTCGTTTATAAATAAGTATAGACTAAAGACAGTCACAATTTTTGTTTCTCATATTTTTTTCTTTCTATTATACTAATCTAGATAGAATAAAAATATCAAGGAAAAAAAATTATTAATAAAATAAATAATAAAAATCGACCTTATTTATAAATCAACATAGAATAAATAAGTCAACCAAAAATTATCAAGAAAAAGCATATATCAATTAATAATATAAATCATATAATTTTTAATTACTTATCTTCGTATAAATTAGAAATCTAAATTATATTATCAACAATAAATTTTTTATATTTTTTTATTTATTCAAAATTTTAGATGATGATTACTCTAAACATAGTAAATAAATTTCCTTAAATTTTATTATTATAAAATTAGTTACGAATTTTAGTTATACTTTTTAATTTTAATTATCTTAAAATTAATTAAAATTTTAATTTATATTATTTTAAATTAGTTTATTTGAATAATGGTTAGATAAACAAATAAGGATATTATGGTAAATTTTCATTGAAAAAAATTCTAATTTTCATATTACTATAAAATTGAATGTAATTTTCAAGTTTCTTATAAATTCAGTGTATTTATCCAAATCTCCTATAATTTAATGATAGAACGAAAGTCTAGTAATATTGTATGGTAACAGAAGGTTTTAGAGAAGGGTTCTCAAATGAATGAATGTTTTTGTAAGGTTGCGTAGAAAAGTGAACATAGAAAAAAATCGGTCGGTATTTTAGTTCTTTACAAATTGTTCCATTACTGTTTGAAGGGAAATAAAAAGCTAATCTACACACGGTAATTGGCATTTTTTTCTTTCTAAACTCATATATTACGTACCACGGATGTTTTACCTGGATATTTCATGAAAACACAAAACAGTGTTTAACCTGAAATGATTCTCATGTCATGTGCCGTTGACCAAAAAAAAACACTAAAGCCGTTGACCAAATAAAAAATCTAGAGCCGTTAACTTTCTTTATTCGGAAAAGGACCGATGGTAACAAAAGACAACAAAACATATACAACTCTGAAGATTAATGTCAAATAGAAACCCTTTATGAGCGTATCTGTTTCAAAAAGTTACTAACAATTTTTGGATATTGTTCCAATTTCGGTGGAATTCTAATTAATTAAGGTTTTTACGGTTCAAGTGGAAATGAATAGAGAAGAGTTTACCTACTGTGGTCCAACGTGAAGCCAATCTTGTTTGAAACAGCCATTAAAGCCACTTGCCATTTCTCCATCTCTTCACGGCTAGATTCATAAGCGCGTTTACGAAACCTATCGCCGAACACTCCCTTCTGTTTTCTCACGTCTTCTGGTCTCACCTTGTAGAAGATTGTGATGACAACCATTCCCCTTTTCTCTGCTTGTTCCATGATTGTTGTTAGCTCTTCCAAACACCATTTTGATTCTCCAAACCTGTTGAGAATGGTAATATCTTCATACATATTCGTGCCTTTTGCCTTTTTTCTAAAACTTTTTTTTTTAAAACAAAGTTGTTATATTCAGCATAACTGGAACAATACCTGCTGGTGGATAAGATGACCAGTGCAACAGTGGCCTCTTCGATCCTTTTAAAGAGGTGTTTCATGTCTCTGCCCTTTTGTTCATGCATATCTATGAAGAAGTTGATGTTGTGTCTTTCCAAGGCATCTATAAGGTGACTGGCGAAGCCATAGCGAAGATCCTCTCCTCGGAAGTTGATGAACACTTGATGGACATGGCGAGATAGAGTGGCCGCCATGGCAGATTTTCACCAGTTTGGTACAAGATTCGTCAAGTAAAATCCCAATGTTTCTTGGAGACGTTGGATCCAGTGCATAGGAGATGACAAGGGACTGAACAAGGAAGTAAGGAACTGGTGAGAAAATTTGGCTTCTCGCGATCATTATATAAATATATTTTTGTGCCACCGTTGTGTTCACATAGAATATTAGAATCGTTTTGTTAAAAAGAATAAAAATAAAAAATAGATTCGTCAACAAAATAAAATAAACGGACGAACATATATAACCAACCTTTTTTTTTTTTGCCACCGAGTATATACATAGAATCATCAACCAATTAAATAAAAGGATGACCATAACCAATAGACTAAGAAAGCATAGAGATCTCCACAAATTTATTCCTCTCCACAAATTTGTTCCTCTCCACAAATTTTGTTTCTCCACAAATTTATTCCTCTCCACAAATTTCACTCAAGCAAATGACTTTTAGACCATATTCACTTTTCTCCTTATCATTCTAAGCAGAAAGATCACCTAACCTTCTTTCCATCTTACTTTTATTTTTTCACGTACATGAAACTGTCACGAATGTGACTAGATATTCTGGAAATGCATGATATTGATTGACTTTTGAATTAAATATATTAGATATATCTTTGAGAAGTTGTGTCTCGTCTCTGCATATATATTATGTTGATTATTGAATGAATATAGCATATGTGAGATATTCACCTTCTGTTGATGTTGGTTTATATCTGTTGATGAAAATTCTATCGGCTGAGTTAAAAGTCTTGCCGGGTTTTGATTCGAACCTATTTGATTTCATGTTCTAATATGACCAGAGCTTATGAAATTTAATTAAAATTATTTACATGAATAATTGATAACTTTAATTTGATTAAAATTAATTAAATTCTTTATAATTCAATTAACTACATTTTAGATATGTATTAGTTATATTTTTAATTAGTATTGGATATAAATTTTAAATAAAAAATTTAATTATAAAACTAATTCCTCAATTAATATCAAGTATGTTTGATGTCTTTCCAATCTTATCAGCTGTCAAAACTCGTTTCATTGTGTGATGGTTCTACTAAGTAGATTGTCCACGATTACATGAATAAGGCAGATGGTGATGGTTACCATTTGAATAAAAAATTGGTATACTTGACTAAGATATTAAAACAGTTTTGGGCTTAGACATATGTTGGATAAGACAAAAGATGTAATCTAACAATGGTTACCATTTGACTAAAAAATTGGTATACTTGACTAAGATATTAAAACAGTTTTGGGCTTAGACAATAGACATATGTTGGATAAGACAAAATATGTAATCTAACAACCAAGAGTTATATTAAATATAATTAGCAAAGATTTTGCTTACCTAAATAGCTAAATATTCGGGCGATGAGCCAAATCTCACTTGAATTTTAGTAAAATAAGGATCTTGAATCACTATGCTCATTTGAGGAAAATATTATTTTGAGTATAGTATGAGTTTACTTAATTGTTGAGACTTCTCTAATTTCATGAACATCATATTAACATATGCTATTCTTTTCATACAGTGATGTCAAACCCTCATAGTTCATTTTCACTGCGATCCTTCTTTGAGAAAGACAAGCTGAATGGATCGAATTTTCTCGAGTGGTAACAAAACTTGAGAATTGTTCTCAAACAGGAGAAAAAGGAAAGGTAAATCTTCCAGATGTAGAGAGGAATGCTTATGATAAGCATGTCAGTGATAGGGTCGATGTGTGTTGTCTTATGTTGGCTACCATGAACTCAGATTTGCAAAAGCAATATAAGAACGTGGAGTCGCCGAATGTGATAATCCCTAGTCTGAAAGGAATGTTTCAGGAGCAAGCACGAATTAAGAGATATATACCGTTTTGACTGCAAGCTACCAAAAGATACTCTAAATAGTTGATATATCATGGTTTTTACCCGTTTTTAGCCATGATATAAGTTGTTTTATCGAGTCTTTCTAGTGTTTTTGTATCGTTCTGGAGTCTTTTAAGGTCTTAGCACGTTTGGGACGAAATTGGAGATTTTGGAACCATTTGGAGCCTTTTGGAGCAAACCGAAGAAAGTACCCGTTTTGAAGCCTGAGTATCGATCGACACCATCCCGGTATCGATCGATACCGACGTAACTGACGCAGAGGCCTGAGTATCGATCGACACCATCCCGGTATCGATCGATACCGACGTAACTGACGCAGAGAGAGAGAGATATCCAAGAAAGAGAACTTTCACCAAAAGAAGTCCAATACTTTCCCTTATTTACAAAGAGACCCAGGTCGTGTTTTCAGACCTATTTAAGCAAACTTTTAGTCACCAGGTCGAGGGAGACGGCAGACTTTACTTTTCACTATTATTATTGAGCCACCATTGAGATTTGAGAGCTTTTGTGAGGGAGACGGATCCAAGACTTTGTTCATCATAGAGAAGATCCCGAACCCTTGTTTTTATTCTTTTGTTATATTTAATATCATGATTTATTCAGTTATGACTTGTTTTTCATCAATCATGTCTGAGTAGTCTCATTTTAGGTTTAGGGTTTTCTCATATGGATTTCTCTGATTTATGATGATTGATTTGTTAGGGTTCATAACCTGAATAGTTCTTCACCATAGGTTGTTCTCAAAGCTATTTCTAGTCTGATCACCTAGAACATAGAACTTAGATTAATCGATTAGGCACGACAGTGCAATTGAGTAATCTGATAAAATCCAGGGTGAGCAATTCGATTATCTGCAAAGAGATTTGGTTTAATCGAATTGTGAACATATCAAACTTAATTTGATTGCTGGTTTAATGTGTACGATTTGTAAAGAGATTTGGAATTCTGGATTTTAGACTTAGTTAGTTTTTACAACGACAGTTGGTTAACTATATTATCGTGTTTGAGTTCAAGAGCGGCGCTTAATTGAATTGAACCTTAACTGATTAATTGTTGTTTATCATTGATTTCCTGAGAATTTCCCTGAGCCTAGTTTCCTTCTATACAAACCAACCTAAGTCTAATTCGATCATTTGTTTTCTCATCAATCATTTGTTTGCTTAGCACAATCTGCATCTTTCATCTACTGCGTGAGTTTTCTTGAGTTCTTGTGTTCGACCCCTAACTTTACTGCAGCAACTGCTTTAGTATCATTATAGGGTATTAATTTGAGCATATCAAATTTGGCGCCGTTGCCGGGGACTCTAAAAATTCACCATTAGAATTTAAGTTGTCGATTTTGTCTAAGTTCGTCGTCAGTATCGATCGATACTCCATTAGTATCGATCGACACTGAACGTCTGTTTTTGAATTTTGGTTACTTATTTTCTCGTCTTTTGATTTTCAGGTGTATGCATCAGCGTGCTACCAGGAGAAAGAAGGACACACCACTGATCAATCTCTCCCTCACAAAGCTAGCAGAGCTTGAACGCACAAATCGGACAACGAAGAGGACTACAGTTGAGATGGATCTTCCACATGGTTTGGTGCATGATGAGGAAGGTGGACGTCAACCTCACGCCGAGGCTGAACGGACGCTTGGCGAGTACAACCAACCGGATCAATTCTATGAAAATCGTGCAGCAATCCGTATTCCGACTTTCCAGAGGAATGACTTTGAGCTGAAGCCTGCTTACTTCACTCTTGTTGGACAGCACCCCTTCACCGGTCTCTCTCATGAGCACCCTATGGATCACATCGAGAAATTCGAGGACTTGGTCACCAGTATGAAGTACAATGGAGTACCACATGAATACCTTTTTTGTAAGCTCTTTCCATACTCTCTTGGTGGAGAGGCAGCTTACTGGCTGAAGCAGCTACCTCCCAGATCTCTCGCTATTTGGAACGAAACCAAGAACGCATTCCTGAACAATTTCTATAACGATGCGAGATCGGAGGAGCTCAGGAACAAGATCTCTCAATTTTCTCAAGGTCCAACAAAAGCACTCAAGGCTGCTTGGGTGCGATTCAGATCCTACCAGAGAGACTGTCCTCATCACGGTTTTAGTCAAGTTCAGCTGCTCGGAATCTTTTACAAAGGGATTGATTGGCGGTATCAGATGGCACTGGATTCTGCAAGCAACGAGAATTTCAACACTAGGATTCCAACCGATGCTGTGAAGCTGATTGAGAACTTGGCGTCTAGCAATAGCACCAAGAATGCTGATTTTGAGCGAAAAAGGCTCGCTAGTGTTGCTGACAGTTTGCAGATTGCTGAGGTTCAGGCGAAGCTGGACACGATGCACAACCTCTTAGTGGGAAAGACGAAGAAGGCTGTACATTTTGCTGAGGAAGTAGAGAACATTAAAGATGAGGCAGAGGATGTTAACTACATTGGTGGTTCTGGTTTTCAGGATCAGCGATTTGGTTACAACAACAACCGAAGCTTCAACAACAATAAGCAAGGTGGTTACAAGTCTGGAGGTAACCAATCTGGTTTTGGTGCCACTCAATTCGCCCAAAAACCACTTCAAGGCGGTGATTTTACTCGCCAATATGGTAATTCAGCTTACCAACCGTATTCTCCGAGGTCTACAGAGAGTAAGACGGAGATCCTCTTGGAACAAATTCTGCAGGGACAAGAAAAGATGACTGTGGATTTCAGTAGAAAGCTGGATAATTTATACACTGATCTGAATGGGAGAATCGACGCTCTCGAAATCCATCAGAAGATGCTGGAAAATCAAATAGCTCAGACATCAGCAGCTGTCAAGGGAAAGATAGTTCAACCACAGCATGGACATGTCAATGCAATCACCTCGAGCGCTAGAGAAGAGGATTTTGAGCCTGAGATGACTGTGTTCGTATCCAGTGATACTAGTATCGACCGATACCTGCCTGGTATCGATCTACACTTCCCGAGATTTGCTGTAGATTCGAGGGTTGCTGAAGATGAAGATAAGAATTCTGACATTCCACGCGTATCGATCGACACTCCTACCTGTGTCGATCGACACCAACCTGCAGAGACGATACAAAACTCCAGTATCGATCGACATTCATCTGGTATCAGTCGATACCCTTCGCAGGCTGAATCAATAACTGAGAAAAGGACAGAGATGGTTGAGGAACGGGTATACAAACCAAAGCTACCTTACCCTGTTCTTCCCAAGCTGACAAGAGAGGAGTGGGCGGCTGCTAGAAGCAAGTTTTTGTCAAAAAAAATGGTTGCAGGACCTACTGTTGCTGATACACCACCACCGCTGAGACAGTTGACAAAGAGGGAAGACCCAGGGAAATTCTCAGTTCCATGCTCCATCTCTAGAATAAACTTCAAGGAGTCTCTCGTTGACTCAGGGTCTAGTGTCAACGTCATGTCGAGGGCGATTGCAGAGAGATTGAAAGCTGATATGAGATCTCCTAACACGCTTCTCACATACGCGGATTCTTCTAGCTCACTCCCTTACGCTACAATTCTTGATTTACCTGTTAAAATAGGAGATTGTCTGATTCCTACTGATTTTCAGGTTGTGGAGATGAGCCAAGGAAAGGTGCCCTTGATTTTGGGAAGACCATTTATGGCTACTATTGGCGCGATCATGGACATGCATAACAAGAGAATCTCTTTCTCTTGCATTGACAGAGACGTTTTCTACGATGTCATTCCTTCTAGAGGAGCACCCAGACATGTCTCGTGCATCACCATTGCCTCGGGCGAGACTCTGATGATCGATCTGCTCGATGAGTCTTATGATGAACCAAAAGTCGCAGTTGTTTCAAATGAACCCCCCAACACCCCAAGAAAGTTGTGGAGAAGACCAAGGCAACAAAGAGGAAGGCGACGAGCAAGAAGATCAACGGTGCTGCTAATTTCACTTTGATTCCACAGAAGTGTGATGGAGATTCGATCGAATATAAGGTAAAGTGCAAGAGAACCTCGAAACCTTTCTCTAAGGCTAGAGTTCTCATTCCTACAGAGATAAAAGAGAAAGAAGAGGATATGATGAGCAAAACTTTGAAGCTGGAAATGTCTGGTTGTGGAGCTTATTTCGGAGTGAGTTCTCCACCTTGTCCTGACTGATATCTTAGCCAAAGTCAAGCTCGTGACATTAAACAAGCGCTTAGTGGGAGGCAACCTACTGGTAAGTCTATAAATATGAGTTTTTGTTTTTGTGTTTTGTTGTGTCTTGCGAATAAGGTCGGAAGAAGGATGGTTGTTTTTGTTCCGTATCGATCGACACCACCTTGGTATCGATCGACACCACCGCTCTATGGTAACACCTCTTGTTCTTGACCTATTTCGTTTTGTCCTTTGATTTCTTTCACCTTCTCTGGGCTTGATAAACACTGGGGACAGTGTTGTTTAAGTCTGGGGGAGGTAGTTACTGACATTGTGTTCATTTTGTTTTTGTAAAAGAAAAATTAAAAAAAAAAAAAGAAAAAAATTAAATTAAAATTTTTTGTTTAATTGAGTCAAAACAACTTAGAGTTTTCTGTCTTTTGCTTGAATTTGTTGTTCTGAGTTTGCTTTTGAGTGACCACTGTTACAGGATTAGTTTCAGTTCGACTAATGAAAAATCCAAGGGATAACCATCCAGCTAGAAATCACCCATGTCTCCAGCAATGTTCTTCACAAGCTTTAGCCAAATTTTGCACTTCATCTACGTGGTTAGTGTTCTTAGAGCTTGATTCGTCATTCATATCTGGCTAAAGAACCCATCATGTTTGAAAATTGTGGTATATCTCTCCCGTGAAAATTGTTAGATACATATTTGCGTTTAAAACAGGTAAAATCTATATAAAAGATGAAATGATTTCCGCCGAGTAGAGGGTAGGAAAATTTCCTATGACCCCATTATTCTACTTGGATAAGGAATGATCACACAAAGGCCTGAAGTGAGGGGTAGGAAAATTTCCTATGACCCCATTATTCACCTAAGACTTTTGATACATTGAGAGGGTAAGAACCGGGGATTCGGTAGCAAACACTATCAATACTCGCGTTTCGGACCTTGATTTGTGTATGCTGTTCAGATAAACCTGCGCTATTGAAATCTAATGAGAACTGATCATGAAATAAGTCTGGGGGAGATAAAGAATACCGGAAAGCAATAAATGTTGTTGAATAAATGGTTCTTTTGCTATGATATTGTATGGGCAAGAATCTAGAAAGTTCTTGAACACTGATTGCAGCGATGAAACTGGCTATGAGAGCTTAGATGAATATTGGTGTGAGATAATAAGTGAAGTCTTGGGAAGTTGGGGTTCCTACGGAGAAGTACATGGTGGTTAGATCTGGAGCTGACCAGGCAGAAGTGGACGCTTGGGAAAAAGGGCAATTACAGCGATTTCGGTAACAGGTCAAGTCTCTAAGGTTTTTCAAACCTCTTTCTCTCACTTAATTTTCTGTTTTGCTTGAGGGCAAGCAAAAGACTAAGTCTGGGGGAGTTGATATATCATGGTTTTTACCCGTTTTTAGCCATGATATAAGTTGTTTTATCGAGTCTTTCTAGTGTTTTTGTATCGTTCTGGAGTCTTTTAAGGTCTTAGCACGTTTGGGACGAAATTGGAGATTTTGGAACCATTTGGAGCCTTTTGGAGCAAACCGAAGAAAGTACCCGTTTTGAAGCCTGAGTATCGATCGACACCATCCCGGTATCGATCGATACCGACGTAACTGACGCAGAGGCCTGAGTATCGATCGACATCATTCCGGTATCGATCGATACCGATGTAACTGACCCAGAGAGAGAGAGATATCCAAGAAAGAGAACTTTCACCAAAAGAAGCCCAATACTTTCCCTTATTTACAAAGAGACCCAGCTCGTGTTTTTAGACCTATTTAAGCAAACTTTTAGTCATTAGGTCGAGGGAGACGGCAGACTTTACTTTTCACTATTATTATTGAGCCACCATTGAGATTTGAGAGCTTTTGTGAGGGAGACGGATCCAAGACTTTGTTCATCGTAGAGAAGATCCCGAACCCTTGTTTTTATTCTTTTGTTATATTTAATATCATGATTTATTCAGTTATGACTTGTTTTTCATCAATCATGTCTGAGTAGTCTCATTTTAGGTTTAGGGTTTTCTCATATGGATTTCTCTGATTTATGATGATTGATTTGTTAGGGTTCATAACCTGAATAGTTCTTCACCATAGGTTGTTCTCAAAGCTATTTCTAGTCTGATCACCTAGAACATAGAACTTAGATTAATCGATTAGGCACGACAGTGCAATTGAGTAATCTGATAAAACCCAGGGTGAGCAATTCGATTATCTGCAAAGAGATTTGGTTTAATCGAATTGTGAACATATCAAACTTAATTTGATTGCTGGTTTAATGTGTAGGATTTGCAAAGAGATTTGGAATTCTGGATTTTAGACTTAGTTAATTTTCACAACGACAGTTGGTTAACTATATTATCGTGTTTGAGTTCAAGAGCGGCGCTTAATTGAATTGAACCTTAACTGATTAATTGTTGTTTATCATTGATTTCCTGAGAATTTTCCTGAGCCTAGTTTTCTTCTATACAAACCAACCTAAGTCTAATTCGATCATTTGTTTTCTCATCAATCATTTGTTTGCTTAGCAAAATCTGCATCTTTCATCTATTGCGTGAGTTTTCTTGAGTTTTTGTGTTCGACCCCTAACTTTACTGCAGCAACTGCTTTAGTATCATTATAGGGTATTAATTTGAGCATATCAATAATCCACATGTCATTAAGATAACCTGGCTAAACTGGATTCCCCTATTAGCCAAGTGTTGGCTACTGATATCATCCTGAGTAGTTACTTGTTCATATTCTCGTCTTTTCTCAGAGCAACTCACTTAGGAACCAGTCCACATTCCAGAGATACAATTCAAAAAAGAAATGGTGATATTTTTATTCCTGCTTTGTTCCATTAAACTACATGCAGTGAGAAATGTCAAGTTGTTCAAGAGATCGAATTAAGGAGACGAAGAGGCTGTAGAATTTTTATGTATATATTAATGCAGAGCTTTATACATCGAGTTAATATCACTTGAAATGTTAACCTACTTGCTTAAAAGATACAAACAAGAGTCAGTGAAAAAAAAAAACAAAAAAAAACAAATAAATTTTTAAAAACACCGAATAAGTGAATGATAGGCTCCAAAAGGTGGTTCTCAAGAGAAGGAAAACGAAAAGAGTTGACTACAGTTTTAGTTTCCTTTTTAATACGTGTCAATTGTAAACAGTATAAATAGATGGTTTGAGAATTGAATTGGTATGCTGTTGCTTATTGTGTTTTCAAACGTTGTTATGAGATCGTGGTGGTGCAATTACAGCATCAGTGTAATTCTTATTTCATTTATCAATAAAGATGTCGAGAGTTTGTTACAGAGAAAACAAGAGAGAGAAAGAGAGAAGTGCGGAAGATTACAGGAAGGTCCATAACAGTGATCAATAAAAAAAAATCATGTTCTGCAGTCGTGTAATTCAGACAGACCTGTCAGACTCGACATAGCCACAATAACAAAGCCAACTTGACCAGCAAGAACAAGCATGGCTGGTGAGGCACACTTGTGAAGAGACTCAATGAGTAAGCCGACCACTACATATATAAGGCCGACAGACGAGCCAAACCATGCCGGTGGCAGAGACAGAGGGATGTTATATGTGTTCACCTTTTTCACACACTCGTCTTTAGATGGAATAGAGGTTAAAACTTTCCCAACCTCCTTAACGACCTTCTTGATAAACTTGGCCTCGGATCTATCAAATTAGAGACGGAAATCACTGCCATTAGATTAGAATGAAAGCTTAAGAGCCTATTAGGATTGCACCAGAACAATTCCAAGTTTCCCCACGGCCTTCAATTTACTGGCAGTAGAAAATTGGCTCATTTTCTTAACGAGCCATAGCATATTTTTGTGTTATGTCTTAAACTCTCAATAATTAAATAACAAGAAGTCATCGTAAACAATAACCAGTCTCTTTGACAAAGTCTCCCTATACGATTTCTTCGAAAAAACTGTGGACTTTACTTCGGTCCAAAAAGGCTAAAATTGTTAATTTTCGTATTAACCAAAAAATTTTGAACAAAACAATTAGCCTTTTTATTTGACTTTTTATTGAGCAACTTAAATCTCAAGTAAAGGTATTAATTTACATACGATGCAATTTTTCAAAAAATAAATTCCGGCCATATCATATTATATTTGTTTTTCAAAATAAATATGTAACTCAAAATAATTAAAATGATAAATTAAAAAAAATATAGAGAAATTAAGAAAAAGGCATATAAGATTTTAAAATATGCCATCAAATTGATAGTAAATATTTTAGTTTTGCAGTAATATTAAATGTGAATTTTTGGTAAATGCAAAGAAACTGATATAGAAATATTTTACTGGTTTGTTTATTGAATATTGTCTGAAAACAGTTAAAATCATTTGTTCTCATATTTTTTTCTTTTAATAAATAGATTTTATAAAAAATATTTAAAAAAAAAAAATATATATATATATGCAATAAACTAAATGAACATTGATAAAATTTATAAATATTTATAAAATGCTTTAAAATCTATACAACTTTATAAATATTTTTTATAACATGCTTTATAGTTATAAATCAGTATTTGTGATACTTTTGAAAATGGACAAAAATAATGGCACTTTTGGAAAATAGTATCATAAAAATTGTATTTTCAAAAGTTCTATATTCTTAATAATTAATTGTTCACACGCAATACATTGCTTTTAAAAGAGGCTTAGATGACGTTCTTTTAGTATAACTTGGTAAATATTAAGGTTTGATTAAAAAAAATCCAGAGACAAGGTTTGGTTAAAAAAAAAAAAGGTTTTTAGGAAACGGTTTTCGTTTCATGATAATCTTTTTATTTACGTAGAAAAATGAAAGAACATAAAAACTTGGTTGGCAATTAATTTAAAGATATTTATTGCGTTTAAAACTCTTAATGTGGATTTTAATTAATTTATAATTGTTAATAGTTTTCAAAAAAAAATATCTTGTTATATTATATGTTTTTCCTATTGTCATAATCACATGTCTTGTAGATGATTTACAAAACAAAATATGTTTACAGAAAATGTTCCGATAGAAACACTTAATCTTAACTGAATTTTATCCAAAAACAACAACACGTAAATCAGATATTATTAAATATTTGACTTCTCAAATATGATTAGGGATATTAATTAACGTTGTGATAAAAATAACCATATGAAAATATGAAATGTTTAACCTGAAAATGATTTGGGGTGAGTGTTCTCGTTACCCTTGTTCCACCGTCCTGACAACGTCACGTCAGTAACGGCTGCATCTCTCTCTCTCGACTATATAGCATAAACCCTATCTCTCACGTCCACCTCGAAACGGAATTAACAGTAGCGTATATTTGCTTTTTGGGAGAAAAAGCCATGGTGTGCGTATGCGTTCGATCTATAATATAGTCTAACTCATTTTTATTGTAACAAAACCCCCCAACAAAAACCATAAATCTGAAGAATGGCACATCAAAATATTTTATGAATATTCATGTTCCAAGAAATGACAAACAGTTCTGGGATATGCATGGTTCAAATTGTGATCGAACTCTACTGTCCAAATGGTAAAAAAGAGAAGAAGAAAAGAGAGTTCCCTAATCAAGTTAGAGGAACACTCCCTACTATAGTTAGAAAACAAGAAGTTTATATGATAAAATGTATACCTATTGTAGTCTAACGTGAAGCCAAGCTTGTTTGACACAGCCTTCAAAGCCACTTTCCATTTATGCATATCTTCACAGCTGGATTCTTCAGTGTGTCTCCAAAACCTATCGCCGAACACTCCCTTCTGTCTTCTAACGTCTTCCGGTCTCACCTTATAGAAGATTGGGATGACAATCATTTTCCCTTTTTCCGCTTGCTCCATGATTGTCGCAAGCTCTTCCAAGCACCATTTTGATTCCGCATATCTATTGGCAATAATAATGTCTATCATAAAAAAACTACTGGAACATTTATAATAATAAAGCTATAATTAGAATATTACCTTGAGGATAAGATGACTAGCGCAACCGTGGCCTCTTCAATTCTTGTAAAGAGGTGTTTCAATTCTCTGCCCTTTTGTTCATGTGTATCTATGAAGAACTTGATCTTCTGTGTTTCCAAGGCATCCATAAGGTGACTGGCGAAGCCATAACGAATATCTTTTCCCCGGAAGTTTATGAACACTTGATGGGCGGGGTGAGATAGAGTGGCCATCAAAATGTATTGGTTTTGTTCGAATGTTAAGAGATTTTTTTTTCTCTTTTTATCCAAATAGAAATTGAGTTGATTGTACTTGATCTCTTGTTGTGTTTGATCCAAAACACAGGAGAAGAAGGAAGTGCTGAAAAGTTCGCTTCTGGCTGATCTCTTTATATATACGAAGACCACGATAATTATTCTACAAATTAAATAAAAAGGGCCCATGGCAATCCATTTTCACACGCGCTTCAAAAACTCACTTCAACGAAAAATATTAGGTCGTACCGTGAGCCATACTTATGGTTTCCTTTTTTTTTTTTTTTTTTTGGTCAACCCATACTTACGGTTTCCATTCAAAGAATATGGTATATATGTGGTCCATATTAAGGTTTTTATTTTTCAGTGTAAAAAGGTCCATATTAAAAATTTGCCATGAGCGATAGAAATATATGAAGAAATGTTTTGTTCCACGACGTCAATGTCGTTCATTAATATTATGAATCTTCCAGATCCTTTTGCACATGGAATGTGTTTAGTCTCTTACAATGTTAGCCTGGGAATGTACTACGTTGTGATTGGTGTTTGTATACTTCGGTTCCAACAATCTTCCTCTGTAATTGCAGCCACAAAAACAGAGAAAACAATCGAAACAAAAATCTCTTTTTGCAGATGTTAAGTTCAGACAGACCTATTTGCCCAACGGCTTGAACTCTCCACAACAAAACCAGATTGACCAGAAAGAACAACCATGGCGGTGATGTACACTTGTGAAAAAGTCTCAACGAGAAACCCGAGCACTGCATCTTAACCGCAGAGCCAGTGGGACTTTACAGCCTAGGGACTTCAACAGAAGTACTAACCAAAAAATATCTGAATAAAAGTCAGCTAGCCTATTATATACTCTAAAACAAAATTATAGTTTTTTTATATTTGAATAAAAGTCAGCTAGCCTATTATAACCTCGTATAGTTTGTATACTCTAAAAGTCAGCTAGCCTTTTATATCTGAATAAAAGTCAGCTAGCATAGTATGTATATTTGACTTTGACTTTTCTAGAACAAAATTTCCACCATCATATTAGATACTCCCTCTGTTTTAATTTAATTAATGTGTAAGATTTTTACACATAATTAAAAACTACGTGTAATGTTTTTGTTTTTTTATATTAAAATTTAACCAATGACAAAAAAAACTCAGCGCATAATAGAAATGATCATAAATAGTAAAATAAATTAATTGCAAAAAAAAAAGGTGAGAACATTACTTAGTTTAAAACATAAAAAATTCCTAAAACATCAATTATTTTAAACAGAGAGAGTATTATTTTTATGGTAAAATAGGTTTAACTGAAAAAAAATAAAGTTTTATATAGAATACATTAAAAATATTCTATGATATTAAAAGTATTAATTCAACAGTAATATTAAATGTTAAATCTAGGTAATATGTATATATATACTGTTTTTTTTATAAATATGTATAGACTAAAAGACAGTTACAATTTTTGTTTCTCATATTTTTTAATTTTTATTAAAACAAACGAAATTTTATATAAAATGATTAAATATTAGTAAAAACTACTTATTAGTAATTCAGAACCTTTGAAACCAAAGGCATTTTGATTAAAACTATATATATTATGAAAATATAAGCTGGAGCAGCGTTATATTTTCCACTTATTTAATCCCCGTAGATACAAAAAAGAAAAGGTGCAATAGTTAGCTATAGTCGTAAGCTAATAATGGGTAAATCTTTTTGATGTCAATAGATTGCTTTTAAAAGAATTTTGAATGACGTTGTTTTAGTATAACTTGAGATACTTTTATGATAGAACCAAACTGAAGAATGGACGGTATAACAGTTTTCTAATGATGTCCTTTAGTTGAATGATTTTTTTTTTTAAAGAAAAAAGAAAATTTGTGTAGAAAAGTGAAAAGCTAAACAATTCCGTTAGTGATTTGGCAAAAATAATACCATCTTTGTAAACTTTTCCATTACTATTTTAAGGGAATAAAAGCTAATCCACCCATGCTATATGGCATTAATTTACACAAATAAACATCTCAAAAAAGCTTCGTTTATTGACTTTCTGACTTTCAATAAATTAGGGTTTCTACGGTTCAAGTGGAAATGAATTAGAAAAGACTTTACCTATTGTGGTCCAAAACCTAGAGCCGAACTTGTTGCACAGAGCTAGCCTTCAAAGCTACTTGCCATTTGTCCGTATCTTCACGACTGGATTCTTCAGCGCGACTCTAAAACCTACTGCTGATCACTCCCTGCTCTTTCCTCACGTCTTCCAGTCTCACCATGTAAAATATTGGGATGACAATCATTTCCCTTTTTTCTCCTTGTTCCATGATTGTCGTCAGCTCTTCCAAGCACCATTTTGATTTTCAATATATACCTGGGAACATTACCTTGTGGATAAGATGACTAGCGCGACCGTAGCCTTTTCAATCCGTTCAAAGAGGTGTTTAATTAAGGTCTCTGTCCTTTTGTTCATGCGTATCTATGAATAACTTGATGTTGTGTCTTTTCAAAGCATCTGTAAAGTGACTGGGGAAGCCATAGAGAATATCCTTTCCCAGGAAGTTGACAAAAACTTTATGGGAGGGGCGAGATAGAGTAGCCATCATAGATCTTTAAGGTTTAGTTCGAACGTTAATTATGTTTTGTCTTCTTATCCAATAGGAAATTGAGTTGGTTCCACTTGTCTCTGGAGGTTTTGGGTCCATTGCACAGAAGAAAACAAAGGATTGAAGAAGGAAGTGGTGAAAAGTCGGCTTATCGCTGATCCTTTTATATACACTTTTTAGACTAACTAGAATGATTCCACAAACTAAATAAAAGCTAAAAGGTAATATATGCTCACATTTCTGTTGTTGAAACACGTAAGCAAACAAAAATTGTGCACTAGTCAATGTAATACACTAGGATGTCTCTTATAAGCCCCACATTTCTTTTATTTCTCATTTTTTTATAATATTTTACAAAAGCCTGTTCTTGAACGTGACATCTTTTCATGAAAATAAGGGATTTTAATTGATAACTTCGTACTATTTTAGTATAGATGTATCGTTTTATAATTGTAATTATAAAGTGATACTAAACGTTATTAAAAACATTAAAAAAAATTAAATTGTTTTGTTTTACCACTATTTTTACTATTTTTAACTATGTTATATTACTTACAATTTTTTAAACCCGATAAAAAAATTTGTACCATTTTGTGTCACCAATCAAACTCAAAAAATTTCTTCCTTCATTTTTAAAATCTTTTTTCATATGTCCACCTACATTCATTATTATATGATTTAACTGATGTATGTTTGTTTAGTATGAGTTAGACACTTGGTTTAGTCTAGTTATTTTGTATATTTCTCATTTACTTGGGCATGAGTTAATTTTGCATTTCACTAAAGTTCGACATGTGACAAATTATAATTTACCATGACATTGTCAATTAGTCGATTAAATTCTAAAATGGATGAAATATTTTTTTTGTACCAACATTAAATTTTCAAGTTTAATTGGCGTATATTTGCGGTTGATGTGACAAAAAGTATGTATATGATTTATTTAAAAGTTTAAAAGTCAACTTAAAAATATGTAAGAATGTAAAACTTCCATTTTAATTAATTTAGTTTTTATATAATGATTTACACTATTGGTTCAATTTGAAAATTTAATGTTGAAATTTTTTGTTAAAGGAATGTTGGTACAAAATATACAAATTCTTAACAAAAAAAATTTTATGTATAATTTTTGTTTTACATATCTGCATAATACGCATGTCCTAATCTAGTCGTCTATAAACCAATGTGATGATCATCTTCAATTGAAAATAATACAAACTTCCACATTTTCTTTTCCAATTCTGTTTAGGTTTACCATCAATATATATATCTCGGTTTATTCAGTCTTTGTTTTGACTGGTTTTGGTTGTCTTGGTTTGGGTAGGAGAAATTTAAATTAATGAATTAATCTATGTATACGGGAAGATTCAAATGAGTTTATAACACACCAATCTATTGTTCCCAACCAATGAAATTTTCCTCGAAATAAATATAATTTATTGACTTAAGTTGTGTACGTCGAAAGGAGAGATCCTCTAATAGGGACCTTAGAGGTTCTTTGAACACATATGGTTAAGGCTATCTTCTTCACCTTCGGATGGTTCAAACCCAATTTCTTAACAGAAAAATAATAATAACAAAACAAAATTGGTCTATATCTACTTTGCCCAAGTCATAGAAAGGGATAGAGTACCGCGTAACCGT
Organism: Boechera divaricarpa; assembly: GCA_026770425.1. NCBI lineage: Eukaryota > Viridiplantae > Streptophyta > Magnoliopsida > Brassicales > Brassicaceae > Boechera > Boechera divaricarpa. The sequence continues at coordinate 2,644,696 of CM049179.1, forward strand.
TGTCAGAAGTTAACATTAATAAATGATCTAATAATCATCAACTAACAACTAGCAATAAATAACTATTCGTCACTGACCAGATTTGACCAGGTCCTTCCACTTCTAGCAAGGTGCACGCATTTGTGAATGTGCAAAATTGCTTTCTTCATTTAGATAATCAATGTAATTAAAATTTTAATCATGTTTTGCTCTTTTTGTTTCTTCTTTCTCTAAAACTAATTACGATTCGTTTGCTATACACAAACCTGTGAGACTGCGCAGTATTAGTCTAATTTAAAACGTAGGTAACATCACAAAATTAATTTAAACACATGCGAGTAAAATACAACTGAAATGCATTTTTAACATATCTTTTAGTATTAGTCTTAAAATAGTTGCATAAATTTACTAATTTTTGCAACTACATTATGTTCGTCGTTTAGCAGTTGCTAAATGTCCAACCACTTTGCGACTAAAAAATGTTTAGTTGCAAAAACAACACCTGTCGCATAATAATTGCTAAATTATCTTAAAAATGAGACTAATTTGCAACTACTGTGTTTGCAATATATGAAGCGACTATTTTGCAACTAATATCTACAATAGTATTTTAGTTGTATTATGGTTGCATTTTAGTAGTAGAAGAGACATGATTGTGATGAAGTGGAACCTGTTCGACACCAAATAAAACAAGCTCTCGAGCACCATCTAAGTTAGTCTTTTCCATCAAAGCTTTAGCCCTCGTGTGGCTCATTGATTACTATCTCAACTTGATTAAGGTCCGTCTCTGTTTAATATGCGGACATCAGAGATCAGGCTATAGCTTACGTCGTCTTTTAAGGAAGACGAAACCTAATTCTTCACTTTTCTCTGCTAAATTTACATCTTTCTTTTTACGGCGGTGTTAAAAGCTCTTGTGGAAAGTTATTTTAGATCACTATTCATCGGTAAAGAGAAATATTATAAGGCTCTTTTGCTTACGTTATGAGAAATTTTCTCAGTAATTTTTGTTTTTGGTAATCATAAAAAAAATACCATAATGAAAAGGATCACATTCTCTCTCTAAATATTTCTCTCTCTAAACACTCTCACTTTCTCGAACAGTTCAGATCTCAGGTTCACCGTCGCCTCTCCGGCGTTTGGTCTGGACCGACGCCGTGAGAGGGCTTTTTAATTTCTATTTCCGTTAACTATTGTTCTCTCCTCCAGTACGGCGTCGCTCTCCAGATCCTTCCTCTGGTGGCTAAGTTGCAGAGGCTTCATTCGGCAGTCGAGCTTCTTTGTGTCCTTTTGGTTGCGCTCTAGGATACTCGGAGGTCTTGGCTTTCTCCTCCGGCGAATGGACCCTATTCCCGTTCAGAACTGGAATTATTTTGCGGCGTTTTAGTCGTGCTTTATGCCCTCTTGGCCATGTCGGTTCTTCCTTGGCTGCTGGAGATGGTTTTGAGAAGCGGTGGAGACAGCTCTTGTGGGATTCGTAGCATCATCGGACGGGCTTCAGAGATCTGGTTTTGGTCTTGCCGATTTCCTCCTCGTCTGATGCTTTGAGGACGGCAACGTCGTGGTGCTCCGGCGATCTCTTCCTATCCTCTGTTTTGCAGGTTCTGTGCCGTGGTCTCAAGGCTCCAAAGCCTCTGTCTCCTTGCAAGCGGTCTCTTATCCTTTAAGGGTTTAACACAAGAGTTTATAAGAACACTTTTCTTATTGTATTAGAAACTGCTCAAAACTAATACACTTTCTCTTGAATCTTATTAGAACACCCTCTAATGACTCTCTTATTTATAGGCTACATCCTAGTCCTATTTGATTTAGGATTACATCAATTAAGATAACACCATATCTAATCTAGATAACATAATTATCCTAAACATATGTAAACCTTATCACCTTAGTTAGGCTTATCACATTCACCATAACCCTCACGCTTTAGTGACATTGAAACCATAAGTTTGGTTCGGGTTAATTAACCAACATTCTCCCCTCTAATTTCCGAACTCGAAATTGAGAGGTCTTCCACTCTGATCTTAGCTCGCATCTCCTTGAACTTAATCCTCGCCAAAGGCTTAGTCAAGATATCGGCCTTTTGATCAACTCCAGGGACATGTTCCACTTCAATTTGTTCATTCTCGACGCATTCTCGAATGAAATAATATCTTGAAAGTATATGCTTGCTTCTACCATGAAACACGGGGTTCTTTGTCAACGCTATGGCTGACTTGTTGTCAATTCTCATGATAACTTTCTCACCATCCGTACCTTGTATCTCACTCAACAACTCTTTGAGCCATATGGCTTGACAAGACATCGCTGTCGCTGCCATAAACTCAGCCTCACATGAAGATAAAGCAACTGTTGGCTGTTTTTGTGAGCACCACGTGATTAGTGAATGCCCCATGAAGAAGACATGACCAGAAGTGCTTCTTCCGTTGTCCGGATCAATGTTATGGCTACTGTCACTATAACCGACCAGCTTCTTAGTCCCATCAGCTTTGAAGACTAAACCGAATCCCGTAGTTCCTCGAAGATATCTTAGAACATGTTTCAAAGCTTGACCATGTGAAGTTCTCGACTTTGCATGTAACGACTAAGAACTCCGACTGCGTATGCTAACTCCGTTTTCGTGTGAAGTATGTATCTTAAGCATCCAATTGATCTTCTATACTCCGTCGCATCAATCTCTGGTTCTTCCTCAGCTTTTGAAAGCTTTAAACTTGAATCCATTGGAACATGAGTAAGGTTGCTCGTATCCATGCCCGTGTCAACTAGAATCCTTAAAGCATATCCTTGTTGCTTTATCTTGATTCCATCCGGTCCTTCTAAAACTTCCATTCCAAGGTAGTAGGTGAGTTTACCAAGATCTGACATCTCAAACTTAGATGACATTCCCTTCTTGAACTCGTTGATGGTCTTGTTTGTATTTTCCGTTACGAACAAGTCATCAATATACACGACAACAATGAGAAGGCTTCCTTATTCTTCCTTTCGATAAACCGAGTTTTCCTTAGAACATCTCTTGAATCTCAATTCCTTTAAAATCTGGTCTAGCTTTGTATTCCATGCTCTAGGGGTTTGACGAAGTCCGTATAAGGCTTTGGAAAGCTTGTAGACCGTATTCTCCTCACCATGCTTCACATAGCCCTCGGGTTGATTCACAAAGACTAACTCTTTTAGCTCTCCATGCAAGAATATCGTTTTGACATCTAAGTGATGTATATCCCATCCGTTTGTTGCGGCAAGTGCTATGAGTAGTTTTATTGTCTCAATGCGTGCAACTGGTGCAAATGCCTCATCATAATCAACTCCTTGTTTCTGAACATATCCCTTTGCTACGAGACGAGCCTTGTGTTTATTCACCGTTCCATCTGCATTCTTCTTGAGCTTAAATACCCATTTTAGGCCAATAGGTTTAGCATCCTTTGTTTTGTCAACAAGGCTCCATGTAGCATTTTTGTTGATATAATCGATTTCAGCTTGCATTGCATCCTTCCACTCTCTTCTTTTTTCAGCTTCTTGATAGAATTCAAGCTCACCATTGATAGTGAATAGAAGCTTTTCACTTTTTTCTTCAGCAAGCAAAACATAGTCTTCAAGATATCTAGGCATTGATGTTTGTCGAATTGAGTTTCTTAGGACTGGTTGATCTCCTGGTTGTTGATTCATGGCTGCATCATCGCGAACTGGTTATGCTTCTTGCTCTGTTTCATTTTCAGTTTCAGCTTTCGCCGGCGTTGCTTCATCGTCTTCTCCGATTTCAGTCTCTGGCGGCTGTTCAGTTCCGATGTCAGTGAGCTCCCCTCGGACCAGCTTAAATCTTTCAGGTTCTCCGTCTTCGTGTTGTTGAAGCCAGCCCCAACCTTTGTCTTCATCAAACATGACATCATGGCTTACTACTACCTTTTTCTCTTTCGGATCATAGAGACGGTAGGCCTTAGAACCCGGCTCGGTTCCAAGATTGATCATCACTCTTGAACGTTCATCTAGCTTCTTTAGGTGTGCTACATCCTTCTTTGCATATGCTAAGCACCCAAATATACTTAAATGTTCAATATTTGGCTTTTCCCATGTACATCTCGTACGATGTAATATCTTCTAATGCTTTTGTTGGAACTCGATTGATGATGTAAGTGGCATGTCTTACGGCTTCTCCCCACAAGTAATTTGGTATCTTCATCGATTTTAACATGCTTCTTGTCATCTCCATCAAAGTTTTGTTTCTTCTTTCCACAACTCTGTTTTGTTGTGGCGTGTAAGGAGCCGTCAATTGTCTTATGATGCCATTTTCTTGGCAAAATTCATTGAATTCCACTGAAGTGAACTCTCCTCCCCTATTGGTTCTCAAAGTTTTAATCTTCATTCCGGCTTGGTTCTCGACAATAGATTTAAACTTTTTGAATCGATCGAAAGCTTCACTTTTCTCCTTTAGAAGTATTGTCCACATGTACCTTGAGTGATCATCAATTAGAACAAAGGCGTAGCGGTTTCTTGCTGGTGTAGCTGGTGTAATAGGACCACACAAGTCTCCATGAACTAATTCTAGAGGTTTTGATGCTCTAAGAAAAGTTTTAATAGGAAAAACTTATCTAGTTTGCTTTTCGGCCAAGGAAGCATCGCAAATTTGAGTTTTTTGTTCTATTTTCGGCATTCCGATCACAATCTCCTTGCTCACCATGTTCTTTATTGCCTCAAAGCTAACATGACCTAGTCTTTCATGCCATCTCCATGTGTTGTTATCGATTTTAGTATGAAAACAAGCGGTTTTACCTATTTTCATTTTGGTTTTGTATAATTGATTTGGAGTCCTTGTGACTTAAACGAGTACCTTTCCACTTGGATCCTATAGTGTTAGATGATCATCCTTCATCCTCACATCACAACCTTCTTCAGTAGCTTGATCAAGACTCAAAATGTTATGCTTTAACTCGGATATGAAATATATCTCTTTAAGAATTCTTTGTTTTCCGGTTTTGTCAACAAAGAAAATCGAACATTTTCCTTCTATGTTGACACATGAACCATCTCCAAATCTCACCTTGTCCTTCACGCTTTCATTCATCTCAGCAAAGAAAATTTTATTTCCCATCATATGGTTACTTGCACCATTAGCTTAGTACCAAACTCCTTCTCTTGTGTTCTCGAGTTCGTACTTCTTCGGGATGACTTTCTCTTCATTTAAAACACAACTTCATGCATATATAGTGCGAGATCTGCTTCTTGAGTCTCCACTAAATTTGCTTGATGTTGTCGTCTTCTTTCGGGGTATGTGTTGGCATACGGGCCCATTTTATCGCAACGATATCATATTATTTTTGTTCGATCCTTCTTTTGCTTCTCACCGTTTTTGTATTGCTCTGTGGTGTCGTTGTTTTGATTTGGGGTGTAGCTTCTTCCTCTATCCCTTCCTTGACCACGTCCAGCTCCTCTCCCTCTCCCACAACCACCAAATCCTCCACGCTAATTTTGTTGTTCCGTGTTTCCAAACATTAATTTTCTTTGATCTTCACTTTGTGTCTCTTCTCCTATGCGTTCTTCATATGCCTTTAAGCGTCCGACTATATCTTCAAAGCCAGTTGAATTGAGATTAAGATTTGTTCTAGTGAAGCAACAATGTGGATGAACTTGTGTCGCGGAAGACTTGAGAGAAACTTTTTCACAAGTTTTGATTCTTCCATGTTTTCTCCTACAGCGGCTGCTTTCGATGCAAGGCATGAAATTCTCCCAGCAAAGTCATTAACCGTTTCGGAGTAACTCATCTTCAGTCGATTAAACTCTCCCATCAATGTTTGGAGTCTTGCCTCTCTCACGCAATCCGCTCCAAGGTAACGTGACTTAATGGCCTCCCAAATCTCCTTTGATGTTGTTAAATCTCTGACTTGTAGGATCAAAGACTCCGGAATGGATTGGAACAATAAGACGATGGCTATATTGTTTTTCTTGACATCTTTTGCTCCTGGGTCTATTGTTTCCCACACCTCATGTACCTTCAAAGTTACCCTCATTCTCATAGCCCAAACCGTATAATTGGTGGGTGTGAGCATAGGGCAATTTATTTGAGGGCTTCCAGCTTCTTTCGATTTCCCTTGTGTATCCTCCATGATTGAAACTAACTTGAAATCGAACGATGCTTGAATTCCTTTGCTCGTCTCTCACGAACGTCGATGGCTTGTCGCGCAAGTGTCCTCATGAACTCACAGACTTTGTGTCTTCACAAAGGCTGCTTCTCCACACGAGTGCTTCCTTCTCACGAACGTCACCTTCTCGATCGTTTCTTCTTAGATAAGAAGAAACCTCTAATACCAATTCTTATCCTTAAAGGGTTTAACACAAGAGTTAATAAGAACAATTTTCTTATTGTATTAGAAACTGCTCAAAACTAATACACTTTCTCTTGAGTCTTATTAGAACACCCTCTAATGACTCTCTTATTTATAAGCTACATTCTAGTCCTATTTGATTTAGGATTACATCAATTAAGATAACACCATATCTAATCTAGATAACATAATTATCCTAAACATATGTAAACTTTATCACCTTACTTAGGCTTATCAGATTCACCATAACCCTCACGGTTTAGTGACATCGAAACCGTAAGTTCGTTTCGGGTTAATTAACCAACACGGTCTGTCCATTTAATTAAGTTTTTGCTTAATCCGGAGATTCCAGCGACAGAAGAGCTCAGTGACGATTGCTGGTGGGTTGGACCGAGCCTCCCCTCAGTTGGTGACTTCTCTCGGCCATGGGTCACCGTTTTCACTCTCTCGTCCGACTTGTCAAGGTTTCCTCCCGCCTTCGTGAACCCTTTCTTTTCATTAGGTTCTGGTTAGGTTGTGTGGTTTATTGCTTGCTTGGTATTTGCTTCTCGCTAGTTCTGGGGTCGTTTATTCGTAGCTAGTTATAATCGGGACTTGTTTGGGTGTGTTGGTTAGCTAGGTGTCTCGGGTATGGTGTTAGTACATCCTGGTTTCTTAGCCTCTATCAAACCTTGTCATAGTGTTGGTTTGTGTGGCCTTTGTCTCTAAGGTGCGTTGGGGTTCCCTCCATCTCCGCTTTGTGTGTATCCGGTTAGCCTTTGGGGGAGATTTTCCGTTTCTCTTTGAAGCGTTAGGCTCTAGGTTTGGTTTCCCTTTAACCTTTAGATCGTTGGTTGGATCCCTTAGGAAGGGATTATCCCCTTTTCTCCCGGCTTTCTTTCGTGCTCGTCTTGTCCCTTTTGTTCCTTCTAGCTGGTTAGTCGCTCTTGTTGGAGATTGCTTTAGTATTATTGCTTTAATTCGTTGTTGTGACCTTGGTTATGAATCGAATTAGACCGATCTTTATGTTCTCATGTTTTTTAATATTTTTTTGGCATGGGTGCAAATCTGACGATTATATGTAAAGTGTAATCGACTCTATTATTATCAATAATATTTACATCTTATAAAAAAAAAAAAATACCATAATTGAATGCATATTAAACTTTCCATAATTAAAAATCATAACATATTCCATATTTACCTATAATTTTCTATTTAACAAGTTACAAGTAAATATAATACGTTACAAGTATTTACCATGCTAAAAAATACATGTACATATAGTTAACTAATAAGTTATGTTTTCGTAATTCGTACCATGTTAAAATAATCTTGTATCATATAAAGATGAAAATATACCTCTAACTTTCTACTAAGGCTGTAACTATATTATTAGATATTAATATACAAATTAACGCATTTAAATGCCTGAAAGAAAACATTTGTTTGGTTCACATTTTATATTTTTATTTATATTATATATTTGTTTAACACATTACAAATAAATATAACGAGTTACAAGTAAATATAAATCGTTATTAAATCATTTTTATCCCAAAAAAAATCAATAACAATATTAAAACTATGTTTTTCAATGAACTACAATATTTACCGTGCTAAAAAAATAAACAGAAACAGTGGAGACATTGAAAGCAATCGAGAGTCTCTTGAGGCGTTTCCTGGGAGGAAAAGTCGTAGAGGTCGAGGACGCTAGAGATCTGATATGTCTTGCTTGTGGCTAAGTGACTCTCATTCGGTTCGGTGTTGTGCCGGTATCAGTGGCAACTATGATTGAAGGTTTTGCGTTGTTGGAATTGGTTCGAAGCTGTGGCAATTCCGTTGAGATCATAACTTTGCCGGTGTTAATCGACATGAGTTGATACGGTTTTTTGAGTTTGTGCTGATTATCGAGAGAGGAAGAAATAGTAGGAAGAAAGTGAGAGCCGAGGGAAAAAAGAGGAGGAAAGAGAAAAATAATGGAAACAATATATATCCAGTGCATTTAATTCTATCCCACGCCCAAGTTAAAGTCTTCATAAAGGGTGTACTATTCAATACCCTTTTGCCGATTCACAGTAGATCGGACGGTGCAGGACAAGCGGATTAAACAGTGTGGTATGATTTAAATTTAATTTGTAAGTTTTCTTTCGCTCTCTTCTCTATCTTTGTGTTTCAATATTGATGTTTTTGATTTCCATGAATTCGAATTCGATCTAGGGAAAAAAGTAGGGATCTTTATGAAATATGTTTCCTCGGAAAAACAAAGTTTCTATGATGCCCAAATCTAGATTTTTGAATTCAGTGAAACATATTGAGCTTAAATGAACCAAAATCAATTAAAGTTTTAGTCCTTTCTTAATCTGATTATTTCAGATTTGGATCTTGTTAATGAAATTCTATGAATATCATAACTTCAAATCACTCGAATGGTGAATCTTACCAAATTTTATTTTTTCATCAACTCTTCTCATTGATATGCTCAAATTAATACCCTATAATGATACTAAATCAGTTGCTGCAGTAAAGTTAGGGGTCGAACACAAGAACTCAAGAAAACTCACACAGTAGATAATAGATGCAGATTGTGCTAAGCTAACAGTGAATGACGAGAAAACAAATGATCAAATTGAACTTAAGTCGATTTATATGAGGGGAAACTAGGCTCAGGGAAATTCTCAGTAAATCAATGATAGATAATAAATTAATCAATTAAGGTTCAATTCAATTAAGCGCCGTTCTTGAACTCAAACACGAAAGTATAGTTAACCAACTGTCGTTGCGAAAACTAACTAAGTCTAAAGTCTAAAATTCCAAATCTCTTTGCAAATCCTACACAGTAAACCAGCAATCAATTCAAGTTTGATATGTTCACAATTCGATTAAACCAAATCTCTTTGCAGATAATCCAATTGCTCACCCTAGGTTTTATCAAATTACTCAATTGCACTGTCATGCCTAATCGATTAATCTAGGTTCTATGTTCTAAGTGATCAGGTTAGAAGTAGCTTTGAGAACAACCTATGGTGAAGAACTATTCAGATTTTGAACCCTAACAAATCAATTATCATAAATCAGAGAAATCCATATGAGAAATCCCTAAACCTAAAATGAGACTACTCAGACATGATTGATGAGAAACAAAGCATAACTGAATAGATCATGAAATTAAATTTAACAAAAGAATAAAAACAAGGGTTCGGGATCTTCTCTATGATGAACAAAGTCTTGGATCCGTCTCCCTCACAAAAGCTCTCAAATCTCAATGGTGGCTCAAGAATAATCGTCTAAAGTAGAAGTCTGTCGTCCTCTAACCTAATGACTAAAAGTTTGCTTAAATAGGTCTAAAAACACGAGCTGGGCTTCTTTTGTAAATAAAGGGGATGATTGGGCTTCTTATGGGCTTCCTTGAAAATCTCTTCTGCGCGTTGATTACGTCGGTATCGATCGATACCATGTTGGTGTCGATCGATGCTAAAGCTTTAAAACGGGTACTTTCTTCGGTTTGCTCCAAAAATGCTCCAAATGTCTCCAAAATCTCCAATTTCGTCCCAAACGTGCTAAAACCTGAAAAGATTTTAAAATGATAGAAAAAGCACTAGAAAGACTCGATAAAACGACTTATATCATGGCTAAAAACGGGTAAAATCCATGATATATCACTCCCCCAGACTTAGCCTTTTGCTTGCCCTCAAGCAAAACAGAAAACTAAGTGAGAGAAAGAGGTTTGAAAAACCTTAGAGATCTGAACTATTACCGAAATCGCTGTAATGGTCCTTTTCCCAAGCGCCCACTGCTGCCTGATCAGCTCCAGATCTAACCTCCATGTACTTCTCCGTAGGAACCCCAACTTCCCAAGACTTCACTTATTATCTCACACCAATATTCATCTAAGCTTTCATCGCCAGTTTCATCGCTGCAATCAGTGTTCAAGAACTTTCTAGATTCTTGCCCATACAATATCATAGCCAAAGAACCATTTATTCAACAACATTTATTGCTTCCCGGTATTCATCTCCCCCAGACTTATTTCATAATCAGTTCTTATTAGATTTCAACAACGCAGGTTTATCTGAACAGCATATACAAATCAAGGTCCGAAAGGCGAGTATTGATAGTGTTTGCTACCGAATCCCCGGTTCTTACCCTCTCAATGTATCAAAAGTCTTAGGTGAATAATGGGGTCATAGGAAATTTTCCTACCCCTCACTTCAGGGTTTCGTGTGATCATTCCTTATCCAAGCAGAATAATGGGGTCATAGGAAATTTTCCTACCCCTCTACTCGGCGGAAATCATTTCATCTTTTATATAGATTTTACCTGTTTTAAAGCAAATATGTATCCAACAATTTTCACGGGGGAGATATACCACAACTTTCAAACATGATGGGTTCTTTAGCCAGATATGAATGATGAATCAAGCTCTAAAAACACTAACTGCGCAGATGAAGTGCAAAATTTGGCTAAAGCTTGTGAAGAACTTTGCTGGAGACATGAGTGATTTCTAGCTGGCTGGTTATCCCTTAGATTTTTTATTAGTCGAACTAAAACTAATCCTGTAACAGTGGTCACTCAAAAGCAAAATCAGAACAAAAAAACCAAGCACAATCCAGAAAACTCTAAGTTGTTTTGACTCAAATTTTTTTTTTTTTTTTTTTTTTTTTTTTTTTTTTTTTACAAAAACAAAATGAACACAATGTCAGTAACTACCTCCCCCAGACTTAAACAACGCTGTCCCCAGTGTTTATCAAGCCCAGAGAAGGTGAAAGAAAACAAAGGACAAAACGAAATAGGTCAAGAACAAGAGGTGTTACCATAGAGCAGTGGTGTCGATCGATACCAAGGTGGTGTCGATGGATACGGAACAAAAACGACCATCCTTCTTCCGACCTGATTCGCAAGACACAACAAAACACAAAAACAAAAACTCATATTTATAGACTTACCAGTGGGTTGCCTCCCACTAAGCGCTTGTTTAATGTCACGAGCTTGACTTTGGCTAAGATATCAGTCAGGACAAGGTGGAGAACTCACTCCGAAATAAGCTCCGCAACCAGACATCTCCAGCTTCAAAGTTGTGCTCATCATATCCTCTTCTTTCTCTTTCATCTCCGTAGGAATGAGAACTCTAACCTTAGAGAAAGGCTTCGAGGTTCCCTTGCACTTCACCTTATATTCGATCGAATCTCCATCACACTTCTGAGGAATCAAAGTGAAATTAGCAGCACCGTTGATCTTCTTGCGCGTCGCCTTCCTCTTTGTTGCCTTGGTCTTCTCCACAACTTTCTTGGGGTGTTGGGGAGGTTCATTTGAAACAACTGCGACTTTTGGTTCATCATAAGACTCATCGAGCAGATCGATCATCGAGTCTCGCCCGAGGCAATGGTGATGCACGAGACATGTCTGGGTGCTCCTCCGAAGGAATGGCATCGTAGAAGACGTCTCCGTCAATGCAAGAGAAAGAGATTCTCTTATTAGGCGTGTCCATGATCGCGCCAACAGTAGCCATAAATGGTCTTCCCAAAATCAAGGGCACCTTGGATCCTTGGCTCATCTCCACAACCTGAGAATCAGTAGGAATCAGACAATCTCCTATTTTAACAGGTAAATCAAGAATTGTAGCGTAAGGGAGTGAGCTAGAAGAATCCGCGTATGTGAGAAGCGTGTTAGGAGATTTCATATCAGCTTTCAATCTCTCTGCAATCGCCCTCGACATGACGTTGACACTAGACCCTGAGTCAACGAGAGACTCCTTGAAGTTTACTCTAGAGATGGAGCATGAAACTGAGAATTTCCCTGGGTCTTTCCTCTTTGTCAACTGTCTCAGCGGTGGTGGTGTATCAGCAACGGGAGGTCCTGCAACCATTTTTTTGACAAAAACTTGCTTCTAGCAGCCGCCCACTCCTCTCTTGTCAGCTTGGGAAGAACAGGGTAAGGTAGCTTTGGTTTGTATACCCGTTCCTCAACCATCTCTGTCCTTTTCTCAGTTATTGATTCAGCCTGCGTAGGGTATCGACCGATACCAGATGAGTGTCGATCGATACTGGAGTTTTGTATTGTCTCTGCAGATTGGTGTCGATCGACACAGGTAGGGGTGTCGATCGATACGCGTGGAAAGTCAGAATTCTTATCTTCATCTTCAGGAACCTTCGAATCTACAGCAGGTTTCGGGAAGTGTCGATCGATACCAGGCGGGTATCGGTCGATACTAGTATTACTGGATACGAACACAGTCATTGTAGGCTCAAAATCCTCTTCTCTAGCGCTCGAGGTGATTGCATTGACATGTCCATGCTGTGGTTGAACTATCTTTCCCTTGACAGCTGCTGATATCTGAGCTATTTGATTTTCCAGCATCTTCTGATGGATTTCGAGAGCGTTGATTTTCCCATTCAGATCAGTGTATACATTATCCAGCTTTCTATTAAAATCTCCAGTCATCTTTTCTTGTCCCTGCAGAATTTGTTCCAAGAGGATCTCCGTCTTACTCTCTGTAGACCTCGGAGAATGTGGTTGGTAAGCTGAATTACCGTATCGGCGAGTGAAATCATCGCCTTGAAGTGGTTTTTGGGCGAATTGAGTGGCACCAAAACCAGATTGGTTACCACCAGATTTATAACCACTTTGCTGATTGTTGTTGAGGCTTCTGTTGTTGTTGTAACCAAATCGCTGACCCTGAAAACCAGAATCACCAATGTAGTTAACATCTTCTGTTTCATCTTTAATCTCCTCTACTTCCTCAGCAAAATGTACAGCCTTCTTTGTCTTCCCCACTAGCAGGTTGTGCATTGTGTCCAGCTTCGCCTGAACCTCAGCAATCTGCGAACCGTCAGCAACACTAGCGAGCCTTTTCCGCTCAAAATCAGCATTCATGGTGCTATTGCTGGACGCCAAGTTCTCAATCAGCTTCACAACATCGGTTGGAATCCTAGTGTTGAAGTTCCCGTTGCTTGCAGAATCCAGTGCCATCTGATACCTCCAATCAATTCCTCTGTAAAAGATCCCGAGCAGCTGAACTTGACTGAAACTGTGATGCGGACAGTCTCTCTGGTAGGATCTGAATCGCACCCAAGCAGCCTTGAGTGCTTCTGTTGGACCTTGAGAAAATTGAGAGAGCTTGTTCCTGAGCTCCTCCGATCTCGCATCGTCATAGAAATTATTCAGGAATGCGTTCTTGGTTTCGTTCCAAGTAGCGAGAGATCCGGGAGGCAACTGCTTCAGCCAGTAAGCTGCTTCTCCACCAAGAGAGTATGGGAAGAGCTTACAAAAGAGATATTCCTGTGGTACTCCATTGTACTTCATACTGGTGACCAAGTCCTCGAATTTCTCGATGTGATCCATAGGGTGCTCATGAGAAAGACCGGTGAAAGGGTGTTGTCCAACAAGAGCGAAGTAAGCAGGCTTCAGCTCAAAGTCATTCCTCTGGAAAGTCGGAATACGGATCGCTGCTCGATTGGCATAGAATTGATCCGGTCGGTTGTAATCGCCAAGTATCCGTTCAGCAACGGCTTGAGGTTGTGGTGGAGGAGGTAGTTGTCCACCTTCCTCATCATGCACTAAACCCTGTGGAAGATCCATCTCAACTGTAGTTCTTTTCCTTGTTCGACTCGTGCGTTCAAGCTCTGCTAGCTCTGAGTTGGAGAGATTGATCAGTGGTGTGTTCTTCGTTCTCCTGGTGGTACGCTGATGCATACACCTGAAAATCAAAAGAAAACGAGAAGATAAGTAACCAAAATTCAAAAACAGACGTTCAGTGTCGATCGATACCAAATGTAGTATCGATCGATACTGACGACGAACTTAGACAAAATCGACAACTAAAATTCTGAAGGTGAATTTTTAGAGTCCCCGGCAACGGCGCCAAATTTGATATGCTCAAATTAATACCCTATAATGATACTAAAGTAGTTGCTGCAGTAAAGTTAGGGGTCGAACACAAGAACTCAAGAAAACTCACACAGTAGATAAAAGATGCAGATTGTGCTAAGCTAACAGTGAATGACGAGAAAACAAATGATCAAATTGAACTTAAGTCGATTTATATGAGGGGAAACTAGGCTCAGGGAAATTCTCAGTAAATCAATGATAGATAATAAATTAATCAATTAAGGTTCAATTCAATTAAGCGCCGTTCTTGAACTCAAACACGAAAGTATAGTTAACCAACTGTCGTTGCGAAAACTAACTAAGTCTAAAGTCTAAAATTCCAAATCTCTTTGCAAATCCTACACAGTAAACCAGCAATCAATTCAAGTTTGATATGTTCACAATTCGATTAAACCAAATCTCTTTGCAGATAATCCAATTGCTCACCCTAGGTTTTATCAAATTACTCAATTGCACTGTCGTGCCTAATCGATTAATCTAGGTTCTATGTTCTAAGTGATCAGGTTAGAAATAGCTTTGAGAACAACCTATAGTGAAGAACTATTCAGATTTTGAACCCTAACAAATCAATTATCATAAATCAGAGAAATCCATATGAGAAATCCCTAAACCTAAAATGAGACTACTCAGACATGATTGATGAGAAACAAAGCATAACTGAATAGATCATGAAATTAAATATAACAAAAGAATAAAAACAAGAGTTCGGGATCTTCTCTATGATGAACAAAGTCTTGGATCCGTCTCCCTCACAAAAGCTCTCAAATCTCAATGGTGGCTCAAGAATAATCGTCTAAAGTAAAAGTCTGCCGTCCTCTAACCTAATGACTAAAAGTTTGCTTAAATAGGTCTAAAAACACGAGCTGGGCTTCTTTTGTAAATAAATGGGATGATTGGGCTTCTTATGGGCTTCCTTGAAAATCTCTTCTGCGCGTTGATTACGTCGGTATCGATCGATGTTAAAGCTTTAAAACAGGTACTTTCTTCGGTTTGCTCCAAAAATGCTCCAAATGTCTCCAAAATCTCCAATTTCGTCCCAAACGTGCTAAAACCTGAAAAGACTCTAAAATGATAGAAAAAGCACTAGAAAGACTCGATAAAACGACTTATATCATGGCTAAAAACGGGTAAAATCCATGATATATCACTCATGTCCAAGAACATGAAGAGTACAAAAGAAAAGGTTGAGAATCAAAATTGGAGAGACCTTCCTTTAGAGCTTCTGAGCTCAGTAATCGCTAATCTAGAAATCAAAAACAACGTACATGTTTCTGTTGTATGCAAATCATGGTATGAAGACGCAATTTCGGTTAGGCTCATAGACCAATCTCCTTGTCTAATATACTATTTTGTGAGTATATTAATTCATGTGAATCGAGAACTTATGTCCACGAGGAATGTTAAGGAATAGTATCTACTTCCCAAAGTTAAGTTATTACAATGAGAAATGTTGTGTGGCGTATTTGTTTCCATGAGTTTAATCCGGGCACATATCTCTCTACTTAGAGATGGTGACACATTTGGCTTGGTCACTAACATGTTATATGATTGGAGATTGGAAATAAAGCATTTTGGGTATGCTTTCTTAAACTAATTGAGTAGTGAGATGAATCGACTTTTTTATGCTATTATTATGACAACTTCTTGTTTACTGTAACGTCTGATCTTTCACAAACTTTTTGAGACAAGAGTTGATACAAACACTTGTTGACACACGTTTTTTAGAAAAACTCCCATCAAGAAGATTTTGGATTCAAAATACGTTTTCATTGTAAATAACAGTGACATGAACGCAATCAAATAATACAAGCCAAACCATAATGAATTATTTTGTTTGGTTCGTAGGTACAACATGTGTTTGCTCCAGTATGCGAACTTCTTCGGTGTGGTTGCCTTCATCATGTGTTTGCTCCAGTGTACGAACTTCTTCGATGTGGTTGCCTTGGTTTCCATATGTTGATGTGTTCAGCTTGTGGATTTCAGATTCAACTAGTGTAAATGGTGGTTCTTCCTTGTCTCTATTTATCAAATCGGTCCAAAATCTGTTATGTTCGTTGGTTTTTATTGAGGCGTTTATTGTCGTTAACTGTATCGCTGCATCTGGGAGTTTGCTTGTGTTACTGTTCGTGTTACCTTCTTTCCGGTTTATGGGACCTAGGTTAATTAGAGAGTTGCATAAAGCTGTGGAAGCAACTTCTCAAAACATGGAAGATCGTAGATGATGCACCTCGAGCTTGACCATAGTGTTGTCTAGTTTCTTATCATTCACACCCTAGTGGGTTGTGTTAGGGTGACATTGTCGAAGATTGTAATCAAATCTTCAACAAAACTTTAAGTTGCATTTCATACGAAATGTAATTCATATAAACTTTAGTAGTTTTATATTATATCTAGCACATTTGTATAAGGTAGTTATCATACGAATGGGTACTATTGAGTGTTTGTGTTCTTTCGTATAGGTGTGACCATTCGTATAAAGACATGTAATAGAGACGTGGCTTCTTTCATGACTATAAATACAGAACGTGTCCTAGTCATGAACATATGTGTATTGTGT
The DNA here is from genome assembly GCA_026770425.1 of Boechera divaricarpa. Taxonomy (NCBI): domain Eukaryota; kingdom Viridiplantae; phylum Streptophyta; class Magnoliopsida; order Brassicales; family Brassicaceae; genus Boechera; species Boechera divaricarpa. The sequence continues at coordinate 2,661,409 of CM049179.1, forward strand.
GTTTTTGTAAAACTATTTCTTAAGTAATATATCGATTACTTTTTACAATTAGATTCTCTTTGTCTCAAACACCACATCATATCTTCTCTAATACTTCAACATGGTAGCAGAGCTATACGATTGAGAGAGGACTAAGAGTAAAACAAACACATAAGCAAGAAGAAGCAAGAAGAAAAAGTTATCTTATACATTTCGTTGAAAGTCGAAACTATGCGAGGCTCCTCTCAACAAGTTATTCCTCTTTTTGATGGGGAAAAGTATGACTTTTGGAGCATTAAGATGTCAACGATACTTCGGACTAGGAAGTTATGGTCCGTAGTTGAAAATGGTGTACCAGAATCGTTGGTACCAGCGGAGGAAGAAACAACTGAAGCGTCTCGTTTGAAAATGAGACGTGAAGAAGAAGCAACCGCAAATGATACTATGGCATTGCAACTATTGCAAACTACCGTATCAGATCATATATTCTCTTGTATTGCATCGGCAACAACATCGATAGAAGTGTGGGACACATTGAAGGATGAATATCAAGGCTCACCTCAAGTTCGATTGGTCAAACTTCAAGCATTGAGAAGAGAATATGAAAATCTGAAGATGTACGAAAGTGAATCGCTCAAGAATTTCACCGACAAGTTAATCGATTTGGAAAATCAATTAACGTATCATGGTGAAAAGAAAAGCAACTATGAGATTGTGCAAAAAAATCTAATCTCATTACCGGCCAAATACGATAGCATCGTGAGTGTGTTGGAGCAAACCCGAGACCTAAGTCTTATGACTATGACCGAACTAATCGGTGTTTTGAAGGCTCATGAGGCATGCGTCTCGACAAGAGAAGAGAATGTGAATCAAGGTGCATTCAACATTCAAGCAAAAAGGAAGAATACCGGTTTCAAACAAGAAAACACGAGAAGCCATGATGGTGAAGTGAAAAATGGTGAGAGATGGTGCGATTACTGCAACAAAAGCAACCGTACTAAAGATAGGTGTTTCAAAAAACTGAAGGACATTGATCAAGGTAAGAAACAGAAGAGTAACAAAGTATGTTACAATTGTGGCAGGGCTGACCACTTCGCTAGTGTATGTCGCTCTAAAAATAAGGAAAGAGCGCATGTGAGTCAAATGGAAGATGACTCGGATGATGATGATCATATGTTGTTTAGTGCTAGTGAGGAAGCACACACAACATTGACCAAGGAGGAGATATACTTCTCAAAAATTGATAGAAGTATCAAAGTGCCAATAAGAGTTGGTAATGGTGATGTGGTGATGATCGCTGGAAAAGATGATATTACGGTGATCACCAAAGATGGCAAGAGACTAATAAGAAACGTTTTCTTGGTGCCGGGGTTGGAGAATAATCTCTTAAGCGTTCTTCAAATGATCGCTAGCGGATATCGTGTGATTTTTGAAGACAAACTTTGTATCATTTAAAATGCGAATGATAAGGAGATCATGAGGATTCCTATGACTCACAAGAGTTTTAGGATTAAGTGGAACTCTATACAGGACGAAGCGATGTCTGCAAGAGAGCAAGAAGAAACGGAGATATGGCACAAAAGGACTTGGTCACGTTGGTAGCAAACGGCTACAACAAATTCAAGAGAAGGATTTGGTAAATGGATTACCAAAATTTAAAGTACACAAAGAGTTATGCGAAGCGTGTAATTTTGGAAAGCAAGCAAGGAAGTGTTTTCCAAAAGAATCTCTAACAAAAACTAAAAGGAAGTTAGAGATTGTGCATACGGACGTGTGTGGTCCGATGCGAAACGAATCACTCGATGGGAGTCGATACTTCATCTTGTTTTTGGATGACTACCAAAATTCAAGAGAAGGATTTGGTCAATGGTTTACCAAAATTTAAAGTACACAAAGAGTTATGCGAAGCATGTAATTTTGGAAAGCAAGCAAGGAAGGGTTTTCCAAAAGAATCTCTAACAAAAACTAAAAAGAAGTTAGAGATTGTGCATATGGATGTGTGTGGTCCGATGCAAAACGAATCACTCGATGGGAGTCGATATTTCATCTTGTTTTTGGATGACTACACCCATATGTGTTGGGTGTAATTCCTTAAACACAAATCGGAGTCGCTCTTGATGTTCAAGAAATTCAAGGCGTTGGTTGAGAAATAATCACAATGCTCTATCAAGATCTTAAGATCGGATGGTGGAGGAGAGTTTACTTCACAAGAGTTTAAAAACTTTTGTGAAGAAGAAGGAATCGAAAGACAAATGACTCTACCTTATTCTCCCCAACAAAATGGAATAGCCGAACGTAAGAATAGATCGTTGGTTGAAATGGCAAGAACGATGTTGGTGGAACAAGCGTTACCACTTAAGTTATGGGCGGAGGCCGTGTACACTTCAGGCAACATTCAAAATTGCTTACTCTCTAAAGCGATTGAAGACGACAAGAGACCAATGGAGAAATGGTGTGGACACAAACCGAATGTGTCACACTTGAAGGTGTTTGGAAGCATATGCTATGTGCATATTGCTGATGAGAAGAGAAGGAAACTGGATGCTAAAGCAAAATGTGGCGTATTTCTTGGATATAGTAAACAGTCTAAAGGTTATAGAACGTTTATCTTGGACAATGAGAAGATTCAAGTTTTAAGAGATGTGGTGTTTGAAGAGAACAAACGATGGGATTGTGAAGAAAAGAAAGAAGTCAAGAAGGAAGTGATCTTACAAATCGATCTTCTAGAACAACAACCTCAAGAGACTGAGAATGTGCATCCGCAAGAAGAACAAAGGCAAGAGACTCAAAGAAATAAGAGGCGAACTCGTGGACATGATACCAAGAGGGTTTAAGTTCGTAAATGAGATCATTCAATCTACACCAAGAGTAGATTTTGATGAAACAGCTCAAGTCATTGAATCGTGTTTTCTAATCCATGAAGAACAACAATTTTATGAAGATGCATGTGATGTTAGAGAATGGAGAGAAACGATGGATGAAGATATTAAGATGTTTTTGAAGAACTTCGAAGAAGGCTTGGCGTAAACATGAAGATTTGATTAAGGAGGAGTGTTGAAAATTGTAATCAAATCTTCAACAAAACTTTAAGTTGCATTTCGTATGAAATGTAATTCATATAAACTTTAGTAGTTTTATATTATATCTAACACATTTGTATAAGGTAGTTATCATACGAATGGATACGATTGAGTGTTTGTGTTCTTTAGTATAGGTGTGACCATTCGTATAAAAACATGTAATAGAGATGTGTCTTCTCTCATGACTATAAATACAGAACATGTCCTAGTCATGAACATGTGTGTATTGTGTGTTTTTGTAAAACTATTTGTTAAGTAATATATCGATTACTTTTTACAATCAGATTCTCTTTGTCTCAAACACCACATCGTATCTTCTCTAATACTTCAACAGACATGATCTTGTCTTACTTCTCCAATCTCCATCGTGATGTGAAAGTTTTCATGATATTCGATTTGAATATTTGGTCTGGTTTCGGTTTGATGGTGCACTATGTATTGTTAGTTTCATAATATACGTATATACAAACTCTTTCTGGTAGAAGAGTTTCTGACCCATTTAGGTATCTGAAGACTTTCAGTTCGGTATCGGTTCGGTTTCTATCGATTACGGGTTGGTTCCGATCTAAACGATCTAAATACCTGAAACCCAGTAGAATTTTAAACATTGTGTAAAGACAAAACTCAAAAAACATTGATCTAACGTTCTAATCGCCAAATTGACATCCAAAATATATGAAAAGTGTGAGAAAAGAAAAAGAAGAATAGAGAGTAGGCAAATACAAGTTCCTTAATGTGTTATCAAACATCAAACATAGTAGCATAGGAAACACATATTTGATGGCTTTGGTTTTGATAGTTGAATCTCTCATAGCTTTAACTCTATGTTATATACTTAAAACGATTAATTCTATGATTTCCAACAAGAGATTCAAACAATTTACTCAGCAATTGGAGCCAAAGGAACAGAATCACGTTCTGCAGTCGTGTATACAGACCTATCATCCCAACAGAGCCATCCTGACCAGCAAGAACAACCATGGCTGGTGAGGCAAACTTGTGAAGAGTCTTAGTGAGTAAGCCGAGCACTAAACCTATCAGCCCAACTGCCGAGCCAAACCATGCCCATGTCTGAGCCAATGGGACGTCATATGTTTTCACCTTCTTCCCACTATTGTCTTTAGATGCAATGGCGGTTAACACTTTCCCAACCTCCTCAGTGACCTTCTTGATAAATTTGGCCTCGGATCTGTTAAATTAGAGACGAAATTCACTGTTAAGAACAAAATTCACCTTCTCATATTTTTTCTATTAATAATAGATTTTATAATTAAATAATGAAAAATAAAGAAATCACATATGAAATAAAGTAAATGAATACTGATAAAATTTATTAAGAATAAAGCAATTTTTTTTAACACACACGTAACTTATTTCAATACGTTTTATTGCTTTCAAAAAGAGGCTTAGCCTTAGGTGACGTTAGTTTAGTTTTGAAACTTGAGAAATTTTATAATAGATTTTATAAATAAATAATGAAAAATAAAGAAATCATATATAAATAAACTAAATGAATACTGATAAAATTTATCTAATAATAAAGCAATTTGTTTTTAACACACACCTATTTTATTTCAATACATTATATTGCTTTCAAAAAGAGGCTTAGTGACGTTATTTTAGTTTTGAAACTTGAGAATTTTTTGAGTAAGGACCAATATCCAGAACAAGGTTTGGTTAAAAAAAGTTTTAAGGAAATGGATTTGGTTTAATGATAATCTTTATAATTTAGGTCAAAAAATAAAAAACATATCTTGTAAATGATTTACAAAACAAAATATGTTTCAAGACATGTTCTGATAAAATTAAAAACACGTACTCAGATTTTTTTTTTAGAAAAAAAATTATATTTTTGACTTCTCAAATATTATTAGGGATAGTAACGTCGTGATTAAAAAAGCAATATGAAATGTTTTAACCTAAAAATGATTTGGTGTGGGTGTTCATTCTTCTACCGTCCTGACAACGTCACGTCAGTAACGGCTGCATGTATTTTTTTCTTTCTCTCGCTCTCTCTCGATCGTCTATATTGTATTAAACCCTATACCTCTCGCATGGAATTAACAGTAGCGTATATTGGCTTTTTGGGAGAAAAATGCCATGGTGTGCGTATGCGTTCGATCTATAATAAAGTCTAACTCATTTTTATTGTAACAAAAAATCCCCGACAAAAGACATAAATCTATGATCGAACTCTACCCTAAATATTTAGGGTTTTCATTGTCCAAATGGGAAAAAAAGAAAAGAAAAGAGAGTTCCCTAATCAAGTTAGAGGAACACTCCTTCATATAGTTAGAAACCAAGAAGTTTATATAGTAAAATGTATACCTATGTCGAACGTGAAGCCAATCTTGTTTGACACAGCCTTCAAAGCCACTTTCCATTTATGCATATCTTCACAGCTGGATTCTTCAGTGTGTCTCCAAAACCTATCGCCAAATACGCCCTTCTGTCTCCTAACGTCTTCCGGTCTCACCTTATAGAAGATTGGGATGACAATCATTTTCCCTTTTTCCGCTTGTTCCATGATTGTCGCAAGCTCTTCCAAGCACCATTTTGATTCCGCATATCTATTGGCAATAATAATGTCTATCATAAAAAACTACTGGAACATTTATAATAATAAAGCTATAATTAGAATATTACCTTGAGGATAAGATGACTAGCGCAACCGTGGCCTCTTCAATTCTTGTAAAGAGGTGTTTCAAGTCTCTGCCCTTTTGTTCATGTGTATCTATGAAGAACTTGATCTTCTGTTTTTCCAAGGCATCTATAAGGTGACTGGCGAAGCCATAACGAATATCTTTTCCCCAGAAGTTGATGAACACTTGATGGGCGGGGTGAGATAGAGTGGCCATCAGAATGTATTGGTTTGGTTCGAATGTTAGAGATTTGTTTTTTTTTTTTTTTTTTACCCAAATAGAAATTGAGTTGATTCTACTTGGTCTCTTGTTGTGTTTGATCCAAAACACAGGAGAAGAAGACAAGGGATCGAAGAAGGAAGTGGTGAAAAGTCCACTTCTGACTGATCTCTCTATATATAGAACAAATGTAGTAAAAGTCTGCTTCTGGCTCATCATATCAAAACTTAGGCATGTGTATATTCTTTTTTGGTCAACTTATACATTAATCAAACTGTACTTTTAAATGTTATATAGGCATGTGTAGATATATATAGCTATATATGCTTATTTAATAATATGGACTTTGGAGGTTTCAGAGACATTGTGCCACATGCTCTTTTGGTGTTGTCTATGCATTTTTATGTTCTTGGTACAAGAGAATCTAATCTATGTGGACAATATTTTCTTATTATAATTTTGAAAACTGAAAGAAACAAAGTATTATCACTTTTGTTTGCCTTTTCGTATATTACGTCGGAAGATCAAAAACTTCACACAAAGTCGCATCAAAAGTGAAAAGGCCCCATATGGGAATCCACGTTGGTGCGAGTGTGAATGAGTTGGTCACTGACGTAATTACGATAATGAGTTGCGAGTGTGGATGAGTTGGTAATTAATGGTCACAATCAAATGTTGATATTAATGGTTAGGATGGTCAACATATTTTTTATGCCTTAGTTCTATTATTTTATTTTTGAATAAAATGTTATACTATATTAAAAAAATAAATATATCTTTTTTTACAAGCTAGTTCAATATGTTTTTAAACTTAAAGCTGAAATTAAACTTACAAATATTTATTTCGAAAGGATCTAATAAGAACGAGTAAAAAACCATAATCGCAACTCTTCAAGTAGCCGCTTTTCTCCCATTTGCCTTAGAGAGCTTAGCTTGTTTCGAACATCTTTGTCAATGATCTTGGTAAGTAAGGTAGATGACTTGTCAATCTCTCATGTCGTCGAGAATGCTGCTCTCTCCATATATTATAAAGAATCGTTTGAAAAGCATATCGAAAAAGAAACTGAACCGTCTTCGGTCGTTGAGTGTTAAATAAGCGTCACTACCTGTGGCCAATCCGTTACGAACTCGTCAAGTAGGAGACCTTTAACTGTATTTCTCCATTTTTCATATGTGTAGTTACATGTGAAGTAGAGATGATTTCTAGTCTCCTCCGCTACATCACATAATACACATCCAATAGTAGACCTTTGATCCTATTCCCTATGGATAATCGATTCCAAAAATCCAGCCAAGTAATGAAAGAATATTTTGGCGTAGCGTAATAGAACCATGTTTTCTTATACCAGCCTACTCTTGGATGATGTTGTCTAAATAATTCCCAAGTACTCTTAGTCGAGAAAACTTGTTTGAATTTATCCAGCGAGGACTTCCACAAATGGATGTCCAACTCTGACGAAGTATGAGGTCTTGTACGGAGGTCCATAATCGACGTTTCTATTTCTTGTAAAATAGTCGTTTCATGACGTCTCGTTCGATAAGTAGAGATAACGAATTGTATCATTGCATCCAATGGGATGCCCATATCAATAACTCCTCGTTGGCCAACCATATCAAATAAATTCCCTTTAGTTGACCAATTATCCAACCAAAAGAATGAATTATTACCATTTCGAACCTCGACCTTACGAAATGATTTTGCCATATGCCTCATTTTGAGTAATTTCCTCCACATTCAAGACCCCATACTAGTTATATCCTTGGCTGACCAGAATGAACCCTTACGAATCAGATTCTCCCAATTCCAAGAAACCCAAAGATTTGGCTGTTTCGAAGCCATATGCCAAATTAACTTTAGGCAGCTCACTTTGTTCGCTGTTATCAAGCATTTAACTCCCAATCCACCTTCTGCTTTAGGTTTACATATGTCTAGCCATGAAATCTTGGCTTTCGTATGATTTAGTTCAAGACCAGACCATAAGAAAGCGGAGCACAATTTCTCAATTTCCAACATATAACTTTTCGGTAATAGAAAAGCGGAAAACCAGAACTTAGAGATGCTTACTATAATGGACTGTATAAGCTGCAAACTCCCAGCATAAGAGAGTGAACGAGCCCGTCCATGAGCTTATCTTGACACGAATTCGCTCCAATATTGGCGCATAATGCCGTGTACTCATCTTTTTTGTTAATAAAGGCAATCCTAAGTATTTTACCTGTGTGCATCTGAGACTGTCGAGAGAAGCTTCTAGCGTTGTATGTCTGATACACCGGCGAGATAAACCGTCGACTTCTCGAGACTTATACGAAGCCCTGTGGATGCAGCAAATTGATCAAAAATCTTGATTATTGCCTCAATCGATTTCTTTTTATCATCCATAAATATCATACGATCGGTTGACAAAAAAAAAAAGTATCATAAGATCATCAACAAAGCATCAACATAACATAGATGAGTTAATCGAATATTTTTGCATCTTGGATGATAGCCCACATGTCTTTTGACTGAAGCATCGTCTATTAAATTAGACAATACGTTCATGCAAATAACAAATAACTATGAAAAGTATATATGCCTTAACAAATAATAAATAACAAATAATTATCGTTTAACACTCAAGGACCGAAGACGGCTCAGTTTCCTCTTCGACATGCCTTTCAAACGACTCTTTATAATATAGGAGAGAGCAGAATTTTCGACGACATGTGGAGATTGGCAAATTAGCTACCTTGCTCACCAAAATCGTTGACAAAGATGTTCGAAACAAGCTAAGTTCTCTAAAAAAAATGGTAGAAAAGCGACTACTTGAGGGATTGCAATTATGGTTCTCTACTCGTTTTTAGTAGAGACAAAACATTTGTCAGTTTAATTCCAGATTTAAATTAAAAACATGTTGCATTAGCTTGTAAAAGATAATATTTTTTCTTGAATATAGTTTAACATTTTATTAAAAAAAAAAAAGTAGGAAAAAAGGGAACAGCATTGCCGTAATCGTCTCGTGCTTCCAAAATAACCAGCCAATTCTCTGCCTTAGATCTATTATTAACCACTCTCTAATTTGTTTTTGATCCTACCAATCAAAATACTTTGTACTCATCTTTATCTCATAGGTAGATAGCAAAGTCTAGATATTAATATATATATACACGGATACTTTGTTTTTTTCATATGCCAACTAAAGCAAGATTAAGAAACAACGAATCCAATTTCATTATTTATTATTATTATGAATAAAAGGAAAATATTATCACTTTCTGCTTCTCAAAATAATTTTGTAAATCGTTGCCAAATTGAAAAAACTTAGTTAATTATTTTACATTATACGCATTGTTTGATGAATAATGTCTAGTCCTAAATTCGTCGTCATACCTAATCACCCATTTCAACTATATAAGTGTCAGATAAATGTTCCAACATGTAATAATAATAATGATGATAACATTTATCACGTAATGTTATCCAAAGAAAAGAAAAGTATTTAATCTGAAAGTGGTTTGGTGTTGTGTGTTCTCTCGAGGAGGTTGATAACTCGGAGCGAAGGGCTAAAAGCCTATCTATAATTTAGTCTAATTTAATTACAAGCGTAGACTTTCTTCGGGAAAGGGGAATTGGTATAACTAACACGATATATATATTTGAAGATAAACTTCCACACGATATATATAGATTGCCGCAAATTGGTGAAGATGATATAATTTCCGAAGAATGGTCAGCTTTCACTGTATACCTAGAAGATTTTATGAAGATCAGAAGGCACTTCTGTTTTTTCTCACTGTTTTTTATTTTCAGTTCCCAAAATGCTAAGGCTGATTTGCTAGCTCGTAGTATCAGACTTCAGTCAGATGTAATTTTAGTCAGTTTTGTCTAGTTTCATATCATTCACACCCTATTGGATTGTGTTAGGTTTTAAGTTTGATCTTTTTTCGAGGTCTTGTTGGGCATCTACTGGTGTTTACTGAACTTTGATGTTAACGAAAAATTAAAGTTATTGGTGTGCGTAGATCTGCTTCACTTCTTTGTATCCGATATTGTCTTTTGGCTTACGGAAGTTCGGATTGATTAATTGAAAGAAAATATTTTTGAGCGGAAAAAAAAATAGTCACATGATCTGATCTTGTCTTACATCTCCAATCTTCGGGCATGTTCGTGTGTATCCAGATACTGCATCTAGATGCAGATACAAGATGTTGTTCGTTAGTTCAAATTATAATCAGTATCTAGATGCATTTACAAAGTGTATCTAAAAACTCCAGAAATTTCAGATACTTTTGAAAAAGGTGTTTAGATACACCTAAGTGCATCCAAAAATGAAAAAGTATAAAATACCCCTGATTTTCTTTTCTCCTTCACAAGAAGTCTAAAGTACACCTAAGAAAATCGTTAAATTTCCGGAAAACAGTAAAATTTCTGAAAACTGTAAAATTTTCGAAAACCCGTAAAATTTTCAAAAAAACGTAAAATTTCCGATAAACCATAAAATATTTGGAAAAATGTAATATTTGTGAAAAACGTAAAATTTCTGAAAAATGTAAAATTTCAGAAAACAGTAAAATTTTCGGAAAAAGTAAATTTTTGGAAAAACGTAAAATTCTAAAACACCGTAAAATTTTCGGAAACCAGTAAAATTTCTGGAAAACCGTAAAATTTTTGTAAAACAGTAAAATTTCCGGAAAACCGTAAAATTTCTGGAAAACAGTAAAACTTCTGGAAAACAGTAAAATTTCTGAAAACCCGTAAAATTTCCAAAAAACGTAAAATTTCCTAAACCCGTAAAATTTCCAAAAACCGTAAAATTTCGGAAAAACCGTAAAATTTCTTGAAAACCGTAAAATTTCTGGAAACCCGTAAAATTTCCGAAAAATAATAAAATTTCTGAAAAACCGTAAAATTTCCAAAAAACGTAAAATTTTCGGAAAACCGTAAAATTTCTGAAATCCGTAAAATTTCCGAAAACCTGTAAAATTTTCGAAAATCGTAAAGATATGTCTTTTTTGGTCATTTGATTTTAAGTGCATCCAACTATTAATTCACATTACATAAACAAACGTAACTGCATCTAGATGCAATATTTAGATGCAGAAATGAAAAGCAATATCTAGATATGGTATCTAGATGCAGTATCTAGATGCAATATCTAGATACACAAACGAACAGGACCTTCATTGTGATGTGAAAGTTGTCATGATATTCGATTTGAATACTAGGTCTGGTTTCGGTTTGATGGTGCACTATGTATTGTTAGTTTCATGATACTCGTATATACAGAACAAAAAAAATATTGAAATCGCCCACATATATAACGTATCGATTTAAAGCACAAACATCTACAAAATGTTTGGATAAAAAAAAAATCGCACCACAAAATTTGTTATAACCTCTAAATTTTATTTTGGAAAAAAAAAATTAGTTTGGATATCGTGTTCTTGATACCTACATGCACAAACATCTACAAAATGTTATTAAAAATTAGTTTACAAACGTTATAATAACTAGGTTTTTTTTTTAGTTTTTTTCAGGTTTGGTTCACTATTAGAAAACACGCCTATAACCTACAGATTACCCGACGAAAAATTATCCGACAGAAAATTTTTATTATATGTAAAATAGTAAAAATTTTACAATTTTAGATTTCAAATCTGAAACTCCATAATTACCATCACTAACGTGCCCGAAATAAACAAAATATTTTGTTTTTTTGTATTTCAAGGCAAGTAAAGCTGATAAAGCTGATAATAATGGAGTTTCAAGATTTGAATCAAAAATTGTAAAATTTTTGCCGTTCAGAGTAGGGAGTTTCATATTATATGTAACAGTTTATGTAAAAATTGTGTACAAATGAGTTACCGAAGGGGCATATTTATAGGCAGCAAAAATTAGCCAACGGATTACTCGACGAACTTATTCCTCTCCGTCGGTGTCCGTCGGGACATATCAATTAGGGTTATCTTGACCTACGGATTCTCGACGGAGAAGCCCTAGCCGCTATATGTCGGTATACTTAATTTTTGTCGACGGATCGCCGACCGCATGATGTTTCCATCGGTGATCCGTCGGCTCGTTTACTGGAATACGAAGCATTAACCGCGTACTCTTTTACCGAGAGTGGGAAAAGTTGACCGGCGAAACCCTAAATTCGTGTAACTGACGGATATCCGACGGCTTTATCTCTTCTGTCGGTAATCCGTCGGCATGTCAGCGGGTACACGAAGGGTTTACCGACGGATTCATCGGGAAGTCGCAACCATTAATGATTTACCGATGGAATATTTACGTGTCCGTGGAGAATCCGTCGGATTGTTTTTTAGTATATATACGAAACTCTTCCCCTCATTTTACCACAACGTAAAAAAAAAAAAAAAAACTTACCAAACCAAAAAAAAAATATTTCATTCTTCCTTCTTCCTTTGAAACTGTAAGTTTTTCAAATTTATTATTTAGTTTAGAAATATAAGTTTGAAATCTTAGTTTATATATTTATTTTTGTTAATATAGCTGCTATGGACAAACCTAAGTTTACGTAAGAGACGCAAAGTATTTGCGGTTAGAGATTTTTCACCAAGTTGTGGAACAGCTTTTGCTTCAAATGTTAGTTTGTATTTCATATATTTATTTTTCTTATATTCAAATAATATGTACTAAATATTTTTTTTGAATTGCAGATGGCTTCTGAAAGTATTGTTTCGAGCGATGCTCCCGAGTCCGGCGCTCGGGTCTCGGCTCTGGCTCAGCAAGTCATAGATATTGTTGACGAACTGTTAACCGAATTTGATGAGATGGAGAAACGTGTTGAAGCACGGATGAAATAGTTTTGGGAGAAACAAGAGAAGATCCATAAGAAATGTGCGGATCTTTTGAAGAGGATGCGGGACGAATAGACTACTGAGAAGATGACATAGTTATATTAATTATCACTTTCTAATTTTATTTAATTGTTTATATCTTATTTTAAATCGTTTCTTTACACAAATTTTTTTAAAAAAACATATCGAATAGAAATCGTTAAACCGTCCGGTATGAACTAGTCGGAAATCCGTTGGGTTATTAATCGACCGGAATCGACCATTACCGACGACCATAGTCATCGGATTTTTTTCCGACAGCTGTGGCGTCGGTTAGCCGTCAGTTATCTGTAGATTTGCTGTCCGTCGGCAACGTCGTGAGTTCCCATCGAGTTTCCAAAAAATTATAATTACCGACACTCTAGAACCGACGGCCGTTTCCATCAGTAAGTCATCGGTATAGAGCGTTTCCAATGGCTTGTTATGGCCGTGTTTTTTGTAGTGGTTTATTATGAGATTATGTTTTTGGTATCGAGATATGTAACCATCTAATTCACACTTTAAATATTTTGTTAAGTTTTTTTTCTGTTAAATTGCCATAGGTTAGTCTTTTTTATTAAGAGATTGACGGATCTATCACTAACATATAGTATTTCGTAAATGTATGACATGTAAAAATAAGGTGATTCAGTCAACAAGGTCTATATATACTCATTCGTTTTTTCCCATATATATGTGGTACTATAGAACATGACACCTGATTTTAGCTATTAACAACGAAAAATAAATTTGTTTGTTTAAAAATATTTAAAAAATGATTTCATTATCCAATCTATAAACAAAATGATAATGCGTTGAAGAAAACGAGTAAAGGTGATTAGTTTTGTTTTTCGTTTTTTTCTAAATCAAAATTGATCACATAATAAAGGTACAAAAATATGATCCATCAAGCAGAAAACATTTCAAACAACAAACCCTCACAAAGAGCAAACCCCCTTTAAACCCTCCTTTACAGTCAAAGTGTCTTTGCCACAAAATTGAAATTAAGCCTTTTTTGCGCAAACATGTTCTCATACTTAAGTCTTTAGCTCTCTCTCTCTCTCTCTCTCTCTCTCTCTCTCTGTGCTTGTTTCACCAGGAATCTGTACAAAAGCCAAATAGAAACAGCCTTTGGCGATTTTAGTTCTCAGCTTCAAGAAATAGGCTGAGTTCCACATACCTCTCCTGCGTAGACGACCCCGAGTCTCTCCGACCTCTTAAGCTCAAGCCCTCCTCGGTTTGTGAAGTGTTTGGTGCAAGTAACAGAGCATCACTGCATTCTTCGGTCACAGCTGTATCCTCTTCATCCGTGTCCCTTAGACCCCTCAGGGCCATGGAATCTGAAACCGGGAAGTAGACAAGCAAGCAAATGGATACCACGGAAAAGCAGAAGAGGGAAAGGAAGGCCAGGAAAGAAAGGGCTTCGAATATAATCTTGTCTGCTGCTGTAAGAACTGACAAACAGAGCATAACAATCCTTAATGGAAGGAAACTCGAGACGGAGAATATCAAAGTGTATACTCTCTTCTGTAAACGCTTATTAATGACAAGTTTAAGTATCTGCCTTCCAAGCCAGAACAAGTAAGCTGTTAGGACGGCTGCAAACACACCAAGAAGGATGGTACTCAGTAGAGGATATGTGCATAAGGCAACCTCGTCATGATCAATATTAACTCGGGAATACGTTCTTGTGAAGTGGTGTGGCAGCTTTACATAAGAGCCACTACCACCATTTAGGCGTGACTCGGATAACACAACCACAAGTTGAAGAGCAAGCATCGGGAGACAATAAAGAATAATATAACCTGCTGTATTCCTGTTCCATTTTCCGCTCAGAGCCCCTGATTCCATCTTCAAGGGAGCACGCAATAGAAACATGAGAGTCAGAAAGAGGCAAGGCTCCGCAAATCCTAGATTGGAAACGATGTACCACTTGCAAACGTTTTCTTGCCATCTCAGATCCCACCCGCTCAATAGCCTTCTGTGACGCCTCAACAAACTCAATCGAAAAATCTCACCAACAGCCCACCAGATAGCAAACAGAATGAATGTAATTCGGATAATCCAGGGACCACTGAAGTAACCAAGTTGAATATACCCTTGCTTACGAACGTGAGACTGGAAATAGAAAGAGTAAGCGATGCAAAGGAGACCCAAAAGAACTAGCAGAGCGACTAGACATATCGTCACCACGCCGAATGCATCGGGAACTAATTTTGTCAGGGGCATCACCCAAAACACAGTATCCACGCATGCTCTCTACCAGCATGGATGCAGAAAAGATCTCTAGCAGTAGCAGTAAAATGTGCCTTTCTCTCCCAACAAATTTCCAGATTAGAAACTACTCATCGGTGAAAAAAGTAGAAAGATTGAACCTTTTAACTCAGAACCACCATACGAAGCTATCAACGTCCACCAAGTCAGAGCAAACACAGCAAATTTCTGCAATTAGCTTTTAGATTACAAAAGAAGCAGCCCAGATCACCCGATAGAACTTTTAGTGATCTTGACTCTTAACACTTGATATGCGTGTTACCTACATAAACTGAACAAAACAAAACAAAAAAGGATCAAAACCTAACCAAATATACCCAAAATTGAAGCAAAGACCTAACAAAACATCTTATTCTAGATCTGAAAACAAAACAATAACATCTTCAGAGATTTATTACACATTCTATCATCACCAATGGTCAAGAAAATTAGTAAAAAAAAAATTCATAACCTTTCAACAAACTAAAGCAACCTTCAAGATTACGGTGATTCCCACGCAAAATCGATCTCAAAAATTGAAAATATATAAAGCCAAGTCATAACCTTTTTTATCCCAATCCAGAGAGAGGAGTCGTGAAAAACAATCAAAATACCCAATAATGCAAATAAAAAAAATATCAAAACTTTCAGATCCAAACAAAGGGAATAACAAGACCCATTAAAAAGGAATCTAAATTTTATAAGAAATTGGTGAAATTTAAAGGGAAAAGAAAGCTTACGAGGAAGAGAATCTGGATCCAAAGAGTTGAAACGGGGAAGATCTGAGCGGAGATGGAAAAAAAAAAACAAAAAAAAAACCTAAGAATCGGAGAAAGAGATGAGGAAATGAAGCAATAAACAGAGAAGGAGAAGGAAGAAGAAGAAAAGGAGAGATTGAGAAGGCAAAAAAAAAAAAAAGATTAGAGAGAGACTCCCCGTTGGTGACAGGCTGTTTCCAGCTGTGACAACCAAGGTTTTTGGATCCGGGTTCGGGTTTTTTATGAGTTGTTTTCGGTTTCGGATCCGGGTTTGGGTGTTTTTAATTTTGTTTTGTGAGTTGTCTTCGGGTTTGTATTTGTTTTTATTTTGTTTATTTATACGTGGCTCCACCCTGGCGGCGTTTGTCTTTTTCTTAATTTGTCTATGTTTATTATGGTAAAGTAAAATTGATATGTGAGATATTTAAAGAGGTCAAAAATGGGAGGAAACAAAAAAAACGGATGATGATATATAAATATCGGAGGATTAATTTGGATTTTTGATATGAAAATATAAAATTGAATTAAATATGAAGAAAAGATTTAGATTACAAATTGTTAGGGATAAGATCAATGAGACCATATAACTATCTATGGTCAAAGAGATTACAAATTGTTAGGGATAAGATCAATGAGACTATATAACTATCTATGGTCAAAGAGTACTATGCTTAGTTTTGAGAGTCGTCAAGATGTGAATAGAGGTTGATTCTTGGTTTTTAGTGAGTTTGGAAGGGGTTTAAGAAGGAAACGAAATATCACGTGTAGAGTTTAGTGGATTATTGTAATATTTTAGGAGACGGATGCGATTGGGCAAACAAGTTCACGACTAGATATTTTAACTAAAAATGAGCAAATGGGGATATTTTATATATGACATAAGATTAGAGTAATTTCCCGTAAACCAAGTGTGTGATCATGATCATCAGAGCCGTGCGAACATTGACGACATTGACGAATATTAGAAACGGTTAAAAATAAATTATCTCTATTCAAATAAAATAAAAATATCTATAAAAATAAACATCATCGTCATTAACAAAAAAAAAAAAGAAACAAAACAAGCTAGTAAATAAAATATTAGTTTTTAAACATTTATCTTATTTTTTCCACAAAAAATTTAACCAAACTTTCAAAATCAATGTTTCTAACAAAATCTCTTTCGATGGATGATATAGTCAAGTCACTCCATATTTTTTGTAACATATTCGAACGAAGATATGATCTGATCAACTTAAGCTTTGAAAAAATAAGGTTACAGTTATACAATGATTAATTGCAATTTTGGAAAAAAAAATGGGTGAAAAAAAAATTAAAAAAAATAGAAAAGTAAAGAGTTCATAACTAACGTTTCCTTGTGCTTCTCAAAATTAACTTTGCTAACTTGCTTCTTGCTAATCATATTAAGTCGTGATGTATGATAGGCTGGTTAACAAAGAAGAAGATACTCATCACAATTAGATAATCTTTCGTTTTTAACTGAATCGGTTGGATCCTTCGTGAATTTAGGCGTTAGAAAATATTAAATTTTAAAAGAAGAAAACATGTCCATTAATAAAGTAATTGAAGTCTTATTTCTAGAAATTCATTAAGAATAAATTATATATATAACCCAACAAATATATGCCCTTAATTTTTCAGACTTTGATGCCATAGGTGAACGTTTCTGTTACTCTCACGTTCGCACAACTCTGAGGATCATCTCAAATCTTTTGTAAACTGTGTTTAGAAAAATTATTAAAAGTATATCTTATGATGTAAAATATATAAATATATATATATATAATGAGATAAATTAATTTTCAAAAATATATAGATTCATTTTTATTTATACTTTGAAAACATTTTAAAATATATGTACCAATTTATAGGTATATATTTTTCAAAGGAAAAAATATAGATTCTAATTTATATACATATTATAAAATTTCTTAGAAATTTTATTTTTGGAATCGAGATTCTATTTGACCGTTATACGTACGAAAAGACGATCGTGTGTGATAGGGTAGATAATTTAGCATTTTTTTTTTTGTCAACTATGTATTAAAAACTAAAACGGTTCAATTTTAACAAAAATGTTTTAGTTCAATTTTACCTTTCTTTTATATGTTTAGTATTATATGTTTTTTCTAGTCTTTAACAAAAATGATTTAGTTCAATTTTACCTTCTTTTTTTCGACATTTGTTTAAAATTTAAAACGGTTTGGAAATGTGGAATCGAGTTTATATAGCTCACTTCCTGCGCTAATACTCTTGCACTTACCGCTAAGTTATCCGCTTGTACATTAAAACGACGTGGTATATAGGATACCGTGAAGGCTGTAAAACCATCCTTAAGCTTCTTGTAGTCATCTAAATACATCTCAAACGCTGGCCATTCTCATAGAGCATGCACCATCTTCACTAGTTCTGAGCAATCTGTATCGAAATTAAGTTCAAATCTTTGACGGGTCAACAAGCATTCCATTGCCCAAAATAGTGCCTTCAACTCCGCATGTAGTGGTGATAAAGTCTTGTATGTGCTTCTGGAGCCCAATAAGACGTCTTGAATGTTGTTTAGCGTGCAAATCCATCCCAAGCCTGATAGAAAATTTGAGTCCTTCCATGATCCATCAATAAAATAATTAATGCCTGCAAACGACAAATGCTCATGTTCCGTAGCCCTATCCAGAGAATCATTACCCTTGGTGGATACGTGAGCCCCACTCCAAACATGCGCTTCGCTTTCTGCCAATCGTAAAATATATATGGGATCAATATCCTCACTCCTAAACACCATGCTCTTTCTAGCTTTTCAAATGAACCAAATAATCCACAGGAAACTATTTTCCAATTTTTTCGGCGCATGAAAATGAAAGAGATTGTCCAAATTAACAAATAGAGAGGGTGTTGGAAATATTCCTGAACCGAATGGTATAATAGATATGGTCCAAGTTTGAAGAGCTGGTAGACATTCGAATAGGGCGTGATTGATTGTCTCTTCTTCTGTTTCACATCTAACACAATGAATATCACACTTGATACCTCTTGAAATTAAGTTAGACATTATCGGGAGACATCATGATAATGCTTGCCATAAAAAGTGTTTTATCTTGCGGGGAAAATTAAGTTTCTAGCAATTAGCTTGTAAGGGGTGAATATTCGGGCTTTTTTATTACCACATTGTCTTTTGAGAGAAATTATCTCATCACCGCATACCCAGATTTCACCGTATACTTACCGGATTTGGTAAAATGTCAATCTAGTCTATCCTCTTTGTAGAGACTGCTAACTGGCAAACTCTGGATAATAGAAACATCAGAAGGCTCCACAATGGCCGTAAGTAAAGACATATTTCAAGATTGTGTTGATTGGTCAACCATGTGATTAGCTTTGAAGGAGGGAAAGTAATTTATTCCCTTACATGTTACTGCTCTCGGGCATTGGGCAGGGATCCACAAATCATTCCATACTGAGATCGAATGTCTAGAACCTACCCGTTTAATGAGCCCTCTTTCTACCAAAGAGCGAGCCGAAATTATGCTTCTCCAATCATATGATGGAGAATAACTTCTAATATTTTCCATAGGATCTCATGAACGATAATATTTACCCCTGAGAACTCTTGCCAACAGGGATTCTTTTGCCTCTATTAATTGTCATAATTGTTTAGCTAATAAAGATGTATTAAAATCCTCAATCAACCTAAAACCTAGCCTTCCCTCATTTTTTGGGGCACACAATTTTTTCCTCGCCTTCTAATGCATCCCTTTTTGTGTTCCATTGGAACTCCACCAGTAGCGAGATATAACGCTTGTTAATTTTCTAACCAACGATTTCGGTAAACGAAAACAAGATATTACATAAGTGGGCAGTACTGATGCCACTGATTTAATTAAAACTTTTTTCTTCCTTTTGAGAGAACTTTCGATGTCCAACTATTTACCTTGTTCTGAAGTCGATCTTTTACAAAAGCAAACATTTGGCTCTTGTTTCTTCCCAAATTTTCAGAGATTCCTAAAGAGGAGCCCATTCCTCCTAATTGCGTGATATCCAAAATTTCTTTCAATGTATTTTGAGTATCTTTCGGAATCCACTGACCAAATTGTAATGAATATTTCGAAAAATTAATATGTTGACTTGATGATTGTTCGTACCTCTGTAAAATTCCTAAAATCGTCTTACATTCATCCGAGGTGGCTTTACAGAAAAATAAACTGTCATCTACGAACAACAAATGAGATATTGGTGGACTATCTCTTGATACTTTTTAAACCCGTGAGAGATTTTTCTCTCTCCGCCTTTCGGATATTTGCCACTAGTACCTCTGTACATAATATGAATAAATATGGTGAGAGAGTTTCCCCTTGTCAGAGACCTCTTTGAGGAATTATTTTTCCTTGAGGACAACCATTGATCAAAATACTGTATTGAACCGAACGAATGCACCACATCAGCTAAGAAATCCATTATTCAACAAAACTCATTTTCCTAAGAATACTTTCAATGAAAGACCACTCTAACCGATCATAGGCCTTACTCATATCCGTCTTAATTGCCATATACTTGCCCTTACAAGACTTATATGTTCGGAGCCCATGAAACATTTCTTGCGCAATTAGAATATTATGTGTGATCATCCGACCGGACACAAATGTCTTAACAATTATCATTTTAACTAAAAATAGATATATTTAAAAACAAATCTTCACAAAATTTATTTTTCAACTTCTTTTAAAAAACAAATATAATAAATTAATTAATTAAAACAGAAATTATAATCTACAAAGAAGTAAACATGTTAAATATTATTAACTAAATTATAATTTTTCCAAAAAAAAATAATTTACATACAAAAAATCAATTCATCTAAAATATATTATCATTTTTTACTAAGAAATAAAATTGATATACAGATATTAAACTAAAAGTTTTAATTAAATAATATTATAACTTAATAAATTATTTAATGTTTATATATTTAATTGTTTTAAAAAAATAATCCCCTTAGTAATATTACGGAAATACGTTTAAGAATCTAAACTTAAAGTTTTTTTAAATTATATAATAATATCATTGGAATAAATCATTATTATAGATTCTAAAACAACAAAACTAATTGATTCATTAAGAGTATTATTTTTATTTCCATTGGGTAAAAACAACAAAATATCTTAATAAAAATATATTTATGAAATTTTAAAGTTTTATTTTATACCAACTAAAATATACTTAATTTTGATATAACTAATCTAAAATATTAAACTTAATCGAGTACATATTTTTGTTGATAAATTATCTATAATATATATATATATATAGCACTTATCTTATTAATTTATAATCTATAAATAAAATTTATAATCTATAAATAAAATTTATAATATCGAATCTTAAAAAATATCAAGTAGCACCGGACATAATCTAGTTTAGTAGAAGCAAAGAATTTTTCTGGCGAAAAAGCCCTAACCTTAAAAGAAAGGATCCACAACATGGAGACAAAAGAGTTTAGAAGAAATAGGTATAAGATTTGTTAGTAGAAGCAAATTTAAAATGCAAAGGAAGAGGGTCCACGAGAACCCAAGAATACAAGACATAAATGTTTTCTCGTTTACAAAATTTAGAGGCGAAATTACTGGAGTCAATAATTATAATGTACCTGGGAATGTTAGTAATCCAAAGATAAAGGAGCTACTCAGGAATCGTTTGACCGACCGCCAAATCTTAGGATAATCGTGAGTTTATGATTGTCCGAATTGTCTCTATGTTCATGCTTGACGAGTAATTCTTGATAATGGTTAACCTTAAAATTCTGCACGCACAATTTACCATAAATCGACGCATACAATTTCTGACTCGCTTTGAAATGGACATGTAAGGGTACCGTACATACATATTATAGCTTGTTACGGATTTAGTATAGTCTTAAAAATGCTTCTCATAAGATATAAACAGATATACGATTATATGCGTTCCTTGTAAATCACTTTACTCATTCATTCATGAGAAGGAAATGAAATAAATACACTTTGCTAAATCTTAAACTAGTTTTATAACAAAGATATATTTTTCCAGATTCTCCTCTCCCAGGCTAGTATGGGTACATCACCTAGTATGTTTTAAGGTTAAAAAAATCATCATGTTTTCTAGGGAAGAGAATATCTTCAAAACATTCAAACGTAGATTCATAGTGATATGTGGAAACATGTGGGTCAAGCCATTGACAAATGCATATATGAAACGGCTATACTTGTGCCTAAAGTATAGCCACTTGTCAAATCCGACGTCTTTCACAGAGCTCTTCGTTGCCACCTCCGAAGCTCTCATAACTTCATCAACATGAAGCTCCAGGAGTTGAGAGTATCCCGCATTCTTTTATCTCCCAGGTTCCCAGGGCAACAGAACTTCTGAGCTCGAACGTAAAAACAAGCTCGGTGGAAGTCACCGCCTCTGCTTCAAAGTCGAAAATGTATAGATTCTCTGTTATAATGGGATATAGGTTGCGATTATATGATCTACGAGCAGTGAGACCATTCTGCTTGGAAGTGATGCTACAGAACACATCCATCGAGTAAAGTCCAAAATTACTAGCTTCATCTTCGTCCTTGTTAACAAGCAAGATGCAAGCCTTAAATTTTGTTGATGTAGGAAGAGGCTTTTGATTCAACTTCACTGCTACGGAACTCCCAGAAGCTCTGTAAGTGAAGCACGCAGGCACGTCTTTACCAGGTAAGACCACATATTTAAGAGTTGATGTCTGGATGATGATATCTCTTGCTTCTTCATTTAGGTTGAAGCAGTTAATGAAGTTGAGCCTAATACCTGGATTGCAAAAGGAGCAATCTAGTTTCTCTAGGGACTCACAATCTTTTGCATCTAGTTCAGTTAGGGAATCTGGAAGCTGTGGGAGTGATACCAGACTTGAGCATCCTACGACAAATAAACTTTCGAGATTAGTTAAATTTCCAATAGCAAAAGGGAGCTCCACCAGACTTGGACATCGTGGAAGAACTAATTCCTGAAGATTAGTGGCCGTTGAGAGATTAGGAAGCTCCTTCAGGTTTATAGAACATGACAAATCCATCCGCTTGAGATTTCGAAGCAGCTGTACAGACCAATTAAAACAGAATACAGATACTAAATATAATGTTTCAAGTGAATTTATAGTACAAGAAAGGATATTATATATTCAAAATAAAATTTAAAACTTAAATTTTTACAAGAAAGAAATTTAAATAACTTACTTTAGTTCCGTCCCACAGCTTCTCAAGCTTGCTGTGACACATATATAATTCGACAAGGAACTCCAAGTTATTTGTAAAACGCAAACATGTCATCGGGAAATGCCACCAATCTAGTAATCGTAGCTTTGGAGATATAAAGGTCAGAGGTCCCCGAGAAGATATAATGTTTTGATGATCAACATCGTATCTGACTCTTAAGAACTGGAGATTAGACATTCCTTTAAAGGCTTCTTTCTCAGTTATATTTAACCCATACTCGGAGTCTATGCCTACAACACTTCCAGTAATCTGAGAAAAAAGACAAAAAAAAAAAAGTAAAGATGATAAAATAAACTCAAGTTGTGATGAGCAGTGCAACGAAATAACTTACTGTTGTAGAACCAGAGAGTACTTGACATATATCTTTATAATTAATCAAAAATTGGCGTTGCCCAGGCTCACGAACAGATTCTTTACGGACGATTTCTTTACCTAGTTGGACCAGCAAATTATGCATCTTTAATCTATATATTCCCTCAATAGATATGAGAGATTTCTCCTCTAAAACGTAAAGCCTTTGACTCAAATCCTTGAATCTTTCGGCAAGAATTTGTTCCACTATCCATATGTGTTGGTTGTTGAAAAAGCAAGCTATATGAAGGAATAAATCTTTATCGTCATCACATAAAGCATCATAACTGAACTTTAAAATGCTCTCAATATCTCCATTAATGTTAGTCCTTAACCTTGATACTTCCACTGACCACTGCTCCTTGGACAATCCACAAAAGTAGGATCCTATAACCTTTAGTCCTAAAGGAAGTTCACCGACAAGGTATGTAATTTCACGGGAAAGTACGTCGAAACCATCTTTAGGGGACTTTTGATGAAAAGCATACATGCAGAACATTTGAAGAGCCTCATCAGTTGATGGAAAATTAACCTTGTATATATGGTCGATCCCAATTGCCTTCAAAAGTCTTAGATCTTCTGTTGTGATGATAATCCGACTTCCTGGACCAAACCACTGAACATTTCCAGCCAAGGCATCTATTTGTGCTAACCGATCCACATCATCAATAACGAGAAAAACTTTCCTGTCTCTCAACCGTTCTTGTGCGACTCCTAAATGAGGGATCATGATATCTTTATGGTTGATCATCTTAGACAACATTTTGTTTTGTAGTTGCAACTTTGCATTGTACTCATCAAAACAAGGTTTTGGATAGCTTCCTTTGATATCCTCCATGAATGAGCTATTCTGGAAACGGGTGGAAACTTGGTTAAATAGAAACCTGGCGATGGTGGTCTTCCCAATCCCAGACGGACCCCAAATCCCAATCATCCTCACTTCATCCAAATCTAGGTGTAACAACAGTTTCATCCTTTCCATATGAGCTCCCATCCCAATAAAACGGTCAAAATCACGTGATGGTGTGAAATGATTAAGCTTGTTCGAAATATCAACAGCGATGTTTTCAATCATGGTTGCTTCATCAACCCTAACAAAGAGGAAGATCAATTTATACAAACATCTTGTTAATAAATAAACACTAAGAACTCGCATGGCCACTAAAAACTTTAAAAGTTATGACTCTCTTGTATGCATACAGTTCGAATGCTACAAAGATATATAGTTTGATGTGTTAGAAACATTAAATCAAGAAGACGAACCAATTGTTTGAATGGTAACCTGCGATTGTGGCCACACCCTCCAAAGCTTTCCTCCATGTCTTAATCTTCTCCTTGTCTTTACCTTTACAAGTTTTTTTGAAGACCTTCCCAAAATCTCCCTTCTGTTTCTTTACATCAGTTGGATCTACTTCATAGAAAATGGTAATCACCGTTTGACCCAACTCTTTCTTCATGATCTCCACCAATTCGTCAAGACACCAAGACGAAGAAGCGTAATTTTTGGAGAGCAAGACAACAGCAATCTTAGAACCTCTTATCGCCCGTTTGAGTTCAGGACCGATGAATTCTCCTCTCTCGATCTCGTTATCAATGAAAACGTTGATTCCTTTTCTGCTGAACTCCTTCAGAACATGACTGAGAAAGCTTTGGCGTACATCTTTCCCGTGGAAGCTCGGAAAGACATCATGAGATGAAGGAAACGAAAGAGATAAAGAAGATGAGCAAGAAGAAGCCATTACTACTATAGAGAGAAGATTTAAGATCAGAGATCTAATAATAGAGCTTTGTGGAAATATGGATTAACAAAGAGACTTTGTATGTTTAATGACATAAAACGTTGACTCCATTGACTCAGAAAGTTGTCTTTTCACAGTCTTAGCTGACTTGTGGGTTCCACCATTCTTAATATTTCCTATCAGAAATTTAATTGGTTTTTTAATTCTAAGTAGAAAACGGAAATGAAAAACAGAAGCAATTTCAACGAAGTAAATGAAAGACTCCATCAAAATTTGAAAAAACAGATTAAAGGCAATGAGTTCAATGTTTGGACTTAGAGCAAAAAAGATTAAAGATTCCATAGACTTAATCTAAGTTCACATGTATATAGTTTTTCCGAGAAGCTTATCTGCGTCTACCTCACATGCACCGACGACACACTACAAGAAAGCATAGCATATTCAGACCATGCTTTAGATATCAAAAGCTTCGAAGAGAATTGTAGCCATAACCGATGTCTTCTAATATTCTCAAAACCTCCTTATGCTGGTCTTCTCACAAAGTTCAAGTATTTTGTCAAGTAACTCCTCAATCCCCCATCCTATGAGTCAATGCAAATGTCAAGTTAAGCTTCGGTTAAAGAACATGGTAAATCGAAGAAACATGGTATACGATCGATGAAAGATTATTGAAAAAGATTAAGTAAACAGAACCCACGAAACGAATAATGAAACAGAGATTGACTCATGGGATGGTAAATATTAGAATGTCAAGTTTAGCTTCGGTTAAAGACGAGATATAAACTAAAGACTAAAGTACATGGTAAATCGGAGATTATCAAAATCTGAAACAATGGATATGTGGTGCCACAATCTGCGTCGGAGTCTCAAAGTGGCTATCTATATCTAATGTTCTCAATCGCAACAATTTGCTGAGATCGAAAACCCCAAGTTCTTTGCAGCGATACAATGTTAAAAATTCGAGAATCAGGCAACCTGATAGAATCTTGGCAATGGATTCATTGGGGAAACCACACCAACGCAAGGACAAATTCTTCAAGGATATGTTTAAGACACGATGTCCAAGCATCGATGAATCATATCAGAAGAGGCTAACTGAACGTTAAGTTGCTTGACAGAGGAATTGATGAAGAATAAACCAGGAGTTTTATAACAAGGAACATAGATATGGAGGGAAAGATTCTCCACGTTACGGGACACAGCTAATTTGATCCACCTCTTGATGTGGGGAACATGCATTATCCGTCCTGTCGAAAAAAACATCATCTTGGGAGTTGTGTAGCGCTTACGGTTTCGGTAATCGAAGCAGGTTGTTGTGTACAATTATCAAAAGAGAGAAGGTGTATTGCACCATATATCATATATGCCTCCATCGTTTAGACAAAAGGGAAGTTCTGTTGGCAAATTTGGTTGAAATAAAGGAGAGGATATGTTGGAGGATGTCATCAGGTAGAGAGCTGATTATATCTTTTGCCCTCTTCTTTTCCCCGAAGCTGCCACGCAAACGAGGACGAGAAGAATTGTAGGGGTTCCTCATCTTAATTTGCGAATTGTTTTAGGGTTTACGGTTAAACAGCTTTAAAAAAAAATAGTAATGGCGTTTTATAAAAAATAAATTTCACAAAAACACACTTGTATGAGTTTTTCTTTCATGTTTTGTCAAAGTCAAATCCTCTTTTCATACAATACCCATCATCTAAAACTTTCCGGAGCTGGGAAGTTTACAATGCTCAAGGCGGTCCTCACAGCCATACCGACCTATACCATGTCCTGCTTCAACATTCCCAACAGCCTTTGTAAACTCTTGCAGTCAGCTCTTACTAGATTCTGGTGGAATTCAAACCCAGAGAAAAAGAAAATGTGCTGGGTCTCCTGGAGTACCTTAGCAAAACCAAAGAAAAGTGGTGGATTGGGTTTCAGAGAAATATAGGACTTTAATGAAGCTCTCCTAGGAAAATTATGCTGGAGAATTCTTACCAATCCTCAAAGTCTACTAAGTAGTATTCTGTTAGGAAAATACTGCAATTCATCAAATCTGCTGGAAGTGAAATCTTCTAACCAAAGTTCTCATGGTTGGCAGAGCATCCTAAAAGGGAGAGATCTTATAGCTCCTCATCTTATCAAAGCAGTAGGGGATGGCAATTCTATCAGATTGTGGGACGGCCCCTGGTTGCCCATAGAGCACAACAGATCACCTTTTGGACCGGCCCCGGAAGCTGCTGCTAACCTGCTGGTTTCTGACCTGATACATCCGGTCTCCAAAACCTGGATTAAGGAAAAAGTTCAAGAACTTCTCCCACTGCATGCATGAAAATGAAATTCTTTGTATCCGACCAAGTACTTCAGGAGCAAGAGATTTACCAAGTCAATCAGGAGACTACAACTCTAAATCGGGCTACTATATAAAAGCTATTCAGAGAGCAAATGCTGAAAATCCTCCTCATCCGACTCAACCTTTGGACTGGATCAAAGATCTCTGGGCTCAATCTTTTTCTCCAAAACTAAAGATCTTCATTTGGAGAGTGACACAACAAGCTATTCCTTCGGGAGAAAACTTAGTCATCCGCAAAATCACTCAAGAAGTTAAATGCGTCAGATGCGGAGGCTTTGAATCCACTAATCACATCTTCTTCCACTGCTCTTTTGCAGACAAAGTTTGGAACAACTCCCCCCTGCATCGATTACCAAGTTTCTCTCATACCAACTCTTTTGCGCAGAATCTTCTTCTGGGAACTAGCTCCACATCTCTGCCTCCAACGGGAGCAGCTTTCGGTCCCCTCTTCCCTTGGGTTTGCTGGGCAATTTAGAAGGCCATAAATCTTCTAGTATTCGAAAATCGCCGCTTATCTGAACAGGATTGCATCACTAAGGCAGTTTCAGAAGCAGCGGCGTGGGGAACAGCTCAACAAAACCAGACCCGAAATCTTTCTCTCAACAAAACCAGACCCGAAATCTTTCTCTCCGTCAAAACAATCAACCGCGATCTCTACCAAACACCTTTCCAATCCTGAATACCGATGCGGCATGGAAGCAGAATCACCTGGATGCTGGGCTCGGCTGGAATCAAGGCTCGCTCGGAATTAACTTCGTAAACTGAAGCATAAAAGCCGAAGCTCTTACTCTCCGCTGGGGTCTGGAAGAAGCTCTCCGATTGGGAGTTAAGCAGCTCCATGCGAAATCGGATTCTCTGCAGCTCATCAACGCTTTAAATCGGAAGTCAAAACTTATGAAGATTCATGGATCGATTGAAGATATCTTTCATCTTGCTGGAAAATTTGAAAATTGTATTTAGTTTCACACCCAGAAGTGAGAATAGAGATGCATATTTGCTAGCCAAGACTGCCTCGTCTCTCTGGAAGTTCCTGAAACTGTGTGTTTTTGTTTTAAGCTAATGAATAAATATATTAGCTTGTTGACCAAAAAAACAAAATGCCCCTAATATAGCTCTTATTTCTTTTTCTCTCATAACTGTGACATATTGTTAGTTTGGTTTTTTTATAACAATTAATTATATTTCTTCAGTCGACTTTGCGATTTCTCTCTGTTTTCTTGTCACTTTTACTCGATTTTTTAAGCCAACGTGTGTGAGATCTCCGGTGAGAACCCAAATTTGATTTCCGGTGATGACCCAAGTTCGATTTTCTATGTTCGTTTTTGAACTCAAACAAGATTATCTATGTTAATAATAGTTTATTTTGATTATTTTATTCAATTAAATCAACAAAATCTTCACAAAATCTATTTTTAACATTTTTTCAAACAATTTAAAATAAATAAATTTATTAAAGCGAAAATCATAATGTAGAAACAAGTAAATATTTTAACTATTATTAACTAAATTACAATTTCAAAAATGAAAAAAGTAAAAAAAAATTTTAATTTACATACTAAAAATCATTTCATCAAAAATATATTATCATATTTTACTAAAAAAAATAAAATTGATATACACATATTAAACTAAAATTTTTTACTTAAACAATATTATAATTTAATAAATTTTTTAAGTACAATTATTTAATGTTTATATATATTTGATTGTTTTTTAAAAAAATATCCTCTTAATAATATTACTGAAATACTTTTAAGAATCTAACCTTAAAGTTTTTTAAAAATATACAATAATATTATTGGAATAAATTATTTAAAAACAAAATTAATTATTCCATTAAAAGTATTATTGTAGTTTCCAATGGGTAAAAACAACAGAATATCTTAATAAAAAAAATTATCAAATTTTAAACTTTTATTTAACATCAACTAAAATATACATAATTTTGATATAACTAATCTAAAATATTAATCTTAATTGAATACATATTTTTGTTGATAAATTATCTATATATATAGCATTTATCTTATTAATTTATAATATCGAATTTTAGAAAAAAATATCAATCTTTGCTATAGCACGGGACAAATTCTAGTAAAAATAAAAGGATAAAACAATTGACAAACAATTGTAATAGTTCACCAACGAAATAAAGCCATTTCCGTCATACAGAGAACATAAACGAGAAGCTGAAGCCACACAGGATTCTTTAAAAAACTCAGAACCATCTTAACTTTCGCTATGTTTTCGTTTTGAAGTTACACAAACAGATTCAAAAACCCATTTCACGACTTATGAGCATTCTATCCAAATCTGAAACACAGATCGAGTGTCATATAGAGACTAACTTCGTAACTTATTATCTCAGAGGCATGTCATGTCCAAATTGTAAAATATTTATTGGAAATATGGAGAGCTGACCTCGATTTTATCTTTTCTAGCAATGGAGTCCCAATCTTTGACACAACCCAGTCACTTATCAAATCCGACGCCTTTCACAGAGCTCTTCGTTGCCACCTCCGAAGCTCTCATAACTTCATCAACATGAAGCTCCAAGAGTTGAGAGTATCCCGCATTCTTTTATCTTCCAGGTTTCTTGGAGAAAAGACGATTTCAATGGACATATGAGGTTGAACGTTAAAAACATGCTCGGTGGATGTCACCTCCTCTGCTTCAAAGTCGAAAATGTATAGATGCTCCGTTCTAATGAAATATAGGTCGCGATTATATGATCTACGAGCAGTGAGAACATTCTGCTTGGAAGTGATGCTACAAGACACACTCATGTCTTCCTTGTGTCTAAATTTACGAGTGTCATTTTCACCCTTGTTAACGATCAAGATGCAAGCCTTAAATTTTGTTGATGTAGGAAGAGGCTTTTGATTCAACTTCACTGTTACGGAACTCCCATAAGCTCTGTAAGCGAAGCATGCAGGCACTTCTTTACTGGGTAAGACCACATATTCAAGAGTTGATGTCTGGATGATGAGATCTCTTGCTTCTTTATTTAGGTTGAAGCAGTTAGTGAAGCTGAGCCAAATCTCTGGATTGCAAAAGGAGCAATCTAGTTTCTCTAGGGACTCGCAATTTTCTGTATTTAGTTGAATTGGGGAATCTGGATGCTATGGGAGTGATACCAGACTTGAGCATCCTTTGATAGCTAATCCTTTGAGATTAGTTAAATTGCCAATAGAAGAAGGGAGCTCCACCAGACTTGAACATTCACGAAGATTTAATTCTGTGAGAAAAGTTAAATTTTCAATAGAGGAAGGGAGCTCCACCAGACTTGAACATTCCCAATAGAGGAAGGGAGCTCCACCAGACTTGGACATCCTGGAAGTACTAATTCCTGAAGATTAGTGGCCGTTGAGAGATTAGGAAGCTCCTTCAGGTTTATAGAATCTGACAAATCCATCCGCTTGAGATTTTGAAGCAGCTGTACTGAAAAATACAAACAGAATACACATACATTGATACACTTAGCAATTGAACACATAAAAGGAACACTTATATATTCAAAATATAATGTTTCAAATTAATTTATAGTACAAGAAACTTAAACTTATTATATATTCAAAATAAAATTAAAATCTTAAATTTTTACAAGAAAGAAATTTAAATAACGTAACTTACTTTAGTTTTGTCCCACAGCTTCTCAAGCTTGATGTGACGCATACGTAATTCGACAAGGAACTCCAGGTTATTTGTAAAACGCAAACATGTCATCGGGAAATACTTCCAATCTAGTAATTGTAGCTTTGGAGATATAAAGGTCAGAGGTCCCCGAGAAGATATAATGTTTTGAGGATCAACATCATATCTAGATCTGACTCTTAAGAACTGGAGATTAGACATTCCTTCAAAGGCTTTCTCAGTTACATTTAACCCATTCTTGGAGTATATGCCTACAACACTTCCAGTAATCTGAGAAAAAAGACACAAAAATAAGTAGAGATGATAAAATAAACCCAAGTTGTGATAAACAGTGCAACGAATGAATAATGGCAAAACTTACTGTTGTTGTATAACCACTGAGTACTTACAAATATCTTTATAATCAATCAAAAATTGGCGTTGCCAAGGATCACGAACAGATTCTTTACGGACGATTTCTTACCTAGTTGGGCCAACAGTTTATGCATGTTTATATACAGATAATATTCTCCAGGTCTATTTCTCAAATCCTCAACAGATATGAAAGATTTCTCCTCTAAAACGTAAAGCCTTTTTCTCAAATCCTTGAATCTTTCGGCAAGATATCCTTCCACTTTCTTTATCTTTTGCTTATTGAAAAAACAAGGTATATGAAGGAATAAATCTTTATCTTCATCACATAAAGCATCATAATTGAACTTCAAAATGCTCTCAATATCTCCATTAAGGTTAGTTCTTAACCTTGATACTTCCATTGGCCACTGCTCCTTGGATAATCCACGAAAGTGGGAACCCATAACCTTTAGTCTTAAAGGAAGTTCACCGACAAAGTATGTAATTTCACGCGCAAGTACATTGAAACCATCTTTAGGGGACTTTTGATGAAAAGCATACATGCCGAACATTTGAAGAGCCTCAGCAGTTGATGGAAAATTCACCTTGTATATATAGTCGATCCCATTTGCCTTCAAAAGTCTTAGATCTTCTGTTGTGATAATAATCCGACTTCCTGGACCAAACCACTGAACATTTTCGGCTAAGGCATCTAGTTGTGCTAATCAATCCACATCATCAAGAACGAGAAAAACTTTCATGTCTCTCAGTCGTGCTTGTGCGACTCCTAAATGAGGGATCATGATATCTTTCTGGTTGATCATCTTAGACAACATTTTGTTTTATAGTTGCAACTTTGCATTGTACTCATCAAAACAAGGTTTTAGACAGCTTCCGTTGATATCCTCCATGAATGCGCTATTCTGGAAACGGCTTGAAACTTGGTTAAACAGAAACCTGGCGATGGTGGTCTTCCCAATCCCAGACGGACCCCAAGTCCCAATCATCCTCACTTCATCCAAATCTAGGTGTAACAACAGATTCATCCTTTCCATATGAGCTCCCATCCCAATAAAACAGTCAAAATCACGTGATGGTGTCAAATGATTAAGCTTGTTCGAAATATCAACATCGATGTTTTCAATCATGGTTGCTTCATCAACCCTAACAAATAGGAAGATCAATTTATACATACATCTTGTTAATATATAGTCACTAAGAACTCACATACACGTTTTGAATTTATGACTCTCTTGTCTGCATACATTTCGATTGCTACAAAGATATATAGTTTGATGTGTTAGAAACATTAAGAGCAAGTGAAATTAAATCAAGTAGACGAACCAGTTGCTTGAATGGTAACCTGCGATTGTGGCCACACCCTCCAAAGCTTTCCTCCATGTCTTAATCTTCTCCTTGTCTTTACCTTTACAAGTTTTTTTGAAGATCTTCCCAAAGTCTCCGTTCTGTTTCTTTACATCAGTTGGATCTACTTCATAGAAAATGGTAATCACCGTTTGACCCAACTCTTTCTTCATGATCTCCACCAATTCGCCAAGACACCAAGACGAAGAAGCGTATTTCTTGGAGAGCAAGACAACAACAATCTTAGATCCTCTTATCGCCCGTTTGGGTTCACAACCAATGAATTCTCCTCTCTCGATCTCGTTATCAATGACAAAGTTGATTCCTTTTCTGCTGAACTCCTTCAGAACATGACTGAGAAAGGCTTGGCGTACATCTTTCCCGTGGAAGCTGGGAAAGACATCGTGAGATGAAGGAAATGAAAGAGATAAAGAAGAAGAGCAAGAAGAAGTCATTACTACGATAGAGAGAAGATTTAAGATCAGAGATCTAATAATAGAGCTTTGTGCAAGTATGGACTAACAAAGAGACTTGGTATGTTTAATGACATAAAACACTGACTCCATTGACTCAGAAAGTTGTCTTTTCACAGTCTTAGCTGTCTTGTAGGTACCACCATTCTTGATATTTCTTCTCTTAATTGGGTCTTTAATTTCTTTGTAGACTACTTCACTGTTTTCTCTGTAATTTAGTCCGTGACTTCTCATACCCCACCGTCTCTTTCAAGTCTTACACCTATAGAACAAGTAATACTCAGCAATTGGTTGAGACACTCTAATTCTAAGAAGGAAACAGAAATGAAAAACACAAGCAATTTCAACGAAGTAAATGAAAGTCTCCCTTCAAAATCTGACACACAGCAGATTCAAGGCAATGAGTTCAATGTTTGGACTTAGTCAGAGCAAAAAAGATTCCATAGACTTAATCTAAGTTCACACGTATACAGTTTTTCCGAGAAGCTTATCCACGTCTACCTCACATGCACCAACGACACATTACAAGAAAGCATAGCATATTCAGACCACGCTTTTGATATGATTAGGGATGGCCAAGGGATTTCTGATTATTCTGCAGAATTTGTGAGACTTGGTTACTATGAAATGCTTCTTTGGATCCAACTCAAAGACGAAGAAAATATCAAGGAAGTTTCTTCTATGATTATCAAAGCTTCAAAGAGAATTGTAGCCATAACCGATGTCTTATAACAGAACTAATGTGCTTGCACTTTGTTAGAAAGACCAGCATAAGGAGGTTTTGAGGATATTAGAGACTCTAGACATAACCATTGTCTACCCTTTTGACATTTGGACAAGCATTTTCGAACACCTTGGAATTGAATATCAGAATCTGTTGCGAAGAATATCCTTCGTGAATTGAATGAGAATGGTAAGAAAAGACACATACGACCGCTTAGCTGTGTAACCAATTCGTTTTGATGTCTAACATACTTGGTAAACTTTGTATTGATAGTATCGTAACTTTGTTTTATTGACACTTGGTAAACAAAATTTGCCCTCTCTAATATCTTCTTGGCAATTATAAGGTTGGTGGTGCCGTTTTCAAGTTCAAAGAGTTGCTTAAAGAGCTGGAAATTTTGCCCTGTAACCGCATCATGATATCAGAAGCTTATCAAATATAGTTGCGATTCACGAGAGGTAATTTTTTCTTCTACGTTCTACCTAGTTTTTTTTACTTTATGGTGTAACTTAGTTTTGGTTACTTCAGCCGGTTTTTATGTTATTACAGGAGGAAATTGGTCTATCCATATTGCAACACATGTATGAAGTTGGTCTAGAAGTACCATTATAGTTTATACGATGCAAATTACCTTTTTTCGCACCACTGAGCAGAACTACGGGTTTAATTTGGTTTGTGCATGAAAGCCTCAATTGGTTGCCTTTTAAATTATTTATTATTATCAATATTTTTTTTTTTTTTTTGAATAAAATGTTAAACTATATTCAAGAAAAAAGGTTCTTTTTGTACAACTAGTGTGGACGATGTTGATTTTTAATCAAAAACATAAACTTCAAACGGAAGAGAGAGGAAGAAGACAATAGTTCGGATTATCCGCCTTGTGTGGAGAACCATGTTTGTAGCGCATTATCGTATCGCTTGTCGCCTTGTTCACGAATTGATGGAGGTTGCGAACCTGTTTATCGATTTGCTGAGTTATGGTTGCCGGTGGAAGCGGTGGGTGGCCATGGCTACGGGAGTTCCTTTCCCTCCAGAGAAAGTAGATAGTGGTTTGGAAAACATATCTGAATAAAAAAAGCTTCAACTTGGGAAGAGAAGAAGAACCTTGGAGGATCAGCTGAAGGGGATATGTCAATATTATCAATATTATACATCTATGTCTTGTTTACTTATCTTTATATATATAATGAACTTGCAATATCGAATTACGTGTGTGCAGCTTAGAAGTGTACAAGATGTGCTTAAAGAGATGCATAAAAAAAAGGGGACGAAAGTAGAATGTTCAATCTTCAGTTGGCTGAATACATTTTGGAGGTAAGATTTTCTTTTATTTTTGGAACACAGAGACTGATTTATTGGTGAAATTTTGTTTACACTTTGGTTTGTTTGGTTCTTTGTTTTTTGTTTTTGTTTTTGGAAGGTGTTGTTTCTAAAATGTGAAGGAAAGCAGAAGAAAGGAGAGAGTGATAAAACATAGTTAATAAACAACTATTTTAGATGCAAATTGGATGATTACGAGTTAGATGATGATGATGACCAAAAGCGAGTAGTGATGAGAGAGAGGATTATGATCAGTGGGATGATAAATGTACTTGTTGCTCGTAGCACAGTTTAGATGATTGGTAATTTGCGGTTTGAAACAAAAAGCAATGACTTATTTATATGTTTAGCGGATTTGTCCTCCTAGAGTCATAATCAATAAGTCAATGATGGTTTGAGGAAGAAAGCATTATTTTATTTTAATACGTTTCCGTTTGTGTTTGACCAGAGAGAAGAATCGCACTCTCCCACTGGTTAATTTTTTAATACGTTCGTTGTGTTTTTACTCTTTGTAACGAAAACGGACATCTTGATGTCCGAAGACTTGTAGCATCTTGACAGAGGAATTGATGTAGAAGAAATCATGAATCTTATCAGTGTCATTTTCTACTTTTTACTATTATTTTATAGTTCTTGTTACTTCATTTCGGTAAACCATAACTTTCAACTTTGTTTTAAAGCTACCGGTAGGTCTAGTCTAGACATTCGATTTTTGGTTTAGTTTGTTTCGAATTATGGGTTTTCCTGGTTTTGAAAATAGTCCCAAATAGAATTTTGGTTTGAGGCTCGATATTATCAGAAGGAACAATATTTTTACATAGGTTTTAAACTAAATAGCTTCAAAGACCAAAAAAATATATTGAAAAGCTCTATTCAAACTAAACAGATGATCATGAGATGCAGATACATATGTGAGAACCATGTAAATAGCAGGTTTCAGCAGCTTTTGCGGGCTCTCCTAGCTATTAGGATGTCTCTCATTGTCCGGTGTAAGGTTACGGAGACCTTTTTTGCATACGGCGAGATGTTGTGGTGTAGATGGGTGTTTTGAGTTTTGTTTGTTTTTGTTTTTATAAAAATTAAATATGGTTATATTTTGTTTGATTTTGGATTAAAAAAACTATAATAAAAACTATTAGTTTTAATTAATTTAAAATAATAGTATTTTAATTTAGTTTTTATATATTTAACTAAAAATAATTTCATAATGAATTCTAGTTAATTTGATTCATTCTTTAACTTATAAAAAATTTAGGTTTTATTCAGGTTTGATTCAGATAATTCGATATAAATTTGTGTTATAAGAAAATTCGATTCCGACTAGATTTGGTTTTTTACCTTCACATGGTTTAATGGTAGTTTTAGGGGTGATTTTGCGTTATCAATTACTCAATAATGTAAACATCCCCTTTATATTAGTTGGGAGTACACTTATAAATAAACATTAAAAAGTGTAAATATTTACATCACATTGTCATTACATCAAATAACAAATTTTAATCTCTCATTAAGGGTATTTTAGTCATTAGTTATTATGTGATCATTTAATTAAAATCAAATATCTATGGTAACTAATTAAAATCTTATATTTATGGATAAAAAAAACTCATATCTATAGAAGATATTCTATATAATATTTAATATTTATAAAAAAGTTCCATAAAATCTTTGCTATATTGTCCAAACTTTTGATAATATCTATATATATTTATATATATTTAGTATTTATCATATTAATTTATAATTTATAAAAAAAATCATAGTATCAAATCTTAAATAAAAATTAACTTTGCGGTAACACATGACATTTCTAGTATTAATGATAATTGGAGTAAGAGTGGAGCGCATTTCCATTTCCGCTACCGCTTAGTCCGGTGGGAGTACATGTTCGCTTCCAATGGACAAAACTTCTATACCCTAAACCCAAAATAAACAAATTCAAGAGATAGTAATTAGCTCTGATAATTTAGTAATTTAGTATTAATATCTCATACCCTTTGACTTTTTCTTTTGTTTTGTGTGTTTCCTTGCTTGTATTTGTTTCCTTCTTCACCAATTCTCTTTTTTTTTTCCTTTTCATTTTCTCACAAATTTCCTTTGAAAACCCTAAACCAACCGACCCACTTACCTCTGATTTCAATTTCATATTCCTCAACTCTAGGATTATGAACCAACTCAGATCCGAAAATCTCTCTTTTCACAAAAATTCTACGATCTTTCTCTCTCTCTTTCTATCTCTCACTTGACCAAGTCAGACTAGTTTCGTAACCAACAATGTTGATCTGAAAGTTCCCAGTTTCGTTAGATCTACAAATTCTCACTTTTTTCTTCTTTGCGGATCTAGGTTTTTATATATGCTCCAGAATTGTTTTCTGGGTTCTTTAAATTACGACACTTTCTTATAAAAGTTCTCTTCTTTTCATCAATTTTGTTGTTCGGATACATAAAGTTTTAATCTTTGCATTGTGGATTTCAAAAAGCTTGAATCTTTATTTGTTGATGCTGATGGTGAATTAGTTTCTGCGAAGAAGAAGGAAGAAGATTCAAATTATGGGTTGTATTTGCTCAAAAGGAGTACGAACTAATGATGATTACATCGAGACCAACCATGTAAGTATTGGAAAAGAGAATCCTAAAGCCTCTAAGAAACAATCTGATTCAGAGGAAGTAGGTGTTAATGGAAACGAAGCTACATTGAGGTTAATACCTAATGATACCAAGAACACTTTCTCGGATGAGGAAGAGGAGGAGAAGAAAAAGAGTGATTTTGAGAGGAAATCTTGTGAATCAGTGTTGCAAAACGGAAATATTTTGGAGATAGTTGATAATGTAGGACCATTGCAGCCTAGAATGAGTAGAATTGGTAGTGTTAGTAATGGAGATAGAGCAGCTAAGGTTATTGCTGGTTGGCCTTCATGGTTAGTTTCAGTTGCTGGTGAAGCTATCAATGGATGGATTCCTCGTAGTGCTGATTCATTCGAGAAGTTGGAGATGGTGAGTGGCTTTCTAATCAAATTTGGAGTCTTTGCTTTTGAATCTTAGATGATGCTGAAGTTCTGTTGTTCTTTCGATTGCAGATTGGGCAAGGGACGTATAGCAGTGTCTACAGAGCCCGTGATCTCAAAACAAAACAAATAGTTGCACTTAAGAAGGTTCGGTTTGCTAATATGGATCCTGAGAGTGTGCGGTTCATGGCGAGAGAGATAATCATCCTTCGTAGACTTAACCATCCAAATGTTATGAAGCTCGAAGGGCTAATCATTTCGAAGGCTTCGGGAAGTATGTATCTTATATTTGAATATATGGATCATGATCTCGCAGGTCTTGCTTCAACCCCTGGGATTAAGTTCTCTCAGGCACAGGTAAACAAACATCTTAAGCGTGTATGCTATGACCTTGTAGTGATTTTGATGTGGTTATAATTAGTTGTGTAACATTTGATATGCTTTTGCTAGATTAAATGCTATATGAAGCAATTGCTGCTTGGGTTAGAACATTGCCATAGTTGTGGTGTGTTGCACCGTGACATCAAGTGCTCAAATCTTTTGCTCGATCGTAACAATAATCTCAAGATTGGTGATTTTGGTCTTTCTAATTTTTACCGGGGCCAAAGAAAGCAGGCTCTGACTAGCCGTGTTGTGACATTGTGGTACCGCCCACCTGAACTTCTGCTTGGGTCAACTGACTATGGAGTTACGGTTGATCTGTGGAGCACAGGATGCATACTTGCTGAACTCTTCACTGGAAAGCCTCTTCTGCCTGGAAGAACCGAGGTTTGTTTCCTTTACGAAAAAATTATGTTTTTAAGATTTGGCGTCTTTGAATAAGCCAAACAAGTTAAATATTATTTTAGGAAGGCATATAGACATGTCAGCGCAGAAAATGAATCTCAAAAGAGCCTTATGTTTCTTATATGAATAGGTAGAACAGATGCACAAGATCTTTAAACTCTGCGGATCACCTTCTGAGGAGTATTGGAGAAGATCACGGTTGCGGCATGCAACCATCTTTAAACCTCAACATCCGTACAAGCGATGTGTATCCGATACATTTAAGGATCTTCCTCCTTCAGCTTTGGCCCTCCTTGAGGTTCTTCTAGCTGTAGAACCAGATGCACGTGGAACTGCATCTTCTGCCCTTCAAAGCGAGGTTGACCTATGAACTTTACTCCGCTACTAGATTAGGGCTTCGATACTTTTTTCTACTTTCTGCGTACTTTGAATGTTTTAGTTGAGAAATGCAAATCAGTAACAGTTTAGCTTAGACATACATGTTGATATTCTTCCTTTTTTTTCAGTTCTTTACGACTAAACCTTTTCCAAGCGAGCCATCAAGCTTACCGAGATATCAGCCAAGGAAAGAATTTGATGCCAAGCTTCGAGAAGAGGAAGCAAGACGGTAAGATTTAGATCTTCAAACCCTTTTGCCAAAAGATTATTGCTTATTTTCTTAGTATCATCTCACTAACACTTATGCATCCCACATTTTCTCATGAGCAGAAGGAAAGGTGCGAGCAGTAAACAGAATGAACCGAAAAGGTTGTCAAGAGAATCCAAAGCTGTACCGGCTCCTAGTGCCAACGCTGAATTACTAGCATCAATACAGGTAACTTCTGAGTCTATAGATGCATGTGTGTGTCTGTGTATGTATGCCTATGCTTCTATCTTATTGCGCGGAATTTTTCCTTTCAAAGAAACGTCTAGGGGAGACTAACCAGACAAGCGTGAGTGAGAAGTTCAATCCTGAGGGAGATTCTGGCAATGGCTTCCGGATCGAACCACTGAAGGGCAATACCGCACAAAATCCCTACCCAATCTACACAAACGGAGACAATCATCCTAATGGATCAAGCCAACTGAGAACACAAAGGTCCTATGTCCAACGGGGGGCAGCCCAATTTTCAAGATTCTCAAACTCAATGGCAGCTACTAGAGATGGATCACAGTTTGGAAGTATGAGAGACGCTATAGTGAATCAACGCTGGCTTGTTGAAGATGGTTCAGAGAATTTCAATTTGTCCCAAAGATTGCTTGAGAAACCTAATGGTTTTAGGGAAGATGACCCTTCATCCTCTAGTAAAGAATCAATAATGGTAAAAACATTAAAACTGCAATAACATCGTTGTTGTTAGTTCCCTGTGTTCGTATATTTGTGGCTGATCATAATTTGGTGAAAACAGGGTTATGATGGTGAGAAGAGAGGGAGGATTCAGTATTCAGGACCATTGATTCCAGGAGAAGGAAACCTGGATGAAATGTTGAAAGAACATGAAAGACAGATCTTGTTGGCTGTACGACGAGCTCAAGCCGACAAGGCTAAGAGAGACGATAACCGACATGCTCAAGCCTCGTTTCCAGCTAATGGAAAGTGATATTTTGGGAGATTTATTCATAATGAGTTTCTTAGAGAAAGTAGTACAACAATAAACAAACTTTTTTGGGAAAATCTGATGATGGATGGATCTTCACCATGCTTGCCTTTTTTGTTTTGTTTTGTTTTGCTTGTATGGTTTAGAAGAAAGGGTTAGGACTTAGGGTCTTGCGTTGTATAGTCAAATTGGTAACTGTTTAGCTGACTTATATTCTCCATTCTTTTAATAATCTAATAAATCTTGATTTAGTAATTGTTTACTGTTTCAGTTTTTACATATATAATACATTCCTCTCGGTGAGAAACTCGAGCTTTGAAGATTCCCCAATCATTGTAGCGAAAACGATGTTATTATTCGTCAACGACCTCTCGGATAAAAGTTGTAACACATCCCAATGATTCTGTTCTTTTACAAACCGTTCTTGTCTTGGTCGCATTAAATTAAGGTGAGGCGTTCCCAAATTTTTTTGAAACGAAAAAAATTTGGAAATTTTAAAAATAAATATTTCCGCTGCCGGGCTTTGAACCCGGAATCAGAAGCAACCCACAGGAGGATTTCGATTTAACCATTGTGCTACAGCGGAACTTTTGGTAACTTATGAATTTATTCTTCTGATATATGTTAATGGCGATTTGATTTACTTTTGCTTGTTTATGAATTTATTCTAGAGATATATGTTAATGCGAAGGGTTTGTTACATGCTTAAGATTTATTACAGATTTAAGGCGCAAATCTAAAAGTGTAAATAGTAAGTTTTTACAACATGAGTTTTCACAACCATATCACCCATAACTTTTGACCTCGTCCTCATCTACCATAAAACTCACCACATTTATTGAACTTCATAAGTTCCGTTGAATTCCACCTAACTTGACCAGATCTCGGAATCAAAGTAAATTTGGAATTATGTCGATCGATTTACAGCTCAAAACAGAAACAAAACCGAATTTCCCAAACTTTGGTTCGGTTCGATTTGTCCAATTTGATTCTGTTTAAATGCCCAAGCCTAGTTAAAAGTACTAGAACCGTATGGTTAGATGCAGAATCCAATAAAGATGATCAACTTGGGTTTAATTAAAATGATGAGAATCTTGTTTTGAAGCATTGTAGTATTTGTAAACATGTTTTATAATATCTTTCATGTTTTTAAAATCAACGTACTTTAGCACCTATTATAGATGGATCACAGTTTGGAAGTATGAGAGATGCTATAGTGAATCAACGCTGCCTTGAAGATTGATTCAAGAGAATTTCAAAATTTCCTAAAGATTGCTTGAGAAATCAAATGGTTTGAGGAAAGATGACCACTCATCCTCTAGCAAAGAATGGTAACCGCAGTTAACATTGTTGTTGTATGTTACTCGTGTTCTTCTTATATTTTCGGCTGATCAATATTCAGGAGTCAGGACCATTGATTCCAGGAGAAGGAAACTTGGATGAAATGTTAAAGAGCATGAAAGACAGATCTTGTTGGCTGTATGACGAGCTCAAGCCGATAAGGGCAAGAGGCCTCGTTTCGGGCTACCGGAAGGTGATATATTGGGGAGATGTATTCATAATAAGTTCTTAGAAAAAGTCGTACAACAAATCAACAATAAACAAACTTTTTGGGAAAATCTGATGATGGTTCTTCACCATACTTGCCCTTTTTTTTTTTTTGTTAGACTTGTATGGTGTAAGAATTTAAGATCTTGCGTTGTATAGTCAAATTACCAACAGTTTATCTGATTTATATTCTCCATTCTTTTAAATGATCTAATAAATCTTGATTTAGGAATTGTTTACTGTTTCACATATATAATACATTCCTCTCGGTGAGAAACTTGAGCTTCGAAGATTCCCTAATCATTGAATCCTACTCTGTAGTGAAAACGATGTTATTATTCGTCAACGAGCTCTCGGATAAA
The DNA here is from genome assembly GCA_026770425.1 of Boechera divaricarpa. Classification (NCBI taxonomy): domain Eukaryota; kingdom Viridiplantae; phylum Streptophyta; class Magnoliopsida; order Brassicales; family Brassicaceae; genus Boechera; species Boechera divaricarpa. The sequence goes on from CM049179.1 coordinate 2,703,990, forward strand.
AGTTGTAACACATCCTAATGATTGTGTTCTTTTACGAACCGTTCTTGTTTTGGTCGCATTAAAGTGAGGCTTTTCCAAATGTTTTTGAAACGAAAGAATATAAAATATTCTTAAAAAAGTTATTTCCGCTGCCGGGCTTTGAACCCGGAATCAATCTAATGAGATTTTTGATTTAACCAATCTCATGATCTAACCGTAGTGCTATAGCAGAACTTTTGCTAACTTATGTATTTATTCTACATATATATATGTTAATGCAAACTGTTTACTACATGCTTAACATTTATTACCGATTTAAGGCGCAAATCTAAGTTTAAATGGTAGTTTTTTACAAAGACCTTCAAATAAAGTGATACTTATTGAGCGAAATAAAAAGGCTGGTAGGGGTAGGCATCGGGTCGGTTCAGTTAGTTACGTGTTTGTTTGTTTAGGGGAAATTTTTGTCGAAAAAAACCCAAAAAATCGATTTGGTTAGGTTTTAATTAAAAATATCGATTATCAAAGAAATTCGGTATATTTCGGTTACTCTGGGATTTTGGTTAGTTTGGTTCTTCGGTTTTTAGATTGAAACCGATTAAAAATAGAAAAATAAAATTAAAAAAAAAACGAAGAACCTATTGGTTTGGGGCTACCTAACCTAAACAAACCGAGCCAAGAACCAAAACAAATTTGAAATTGTACTGATTGGTTTTCAGCTCCAAAGCGAAACAAAACCGAATTGGCCAAACTTTGTTTTAGTTCTATTTGGCCAATTTAGTTCGGTTTAAATGCCCAGACCTAGTTAAACCTTTTTAATGATTATTTATAAGTGTACTCCTCAAATAATATATAGGGGATATATAAAGTATGATTGCTTTGAATTTAGAACTTTAGATCCAAATATGGCTGTAAAAAGATTTCAATGCCACAACGAATCACGCCCTAAAAATACTTGCCTTCTTTTTGTTTGTTTGTTAGACCTATATGGTGTAAGAATTTAAGATCTTGCTTGTATAGTCAAATTGCCAACAGTTTATCTGATTCATATTCTCCATTCTTTTAAATGATCTAATAAATCTTGATTTAGGAATTGTTTACTGTTTCACATATATAATACATTCCTCTCGGTGAGAAACTTGAGCTTCGAAGATTCCCTAATCATTGAATCCTACTCTGTAGTGAAAACGATGTTATTATTCGTCAACGAGCTCTCGGATAAAAGTTGTAACACATCCTAATGATTGTGTTCTTTTACGAACCGTTCTTGTTTTGGTCGCATTAAAGTGAGGCTTTTCCAAATGTTTTTGAAACGAAAGAATATAAAATATTCTTAAAAAAGTTATTTCCGCTGCCGGGCTTTGAACCCGGAATCAATCTAATGAGATTTTTGATTTAACCAATCTCATGATCTAACCGTAGTGCTATAGCAGAACTTTTGCTAACTTATGTATTTATTCTACATATATATATGTTAATGCAAACTGTTTACTACATGCTTAACATTTATTACCGATTTAAGGCGCAAATCTAAGTTTAAATCGTAGTTTTTTACAAAGACCTTCAAATAAAGTGATACTTATTGAGCGAAATAAAAAGGCTGGTAGGGGTAGGCATCGGGTCGGTTCAGTTAGTTACGTGTTTGTTTGTTTAGGGGAAATTTTTGTCGAAAAAAACCCAAAAAATCGATTTGGTTAGGTTTTAATTAAAAATATCGATTATCAAAGAAATTCGGTATATTTCGGTTACTCTGGGATTTTGGTTAGTTTGGTTCTTCGGTTTTTAGATTGAAACCGATTAAAAATAGAAAAATAAAATTAAAAAAAAAACGAAGAACCTATTGGTTTGGGGCTACCTAACCTAAACAAACCGAACCAAGAACCAAAACAAATTTGAAATTGTACTGATTGGTTTTCAGCTCCAAAGCGAAACAAAACCGAATTGGCCAAACTTTGTTTTAGTTCTATTTGGCCAATTTAGTTCGGTTTAAATGCCCAGACCTAGTTAAACTTTTTTAATGATTATTTATAAGTGTACTCCTCAAATAATATATAGGGGATATATAAAGTATGATTGCTTTGAATTTAGAGCTTTAGATCCAAATATACTGTAAAAAGATTTCAACGCCACAACGAATCACGTTTCTAAAAATACTTGCCTTCTTTTTGTTTGTTTGTTAGACCTATATGGTGTAAGAATTTAAGATCTTGCTTGTATAGTCAAATTGCCAACAGTTTATCTGATTCATATTCTCCATTCTTTTAAATGATCTAATAAATCTTGATTTAGGAATTGTTTACTGTTTCACATATATAATACATTCCTCTCGGTGAGAAACTTGAGCTTCGAAGATTCCCTAATCATTGAATCCTACTCTGTAGTGAAAACGATGTTATTATTCGTCAACGAGCTCTCGGATAAAAGTTGTAACACATCCTAATGATTGTGTTCTTTTACGAACCGTTCTTGTTTTGGTCGCATTAAAGTGAGGCTTTTCCAAATGTTTTTGAAACGAAAGAATATAAAATATTCTTAAAAAAGTTATTTCCGCTGCCGGGCTTTGAACCCGGAATCAATCTAATGAGATTTTTGATTTAACCAATCTCATGATCTAACCGTAGTGCTATAGCAGAACTTTTGCTAACTTATGTATTTATTCTACATATATATATGTTAATGCAAACTGTTTACTACATGCTTAACATTTATTACCGATTTAAGGCGCAAATCTAAGTTTAAATGGTAGTTTTTTACAAAGACCTTCAAATAAAGTGATACTTATTGAGCGAAATAAAAAGGCTGGTAGGGGTAGGCATCGGGTCGGTTCAGTTAGTTACGTGTTTGTTTGTTTAGGGGAAATTTTTGTCGAAAAAAACCCAAAAAATCGATTTGGTTAGGTTTTAATTAAAAATATCGATTATCAAAGAAATTCGGTATATTTCGGTTACTCTGGGATTTTGGTTAGTTTGGTTCTTCGGTTTTTAGATTGAAACCGATTAAAAATAGAAAAATAAAATTAAAAAAAAAACGAAGAACCTATTGGTTTGGGGCTACCTAACCTAAACAAACCGAACCAAGAACCAAAACAAATTTGAAATTGTACTGATTGGTTTTCAGCTCCAAAGCGAAACAAAACCGAATTGGCCAAACTTTGTTTTAGTTCTATTTGGCCAATTTAGTTCGGTTTAAATGCCCAGACCTAGTTAAACTTTTTTAATGATTATTTATAAGTGTACTCCTCAAATAATATATAGGGGATATATAAAGTATGATTGCTTTGAATTTAGAACTTTAGATCCAAATATGGCTGTAAAAAGATTTCAATGCCACAACGAATCACGCCCTAAAAATACTTGCCTTCTTTTTGTTTGTTTGTTAGACCTATATGGTGTAAGAATTTAAGATCTTGCTTGTATAGTCAAATTGCCAACAGTTTATCTGATTCATATTCTCCATTCTTTTAAATGATCTAATAAAATTCGATTTAGGAATTGTTTACTGTTTCACATATATAATACTCCCTATGTTCCTGAATAATTGATTTTCTAGGATTTTCACACAAATTAAGAAACAATAATGACTAGCTATAACTATATTATTTTCTCTCACCAAAAATACTTTTATTTAATTATGAACCAATAACAATTCATATATTCAAATATTTTCAATAATTACTTCTTGGAAATTACAAATTATTAACACTAATCAATTCAATGTGCTAGAAAATCAATTATCCAGGAACAAGAATAAAACCCTAAAAAATCAATTATTGAGTAATAGAGGTAGTACATTTTTCTCGATGTAAAACTCGAGCTTTGAAGATTTCCCAATCACTGAATCCTACTCTGTAGTGAAAACGATGTTATTCGTCAACGAGCTATCGGACAAAAGTTGTGACACATCCCAATGATTGTCTTCTCCAACAAACTTTTTCATTTTCATCGCATTTAACAGCGGATCTTTTGTTAAAATATGAGTTTATATATACATCAATTTGCAATTACATGCTTAAGGTTTATTAAAGATATAAAGCCCAAATCCAAAATTGTAATTAAATACTAGGTTTTTAGTTTTTACAAAAACCTTAAACTAAAGTGATATTTAAACCCTAGATGTTGAGGATTCTTAATTTTGCTTGCGAGCTCATGAATAAAATTACATTCACTATTCTTATCATTCATCATATTTTCTGCAATATTCAGATTATTCCTTGATCACTTATATATCAAAGCCTTTTTTGGTGTATTCTTTCCTAAATTTGTTTTCCGCTGCGAGGCTTTTACGAGTTCGGAACTTGATTGAGATTTCAACGTCTCAGCGTGGTGATACTAGCAATTCATAATCTTCTTAGTTACTGAATTTCTCAGACGAAATTACACATGTATGATTCAAGCTCTACCTTTTTATAGCATGCTCTGTTACAACAAGTAGAACAACACTTTAACTAACATGGACATTGAACCAAACCTAAACCGAGTCTAGAGCAGCTCAATTATCGGTTCTAATCAGATTTACATAACCAAGCCACGGTTAACAGCTCGAGATCATTTGATTTCCATCACCAAGCTCGACACTATCAAAGTTTAATTTCCCATAATATGTTTACTACTCATGTAATGTTTTAAACCCGAATTGTGTTTTGTTTTATTAATTAGACTTGATAAATGACTAATGGAAAACAAATTTAGGAACTTACTGTTGTAACAGTCTCTTGTGCTCTCTCCGGTGCTTAATTTTTGTGAAATTGAAAATTGATCACATATATATGGATGTGATAGTTTGTACTTAATATTATTTTACAACAAGAGTTTAAAAATACTATGAACTTACAAATTACCATCCAAACTTGACAAAGAAACTTGATGCATGCTCTTTGAGATTATCACACGATTTGGTCGGAGCCACCTTTCGCAGTCTTTTCTGCTGCGGTTGGTCCATGGTTTTTTTCGACTTTACTATCTGCGATTCTCTCTCGAGGGCTACACAAGAGTCTTCCCAGAAAATGGGAAGCAATTGCCAAGAATATGATCACTATGACGATCAAACACCATTCCCAGATTGGAACCTCCATATCTTTAGTTTGGATTTTTAGTCACACAAAGTAAACGCAGAGCAGAAGAAGAAGAGGAGGAAGATGCTTGAAAGTTGTTGGTACTGTTGACCAAAAGGCGTAACTTGTGAAGAAATGATACGAAAAGACTTGTGGAAGGTGACCAATTTTGTAAACTTCGTAAAAGAAATTGAACTCAATAAAAAAAGATATCAATATATGTATGACAAAAGAACAATAATATAGTTTAGTGGACCTACCAATAATATAGTTTGGAAGCTACTTAATTAAGAGATATTTTTTTCATATTCACAAAGTGCAAGAAGTATTACAAAACTCATCAAATTTGTGAGTCTGCCTACCTAAGCTAAGAATATTTATGTAATAATTATATTCGAAATGTATTTTTAAAAATGGATTGGATAATCATGCGACATTTTAAATAATTATGTTACTGGTAAAATTATTTAGAGGGATTTTTATAAATACACTGAATTTTATTAAAAATTTTTGAAAACTACCGTCAATTTTATAGTAATTTGAAAACTAAACATTTTTATTGAAAATTTACCATAATATCCTTACTTATTTATATAACCATTACTTAAATAAATTAACTTAAAATAATAGATATTAAATTTGTAATTAATTATAAAATGATTAAATGTTAAAATTATAACTAAAATTCATAATTAATTTTATAACATTTTGGTGATTATAGGGTTCCGAGTGGATGTTTTATATTGTTGATTATTCAAAATTCGTAATGCTAGAAACAGGAACAAATAAAGCATAAGTAAAGACAGAAAATATAATCATCAAAACAAACCATAAAAAAAGACAGAAATTTTACTATTTTGATTCCTCTCTTAGGTTGTTTTTATGGTTTTGGATTCGACTCGCCCTTCTCTCTAGTCATTTTCTTCCGAGATGGCCAGCCAGGAGGCCTCTTATACCGAGGTGGAATGACCCTCACATTAGTGGTCACTTTCCACGGGTTCATACCATTGACAGGTTTAAGCCACTAGCATAACACTCCCTAAGCTTCTCCACTATAAACCAATGGCTGATCAAAGTTAACGTTTTTCCAGTGTCATGAACCGCTTTCGTTAAAGTTTCACCGTCATCAATGTTTTCAGTCTTGTTAGGCGTCTCTGGTGGGAACCATGAAATCTTACTCATGTTATCCGCGTTTCCAATATACTCAACCATTAGTGTTACCAGCTTCCTCAACGTAAACCCTTCATCAACGTGTCTCCTCCACCCCCTTCATGCGCCTCTCCAACAAGATAATATGTTCTGGTGACCAATAGCCGCCCGCTGATAATGCTCATATTTACATATTTTCATGCATTCATATAGGTTAGTTTCGTAAGTTTTAGTTAGCATTTAGAGTTATTTTAGTGCATTTACATATGTTTATATATTTATAAGTACTTGGAGCAAAACCGGTGTTTTCAGAGTGTTTTGGAGCTTTAAGAAGCCATGGAGACTTGGGAGCTACTTGCTCGGGCCGAGAGTATCACGAAAAGCCACCTCAAAGGAAGCAGCAGCCATAGCATCGACCGTGGGTAGTCGATGCTCTCTCTGAGCATCCCATCAATCCAAGCATCAATCTGGGACGATCGACACCAGAGGGGTCTAAGCATCCCATCAATCCAAGCATCAATCTAGGACGATCGACACCAGAGGGGAGCCCAAGCTCAGAAGCTGACAACGGAGACCGTCGATGCAAGCATCGAGCGTGGTCCATCGATGCCCCTCCTGAGAATTCACGTCGGGCAAGAGCGTCGAATGTGGCCCATCGACGCTGACTCACCGGGCAGAAAAAGAAAGGTTCGGTTAATGCGAATTGGAAAGTATGAAAAGCTTTGGGTTGAATTGGAACCTTCTAGAAGCTTTTGGGACACGGCCTAGACTCCTCCAAGTCTCCGAAAATTCTATATAAACATATGTAGCCTCTCTCATAAGGGTCCCCACTTTTTGCACCATTTTGTAGCCACCACCTAAAGAGAGAAATTCTCAAACACTCTTGTTCTTAAGTTTCATTTATGTTTATGCATTAGTTCTTCTTCTTTTGTCTCTTTGTTTTCTTTTATTGTTTTTATTTATAGTTTATTATGTCTTCTATCTCATATACTTCCATCATCTTTGGAGTTATGAGCGAGGAGATCCATTAGATCTCGGGGGTGGAGATCGATGATGGAATCTACTGATTAGAGATTGATGTTTTCTGTTCTTAACCGATTGACTACCTTGTATGTGTTCCTAAGGCTAGATTTACTCCCTGGGGAGTTGTCTAAGAGCTTGGTCTAATCCGTTGGGTGTGACCAAGTGTTTCAGGAATTCTCTAAACCACGAAAGTGGATAGAAGAATTTTGGATCTACATACTCGAAATCCTAGTCGATCGATAAATATATTCTTACTTGTGAGCTTATCTAAATTAGCTTTGATCAATTTAGTTTAGCATCTTAGAGTCGTGATGCCACGAAAGTGCATTAAAGTCTCGGAACTAAGCATGTTAGGGGATTGGCTACTTTGTATAATTGCAATTGCTGGTCAGTCCGGTCGATGACGATATCGTGCTCAATGCTTGTAAGAGCACCACGAGAGTGAGTTTTTACAGAGAGTTTAGCATACCACGAAAGTGGATAATCTATATACGAAATCTCTAGACCAATAGATACTAACGAAGGGCTAAAGAACATCAATTCTCATATTAGAAGATTTCCGGATTCGTTCTCATTCACTCTTGGGATCGTTTTCTTTATTATTGTTTAATTGTTATTTAATTTAAGTTATTTTATTTTATGCAATTTACTTTACGCAATTTAATTTACGCACTTTATTTTATGTAATTTATTTTACGTAATTTATTTTCTGCAATTTAATTTCCGCACTTTAATTTATGCACTTTTATTTTATGCACATTATTTAAGCTATTTATTTTATGCAATTTAATTCAGTAATTTAATTATTGTTTATTTAATTATTGCTTATTTATTTTTTTGCACTTTAGATAATTAAACTAAAAACTCAAACAATTATAATTTGCCTAGATTAAATTCACATATGTACTCTCTATGTAGTTGTTCTCAGTCCCTGCAGATCGATCCTGAATATACTACGATTGCATTTAACCGTGCACTTGCGGTAAGATCGGGTTAAACTCTCGAGACAACTTTCTAGTAGTGCTCGGGTGAAACCTGAGACGAGGTGAAACAAATTCTCTTATCAAGTTTTTTGCGCCGTTGCCGGAGACTGTAACAATAGCCATAGAGATTTGGTCTGAATCTGAGACTAGATTCTTTTTATTTTCTTATTTTGTTTAAATTTTGTTAATAAATTCGAAAAAGTCAAAAAAAAAATGAACCAGTTGCTAGACTGTGGAGAAGAGAACGTGGTGCGTAGGCAAAGGGTAGTATGATCAATAGGCATGGTCGACGAGCCAATAAGCTACGTCCCGCGCACAGAAATCCGACCACCACCATTGGGAGATGTCGAGTATGAATTGAAACTCGACAAGATTGACATAGTCCAAAGGGAGAAGTTTCACGGCCTATCAATGGAGCACCTTATGGATCGTCTCGATCACTTTGACAAGCTGTGCGGAATGGTGCGCATAAACGGTCTCTCTGAGAATGCATTAAAACTTTGCTTATTCCCATTTTCCCTTGATGGTAAAGCACGTCAGTGGGAAAAGAGCATTCCATCGGAGACCGTTGCAACATGGAGTCAATGCCAAAAAACGTTCCTATAAAAATTCTACTCGAACGCCAGGACAGCTCATTAGAGGAGTGAGATATCGAACTTCACACAACAAAGCACTAAGAGCTTCGGAGAAACATGGGAAAGAATTATGGAATACACGAGACAATGCCCTCATCATGGGTTCAGTGACGAGCATTTTCTATAGAGGGGTGACACCTAAATATCATATGTTACTCGATGTAGCTAGCCATGGAACCTTCTTGGGGCAAGATGCAAATCATGGAATGACATTAGTGGAGAACCTAGCCGAGAGTGACAGCAGCTATGGAGAGGAGTACGATGGCATGAGCAGATACGTCGAGGCCCATGAGGAAGAGAAGAAACAGACTATAGAGGCGATACACGAAAAATTGGATGCCATTATGAGATCAACGCAAGGATATGTTTATCTCGACAAAAGGTTTTCAAGTGACCAAATAAATCATCTGGAAGGTTTTGTTCTGGAGCGCTTTCATGAAAAACAGCATCACCAATACATAGAGACCGATGGTAATCCTAGAGAAATCATAGAACACCAACATCGGCCAGAGCGTCGACCACACAAGATCGACACTGATATATCAGGGAAGCCTGTCGAGGGGCAACATCGATCAAGAGACATTGATGTTTTCTCAGATGCAAACATTGAGGAACACCATCGACCAGGAGCAGTCGATGGTATTGCTGGGACTATCCAAGAAAAAGAGCGTCAAACGGAACATCGATCGTACACCATCGATGCTATGTCTAAAGAAACCGTCAAACAAACCCATCGATCCAGTCCGGTCCATGTTTTTCCTGGGGGCAGCAAAGAGACAAGCTTTCTAACGACCGGGACGAGCAAACTTGAAGAGGTGATTTAGAACATTCTAGATGGGGAATCAAGCAAAGGTGCAAAGGACAGCGAAGAATTCACAAACATTGAACAAAGACGGCGCAAAATAGATAACAACGAACTGTTGAGGAAACACCAACGATCAATGCTATAACCTTGAAGAGTGGAAATGAGCTCAGACCGAGGCAACCAATACTCGGACTATCTTCGAGAAAAAAAATCCGATCATTGAGAGGAAGGATCCAATACTCGAGAAAGAAGATCCCATATTAACCGAGGAGAAACAAGAGATTGAAGAAGTTATTATGGAAAAATAACACATGGATGGGGAACCTGATACTCGTGTGAGGAGCCAATCGATACCCAATCCACTTAATATCAACCTAAGATCCCTTTTCCGCTAAGGATCATTTGAACAACAAATGAAGGGCGGATAGCGGAGAGACTGAGGAATGCATTTGAACAACAAATGAAGGGTGTAATCATCACTATGCCGATACTAGAAGCTTTGACGATGATTCCCAATGCTAGAAAATTCCTCAAGGATCTCGTAACTAAGAAGAAGAAGGAGCTCACCGAAGTTCTGTTCCTAACACATGAGTGCAGAGCGGTTATTGTCGACAAAAAGATTCCAAAGAAATTGGATGATCCGGGCAGCTCCACTCTCTCTTGCAGTATAGGTCCAATAACATTTGGGAGATCTCTATGTGATCTAGGAGCTAGTGTGAACCTCATGCCTCAGTCCATTGCACAAAATTTGGGATTCACTACATTCTTTGAATGTAGGATGTCACTCGTTCTTGCCGATCGCTCGATAAAAAAGCCGGTTGGATTACTCGAAGACATCCCGGTGATGATTGGTGACTACCAAATTCCAACCGACTTTGTGGTACTCAAAATAGATCACCAGCCCAAAGATCCACTCATCTTAGGGAGACCATTCCTAGCAACCGCGTGAGCCATCATCGATGTTAAAAACAGAAAAAATGAGCTTCACCTAAACGACGAAGTAATGCAGTTTAGTATCAATGAGGTGATGAAAAAACCCAAGAAACGAGACCGCATCTTCTACATAGACGATCTCGACTTGTTGGCTGATGGTGTGTTGGACGAAGTTAAGCTCAAAAACGAAGAACTAAGTGAAGAATTCCAAACGCTACAAAATGGAGACGTGGCGGACATGCTACCTCGTGAGATGGCATACGCGAGTCTAATCGAAGGTGACGAAGGAGAAGAAGCCACGGTGGAAGCAAGTGAGGAAAGATTTACGATGAAGATGATTGGAGCGAACTCAATGCACCGAAGGTGGAGTTGAACTCAATGCATTTTTTGGTCCTAATTCAACATATCGTGTCATAGTAAGTGATGAGCTTAATGATGATGAAATTTCTCTTTTACTTAATGAATTAAGAAAATATATAAAAGCAATAGGATATTCTAGATGATATCAAGGGCATATCCCCATCCTTATGCATGCATAAAATACATTTAGAAGATGAGTACAAGAATTCTATTGAACCTCAGAGGTGCTTAAACTCAAATTTACGTGATGTCGTAAGAAGAGAAATTCTTATACTTCTAGATGCAGGAATTATTTATCCTATATCCAATAGTAATTGGGTATCACCTGTTCATGTAATTCCTAAAAAAGGTGGTATCACTGTGGTAAAAAATGAAATGACGAAGTAATTCCTACTAGAACTATCACAGGACATAGGATGTGTATTGATTTTAGGAAATTAAATGCTGCCACGAGAAAATATCATTTTCCTCTTCCGTTTATTGATCAGATGTTAGAACGATTAGCAAATCACTATCATTATTGCTTTTTAGATGGGTACTCGGGATTCTTTCAAATCCCGGTACATCCTCAAGATTAAGAAAAAACAATATTTACATGTCCTTACGGTACCTTTGCCTATCGAAGAATGTCATTTGGACTATGTAATGCACCTACAACCTTTCAAAGGTGTATGATGTCGATATTTTCAGATTTAATTGAGTCAGAAGTTGATGTGTTTATGGATGATTTCTCTGTGTATGGTTCTTCGTTTGGTGGTTGTTTGTCTAATTACGTGCGAAGAGACGAACCTCGTACTTAATTGGGTGAAGTGTCATTTCATGGTGAGAGAAGGAATCGTTCTCGGGCATAAGATATCAGATAGACGGATTGAAGTCGACAAGGCCAAGATCGATGTGATGACAAGTCTAGGGCCTTCAAAAACGGTGAAAGAAATACGAAGTTTCCTTGATCATGCTAATTTTTATCGAAGATTCATCAAAAAAATTTCTAAGACAGCAAGGCCACTCATCAGCCTGCTATGCAAGGATGTTGAGTTCAACTTCGATGACGCATGTTTCGAGGTATTTCGATCAATCAAGAAGGAGTTAGTAAGCGCACCATTTGTACAACCACCGAATTGGGGATTTCCATTCGAGATCATGTGTGATGCTAGCGATTATGCGGTAGGAGCTGTGCTTGGACAACGTAAAGATAAAAACCTGAACATCATCTATTACGCGAGTAGGATGCTAGATGAAGCGCAAATGAATTATGCCAATACTTGGTCGGTTCTAAAGTTATTGTACACACGGATCATGCATCCATAAAGTACATACTTGCGAAGAAAGATGCGAAGCCAAGACTACTCCGCTGGATATTACTCCTACAAGAGTTTGAGTTTGAGATAAAAGACAAGAAAGGAATAGAGAACGGAGTAGCTGATCACCTTTCTCGAATGAGGATCACTGACGAGATTCCTATTGACGAATCACTATCGGAAGAGCAAGTCTATGCCATTAGGGTTCTTGTTGGCGAGCACAAACTCAACAAGGAGTTGAGAAGCATCAACGCGGTCAAAGACAAGTCACCATGGTATGCTGACATCGTCAACTATCTCGTAGTGGGGAAAAGCCACCCGATCTCATCGGATACCATAAAAAAACGTTCTACAAGGAGATAAACCGATACTATTGGGATGATCCGAACCTCTACACGCTATGCAAGGATAAGATATATAGAAGATGTGTTCCGGAGAATGAAGTTCACAAAATTTTAACGGGGTGCCATGGATCGACATACGGAGGACATTTCGCTACATTCAAGACGGTGGCTAAAGTTCTACAAGCTGGGTTTTGGTGGCCAACTTTATTCAGAGACATTCATCGATTCATTCTCGCTTGTGACGCATGTCAAAGGAAAGGACACATTAGCCGGAGAAACGAGATGCCTCAAAACCTGATAATGGAAGTAGAAGTCTTCGACGTATGGGGAATAGATTTCATGGGACCATTCCCTAACTCTCACGGTAATAAGTACATTCTCGTGGCTGTAGATTACGTATCTAAATAGGTAGAAGCAGTACCATGTCCAACAAATGACGCGAAAGTGGTCCTAAAACTTTTTAAGAGCATCATATTCCCGCGATTTGGAATTCCGAAAGTGGTGATTAGCGACGGAGGAACACACTTCATTAATAGAACCTTCGAAAAACTCCTACAGAAGAATGGTGTGAGACACAAGGTGGCAACCCCATATCACCCTCAAACAAGCAGACAAGTGGAAGTCTCGAACTGAGAAATCAAAGCAATCTTGGAGAAAACGGTGAATGTTTCAAGGAAAGGCTGGTCGCTTAAGCTAGATGATGTTTTATGGGCTTATCGAACAGCTTTCAAGACTCCCATAGGTATGACGCCTTTCAACTTTCTCTATGGGAAGTCATGTCATTTGCCAGTAGAAATCGAGTATAAAGCTATGTGGGCTGTCAAGATGCTAAACTACGACATCAAAACCGTGGCGGAGAAACGACTCATGCAACTGAACGAAATTCACCTAGATTCTTATGAGAATGCCCGAATGTACAAGGAAAAAACTAAGGCATTTCACGACAAGAGAATACTTCGACACGAGTTCAAGGAAAACGATCAACTCTTACTATTTAACTCCCGTTTGAAGTTCTTCCCGGGAAAGCTAGGATCTCGTTGGCATGGATCTTTCAAGATAAAGTCGGTGACACCTTATGGAGCTATAGAACTATGGGATAAAAATGGAAAAAGTATCAAGGTGAACGGGTAGAGATTGAAGCCATATATCAGTTGTGAAGTTATTCCCGAACAAGAAACTAGAGACTTGGGAGATCCCACGGAGCTTCAGGACGAGTCCAAAAATCACTAGGACGGTAACACCGTCTAGCTCAACGACGTTAAACGAGCGCATTTAAGAGGCATTTTCATGTTATCCTTTTGTAAATATTTCGCTAACCTTTCAATTTCTTGCATATTTTAGTTCTAATGGTCGAACAGGTCGCTCGAGATTCGAAGAACATTTTCAAAATAATAAAGTTGAGCGTCAATGAAGAGCATCGATCCTGGACGGTTGATACCAGAACGGACAGCATAGTCGGACAAAAGCGTCGATCGTAGATGATCGACGCAGGTCTTGGGCTCGAGTTATCAATAGAAGTATCGATCATGGACGGTCGATACCAGAAGGTAAGTAAGTCAAATTAAAATTTCTGGTTTGCTTCGGTTTGTAATAACTAAGCCAAAATCGATTTTGAGAAATAAAAGAAAACAAACCATCTCCTTCTTCCTTCACCCCATTGTCGATTTTAAGCCTCCATTAGAAGTTCTCCCCAAGTTTTTCACATTCTCACTTTTCCATCTCATTCAAACTTGAAATTTGGTATGGATTGTGGATTATATTCTCTAGATTACCTCTCTAAACTCTATTCTCTCTCATCTCAACCAAGGTATGTTCTCAAATTTCTCAATTTTTACATTAGTGTAAAAGCTTGCTCATTGTTGAAATTGATGGAAGTTTAGCTAGAGAATCATGGGCTTTGCTAGGTATTGGTATAGAACTTAGAATTAGTGATCAATTTTAGCTTTGATTAGGAAAATTAGGTTTATTAAAAATTAGGGTTCTTCATGCTAATTAAGTTTCTAATTTGGGGAAAATAGAAATTTAAGCTTGGATTGGCTAATTGAATGTGGAATCATGGTTTTAAACTTATTAAATTAACATATCATTAGATAAATCATATTATTGATTAGTACCATGGACCACATAATTTTGAATTGGAGTTTAGTTGTTATTTTGTAGGAACAACAATGAGGAGAAGTAAAACAACTACATCTCCAACTTAATCACCACCTCAACGATCACTAAGAAAAAGAGAGAGTCAAACAAAAACGAACAAAGCTAAGGGCAAACAACCGGCTAGCAGCTCGCGTGATGGTTCTACACCCGCTCGTAACTCCCGAGTATAAAGCAGCAACAAGAAAGCTTCGCTCACTTGATTCATACAAATGCATTTTCCCAACCATGACTTACTCAGAGAGTTGGGGATATACGATGATGTGCAGCTGATTTTTTTCAACATGGGACTTGGTGACTTCTTTAAAATGGCAAACTTCCCATTCAAGTACTACACATGTGACTTCTTAGCTTTAGTTCGAGTTGAGAAAGGGCGAAGCAGTCATGGGAAGACAAGTTCTAATGTGTTTATGATAGGATGTGACGAGCACAGGGTAACTTTTGACGAGCTGAACGAGATATATGGGTTTCAACAGGGCACAAACACAAAAGCAGTAACATCTCTCGCTGAAGCACGATCAGTTTGGGAAACAACAGTGGATGTTCAGTTCATATCAGGAGGATCTAAGGCATCACTAATCTGTAATCACGCATTACACTATGCCCAAAAAGCGCTCTCCAACACGTTCTTTGCAAGACACGCAACAAGCAATGTGCATCGAGCAGAATTGGCCCTCTTTACAAAAGGGATTAAGCTGTTGTTGGTCTCCTGCAACGACGAGACTATTATAGAGGGAATTACACAACCTCTAAGCCTCGCTGCGGTATTAGCTCAAAGCCTACTCCACTTTGCTAAAGTTGCTAAGAACACAAAGAAGCCAGATTTTACAGTGAACATTGGTGGGATCATCAAGCCGATCTTGATGCACCTTGGACTCGATTTGGGAAATACTATTGACGAGGTAGTGCGAATTGATGCAGGTTATCTCTCCGTGAGTCACATATTAAGAGGCACCGTTGGTATGAAGTACACATACCAATTCCTTTACTCCGCAGCTGATAAAAGGAAAGTCTTGTTACCACAGCAAGAGATCACCGACGTGCAAAACAGAGACAACTTGCTGTTTTTGGTATCCGATGAGTGGAGTTTCGAAGCGGCTGCTTACACTCCAGTTCATAAGGTTTCCCAAGGACCTCCAGCCAACACGGTTAGCAACAGCCAAGGAAGAAATGAGCAAGGAAGTGCACACTACTACTTCGACCCATATGATGAGCCCGTTGGAGCAAAACCGGTCCGGTATGCACATGAGAATCTCAGACTAGTGCAGAAATGGTGTAAATGGCAAGATAAAACCATCGGTAAGTTGGTGAAAGCAGTAAAGAAGCTAAAGAAAAAAGTCAAGGGTCTTGAAGCAAAAGCTACAACATCGAGTGATACCCGAGCTGACGATGACCAAGCGACGCAAGATTCTGACTATAACATGTCCACAATGCCATATCGCCAATCTTTCCATGACCATCTTCGTATGAGACACACTTACGACGCAAGCGTCGTGCCACTAGATCTCTTATGCCAAGCTCGAGCAACCCTTCTTTCTCGCTCGACACTTCAGAGTCTAGTGGACTCTAAACTCAGCGTAAGACCTTGTTTTTTCTTTTTCTTTTAGTTTCCTTCCATTTTATTTTCTTTTACTAGTCAACATTTTGTATCGTTTACGATGTTTATCTTTTGATTTATTTCCACCGAGACGGTGAAAAATAAGTCTGGGGGAGGCATTGTAAACTTCTAACCTTTTCTTTTTATGTTTATTTTCTTGTTTTCCTTTATTTTTATTTTGACATTTTCATGTATCTTTCTATGATCTTTTATTTTGCATTTAGGAACTAAAAATTGTTGTACAATTTTTCGCTTAGCCATGGTTCAATAACTCGTGGCAAGGTTTTTAATGAGGCAACAATTCTTGAACTTTACCACTATGTTATCTATACTAATATTTTTTTTTACGTTTTTTGAGAATTAGCAAGTAGTCTCGAGCAGGAAAATTGGAAAAACCATAAGTGGATCAACAAAACCCAAAAGGACCATACCTTCGGAGACTTTAACGCGTCGAAGTTGACTTCTCGTCCTAATGAATTTAATTATTCTCGATTTAGGGCTTGAGACACATCAGACATGATACCTCTATGAGACCTTGTAAGGTTCGTCTAAGTAAGTACGATTCCCCTCTTCCTTCCCTTCGATAAGTAAAGAAAAGGATATAGGTAATAAAGAAGTGAACCGGGCGTTGGAAGCTACCACTTTTAACGTTCGCATCTCATGGAAACCTGTTTATCACTTTTAACATTCGCGTCTCATGGAAATCTGTCCAAAGGAAAGGGGAGAGCTAGAAAGAAAAGACGATCGATAAAAAAAAAATGATACCCTAGAAAAGTAGAAAAAAATCGATCGACGTTGAAGTGAGAAAAGGAAGAGGAAAGGAATTGTACTAAGATGGTGTTGAGCTTACAGAAATCCGAAAGAGTAAGTGTTCGTGTCTTTTGGTCGATGGTTCCAAGTCGAGATATCACGCTTAAACTAGACAAGGGGAGTCAACGAAGATGAGTCTAAGTTCGAAAAATGATGTGGCTCCGAATTAAGGTAACTTGCTATGCTTATGGTGAAGTACATGTAATACGTTTAAAACTGCTTATATCTCGCTAAGTTGAAAGATATTGATACGATAAGATAATGTAAGGTATTGTCCAAAATAGATATTGTAGATCTTCTTCACGAGCTTAGCCTTGTTTGCTTGAGGACAAGCAAATAAATAAGTCTGGAGGAGTTGATAACGCTCACATTTACATATTTTCATGCATTCATATAGGTTAGTTTCATAAGTTTTAGTTAGCATTTAGAGTTATTTTAGTGCATTTGCATATGTTTATATATTAATAGGTACTTGGAGCAAAACCAGTGTTTTCAGAGTGTTTTGGAGCTTTAAAAAGCCATGGAGACTTGGGAGCTACTTGCTCGGGCCGAGAGTATCACGAAAAGCCACCTCAAAGGAAACATCGGCCATAACATCGACCGTAGGTGGTCGATGCTCTCTCTGAGCATTCCATCAATCCAAGCATCAATCTGGGACGATCGACACCAGAGGGGTATGAGCATCCCATCAATCTAAGCAGCAATCTGGGACGATCGACACCATAGGGGAGCCCAAGCTCAGAAGCTGACAACGAAGACCGTCGACGCAACCATCGAGCGTGGCCTATCGACGTCCCTCCTAAGAGTTCACGTCGAGCAAGAGCGTCGAACGTGGCCCATCGACGCTGACTCACCGGGCAGAAAAAGGAAAGTTCGGTTAATGCGAATTGCAAAGTATGGAAAGCTTTGGGTCGAATTGGAACCTTCTAGAAGATTTTGGGGCACGACCTAGACTCCTCCAAGTCTCACTCATAAGGGTTCCCACTTTTTGCACCATTTTGTAGCCACCACCTAAAGAGAAAAATTCTCAAACACTCTTGTTCTTAAGTTTCATTTATGTTTATGCATTAGTTCATCTTCTTTTGTCTCTTTTTTTTCTTTTACTGTTTTTATTTATAGTTTATTATGTCTTCTATCTCATATACTTCCGTCATCCTCGGAGTTATGAGCAAGTAGATCCTTTAGATCTCGGGGGTGGAGATTGATGATGGGATCTACTGATTAGAGATTGATGTTTTATATTCTTAACCGATTGACTACCTTGTATGTGTTCCTAAGACTATATTTACTCCCTGGAGAGTTGTCTAAGAGCTTGGTCTAATCCGTTGGGCGTGACCAAGTGTTTCAAGAATTCTCTATACCACGAAAGTGGATAGAAGAATTTCGGATCTACATACTCATAATCCTAGTCGATCGATAAATCTATTCTTACTTGTGAGCTTATCTAAATTAGCTTTGATCAAGTTAGAATAGCATCTTAGAGTCTTGATGCCACGAAAGTGGATTAAGGTCTCGGAACTAAGCATGTTAGGGGATTGGCTACTTTGTATAATTGCAATTGCTGGTCAGTCCGGTCGATGACGAAATCGTTCTCAATGCTTGCAAGAGCACCACGAGAGTGGGTTTTTACAGAGAGTTTAGCATACCACGAAAGTGGACTAAGCTATATACGAAATCTCTTGACCAATAGATATTAACGAAGGGTTAAAGAACATCAATTATCATATTAGAAGATTTCCGGATTCGTTCCCATTCACTCTTGGTATCGTTTTCTTTATTAATGTTTAATCGTTATTTAATTTAAGTTATTTTATTTTATCCAATTTAATTTCTGCAATTTACTTTACGCAATTTAATTTACGCAATTTATTTTCTGCAATTTAATTTCTACACTTTAATTTATGCACTTTTATTTTATGCACTTTATTTTCAGCTATTTTTTTATGCAATTTAATTATTGTTTATTTAATTATTGCTTATTTATTTTTATGCACTTTAGATAATTAAAACTAAAAACTCAAACAATTATAATTTGCCTAGATTAGATTCACATTTATACTCTTTGTGTAGTTATTCTCAGTCCCTACGGATCGATCTCGAACATACTACGATTGCATTTAACCGTGCACTTGCGGTAAAATCGGGTTAAACTCTCGAGACTACTTTCTAGTAGTGCTCGGGTGAAACCTGAGACGAGGTGAAACAAATCCTCTTATAACCCGCATATAAAAATAGATCGAAACTACAATAATGACAAAATTCAAACAATAAGGCATGAATTTCGAGAAATAAAGCAAAAATAACAAGATATTGAGATTAACGTCTGGAAATTTACCTCATCGAGACCCTCGACACCCAAACTTATCTCTTGATACGACCATCGCCACTGAAATCTCTCACTCTCTTCGACTATCGCCACCAAAACCTCTCTCCCTCTTCGACCCCGCCACCCAAACCTCGTTCTCGCGTCAACCCCTCACCGATACCTCGTACTCGAATCGACCACCGCCACTGAAACCTCTTGAGTCGATTCTTCCCCCTCACCGGAACCTCGTCCTCAATTGGATCCCCTCACCGGAACCTTGTTCTCAATTCGAACCCCTTTGATTCAACACTCTCACCCAAGTCTATTAGTTTCCCAAACCCTAAAGCTCCTAATCGATTTTTCCCCAATTTTATTACTATCTCAAATTATAACTCATGCTGTTTTCAGTCACAAAAACAATAATATTTTCGCAAAAATCATGCCATTTTTAATCCACTAAGCGATGCGTTTTATATTCTATATGATTTATAACAAATGTTAGAAATTGACACGTCATCGATATAAGAAGGGTTTATTTAGCGGATTACTTATAAAGTTAGAGGATTGACCTGCATGTTTTTTAGGTGATGTTTTAAGGGTTTTTAACATAACACTTTTAATATAATACTCAAGAATAAGTACATTGTTTCTCATTAGCCACCAAAGGAAAAAATTTGTTTTGCAACAGCAACTATTTAACCAGTTTTAAAAGCTTTAGTAAAATTTGGACATTTTTATTTGATAAAGGAAACATTGCAAAAGTTATAATCGGTTGACCAAATAAAAATTAACAAAACCCACATTTGATAAACAAAACCAAAAGTTAAACCGAACCAAACCAAAACCTAACGAAACAGGAATATTCTTAGAGCCGACTTCACTCACACATCCCTAATTTACACACATCTCTTTTATACTATTTTCGCCGCCGCTTTTGTATCTTCTCTCTCGCTCATTTTGCTCTCACGGAAAAAGTTGCAGGAGCTCTCTCGTAAGATTTGATCTCTCAAGTTCTCCATATTGCTTCTCATCACCTTTATCATCTCGAAATTTTATCGACGATTCACTGTTTTTACTTGGTTTTTTTTCTTTGGTACTAGATCTGAACTCAGAATCTCCGAGTTCGTATTTTCTCCGTTTGAGCAAATGGCTTTGGTAAGAACTCACTTCTGAGCTTACTATACGTTTTATTAGAATCGTGACGATTGGTTTTACTTATCTAGTTTTCCGAATTCTGATTCATGTATATTTGGGAATATAGTTGGATTTTTAGAATGATCTAGGTTCTTGAAGGATTGTTTATTTATCAATTGGTTTCAAATTTATGTTTAACTTGTGTTATCTAAAACTTGTTTGTTTGTTTCTTGATTTAATTTTGAGATCCAATTCAACTTGAGAATTGGATTTTGTGTTGCATGGAGAAACTAATTTGTTGAATATAACTATGCAAATTCTGTTGAGCTTCATTGATAATTTCTTTGGAATCTTGCAATTTTCAGGTCTTGCACACGTATAAGGGAAACAAAGGTGCCTATAAGGCACTCATTGCTGCTGAGTACGCGGGTGTGAAGATTGAGGAGCCCTCAGACTTTCAGATGGGCGTCACTAACAAATCCCCTGAGTTTCTTAAGATGAACCCTATTGGAAAGGTGTGGAATCTCTTTCGATAAGTTAGAAATGGTGTTGGTTTTGATTTGTTTTTGCCATTTGTGCCTAATAAAAGGTTTTGATCGTACTAGGTTCCCGTGCTTGAGACTCCCGAAGGTCCCATATTTGAGAGCAATGCCATTGCCCGATACGGTATACCTTCATTTCCTTCCTCATTGAATATGTTATTTTTTTCTGTGCCACATGATTCCTTACTTGATATTATTGGATATAATGAGTGTTTTGATATCTTACTACAGTGAGCCGTAAGAATGGTGACAACTCTTTGAATGGATCCTCCCTCATTGAATATGTAAGCTCATGTTTTTCCCTGGCCTTTCCTTTTTATTATTTCTTACACCTTTTTGTTAATCTGTTTATTAATGTCTATGTTCATGTTTTTACTTTTCAGGCTCACATTGAGCAGTGGATTGATTTTGCCTCGTTGGAGATTGATGCTAACATGTTGAGGTGGTTTGCTCCAAGAATGGGCTATGCTCCATTCTCTGCTCCAGTAAGCTTTCCCTAATTTTTTGTGCTTGTCTCATGTACTTTCTGTACTAAAAATCTCGCTACTCCCTGCACTCTAATAATAATAGTAGACTAGTCTAAGTTCTTCTCATCTTTATGATGTTTTGTATGAATGAAGGCTGAGGAAGCGGCAATTTCTGCATTGAAGAGGGGACTTGAGGCTCTGAACACACATCTCGCCTCCAACACTTACCTTGTTGGACACTCTGTTACCCTTGCTGATATTGTAACCATCTGCAACTTGAACTTGGGATTTGCTACCGTGATGACCAAGAAATTTACCTCTGCATTCCCTCATGTGGAGAGATACTTCTGGACAATGGTAAACCAGCCAAACTTCAAGAAGGTGTTAGGTGATGCCAAACAGACCGAAGCTGTCCCTCCAGTTCCATCTAAGAAAGCTGCTCAGCCTACAAAGCCTAAGGAGGAGCCTAAGAAGGCGGCCCCTGCAGCAGAGGCACCAAAGGCTGCTGAGGAGGAAGAAGCACCAAAGCCTAAAGCCAAAAATCCTCTTGATTTGCTACCACCGAGCCCAATGGTTCTTGACGACTGGAAGAGGCTTTACTCGAACACCAAATCCAACTTCCGTGAGGTTGCTATTAAAGGTATGTTATATGATGACTTCTCTTAATGTGCTTTTGAAGTCTTGCTTAACGAGATGCGGGGAATAGGCTTATGGAATCAATTTGTTAAGAACAAAGCTGCTTTTCATTTTTCAATTTATCTGAACCAGAAAGACTGTATAGAAAATCCATAACTGAAACAATCTGCTGTGACATCCTTATAATACCAGCCTTTACTAACTACTCTCTAAATAGCCCACAGCAGCTCTAGTCGGATTAATTCCCCCTAAGCTAGATATAGTAGACTTATAGCTTAAAGTTGAGCCTCAAAAATACATTCTATTAAAAGCTCAATGCCTTCAATGTTTGTATTCAATGCAGGATTCTGGGACATGTATGACCCAGAGGGGTACTCACTATGGTTCTGTGACTACAAGTACAATGATGAGAACATGGTGTCCTTTGTCACGCTCAACAAGGTAGGCGGGTTCCTTCAGCGTATGGACTTGGCACGTAAATATGCCTTTGGAAAGATGCTGATTTGCGGGTCAGAGGGTCCGTTCAAGGTGAAGGGTTTATGGCTCTTCCGTGGACCAGAGATCCCCAAGTTCATAATGGATGAGGTGTACGACATGGAGCTGTACGAGTGGACTAAGGTTGATATCTCAGATGAAGCCCAGAAAGAACGTGTTAGCCAGATGATTGAAGATGCAGAGCCATTTGAAGGTGAGGCTCTCTTGGACGCCAAATGCTTTAAGTGAATAGGCTCTTTACTGCCTCTCTATCTTTCTCTCTCCATAGTGGTTTACTCTATTACTTGTGTTTTGATATCTTCTACAGTCTTTCCAGTCTTTGAATCATAGAGTCTGGTTTTCTTTTCTCGGGTTTAAGAACTAGTTGCTTCTCAATGTTATTGTGACAGAATTGCTTACTTAATACATTACAACTTCTAAGTTATTATTATTATTATCTTTGATTAATTTTCATAAAAGTCGTGAGCTCTTACAACACCATGAGCCACGTTTATATAGAGAAAACCGTGGAATCGAACAGTAATATGAAAACCAACCATAAGACTTGTATGATATGGGTTTTTCTGCTGAATCAGATGACCCATATGAAGATATTGACATCAGTGATTCTGTTGTCAATAACGAATTACTCATTTCAGATGGCATACCTAACTTTCAACTACTTAGAGATATATTTTAGATGATGATGATGATGAACGAGTTGATAACTTATGAGTTTAGGAGGTTAGTTTTTAATTTTAATATAATATTAATATTCAGGAATTAAATTTGTTTGTCCTTGCATAATTTATGTTTGTTCATGCTTTAGTTCTATTTGTTCTTGCTTTAGTTTTGTTTGTTCTGGCTTTAATTCTGTATGTTCATATTTTTCGTTGTGCAGATGGATAAATCTCTAACTAATATATGTTGAGGATACACACAATGTAGATGATTAGACACAAATTGTAGAAGGATATGAATAAGATTTTCACCATAAGGAACATCTTGAAAATACTAATTCTTCTCATTGAATGCATACACAAGGGCGTGAAAGAGGAAAATGGGTGGTCAACGTTATACGTAACTAGACATACAATTAGAAAAATACAGTGTAGTTTTCAACAGTATCAGTATATTTGTTTTTCCAGATTCAGATGGAAATGTAACAGAGGAACGTCTTAATGAGCCAGATATATGGGGAATGGAGAATCTTAAAGTCATTCTTGAGTTTGGTTCATAATCAACCAGAAGGGACAAGTGGAGGGTTATTTGGTACGTGGCTGGACCAATTGAGTAGCGATTTGAAAAAGCTTTCTATAACTTACGTTGATTATAGGAAAGTACAATCATGGAGAAAAGATGATGTTCGGGATTAGATACAATGATTTTTCATATTGCGCAATTATCAACATCTCTTTCAAATCTGCAGTCGAAGTTTTATTTTGGTGTTTCAAATGCCAATCATAAGAAGTTTATCATGAAAAGTTTGAGTCAAAAATGCAAAGGTCCAAAAACTCGTTTGTGGTGTTGTTATTGTCGTAACACTCCTGAGGAAGCTATAGAGGCTCAGCCATATATATTTTAGTCGTCTAAAAACATATTTGTGTTGAGTTGATTATACGAGGGAACTATAAAGGATTTTGTGTGTGTCTCTTCTGCTATTTCATTGGTAAAACAGGGTTAAGTATTAACTAAACAAACGTGCATAAAAGGTTCATCAGTCTTCTTATACCTCTGCTTATTTTACTTGTGTGTCAATTTCTGATCGGATTGAAATTAGAGTTTATGGATTTTTATATATCTCTGGTTTGGAATTTTTGTTTATCATCTTCTAATGCTTACGTCTTCAAAGTTCTAAGCTTCCACCAAGTTCTTCCTTTTTTTTTCTGTTTGCGGTTCTGTTTGTATCTTTACTTGTGATGTTCGGAATTGGTGTCTATATATAGATCCAATTAAATATATTTTGCAAACATGGTTCAAATATATAAAATAAAATAGTACATAACAATAGATCAGATCATAAAACAAGAGCTATAAACATATCTAATACATCATTAAATATGTGCTATAAGAATATATATTGTAGTGATAACTTTTTGTCATGATAATAACACTGAATCTGAACTCTGATGTGTATTTTACTTTGATGTTACATGACTTTTGTCAGGTTTAGATGAATCTTATTACAGTAGAAGTTAGTTTCTCTTTCTTTTGAACACTTTGTCTTTTTATATTTAGGAAGAACTTGCTGATAAGAAGACCCAAAATACTAGAAACACATCAAGTATGAATGATGAATTCTCTCAAGTATTTGGAACTGAACGTCCAGGTCGTGTTAGTTGTGTTGGCCTTGATCCTACTCCTTCGACCTTTTTTCAGAGTCGCACTACAACAACAACAGAAGAAACGGAAGTTACTTCCTTGAAGAACCGAGTCAATTATATAGAAGACGAGCTGGGAAAGTTGCATGATATTATTAATCGATTTGTTAGCTCAGATGGCAATACTAGAAGGTGAACCACTATCTTCTTTATATGTCAATTCTGTTCTCAATTATAATTTAAATAATCACTAGTAAGTTTGTTTATATTCATAATGTTTCAGGGATTAAGTGATAGACAAGAGATATATGGACACGAAGCAAACTTGAGCTGCACGTTTTTTTTAATAAAATTTTATTCTATATTTTTGTCATTAAAATATAGTAATGAAGATTCATTAGTATAATAGCTTATTTAATTTCATATATATTTAAAATATATTAATTAATTGAGAAAATATAGTGACATTTATTAAAACCGTTGTCAATGATATATTGGTATGGTATCCGTTTTGAATTGATGCAAAATCAATTGTTAACTTAGTTTATAATAACTGATTCTAAAACAATATCATCATTTAAAAACTGATGCAAAATCAATTGTTAACGTCGTTTATATTAACGGATTTTAAAAAAGTTTAGCAACACTTACAAAAACTGATGCAAAATCAATTGTTAACGTCGTTTTAAATAACTGATTCTAAAAAACATTTAGCATCACTTAAAAAAACTGATGCAAAATACAATTTTCGAATTGATTATTGAAACGATGGTAGAGACTTTTTTATAGCGAATTTAATGAAAATGACGTTAAGAAAAGAAAAAAAAAGATGCTAAAAATGAATTTTAGAGTCAGTTACAAAAGAATGACATTAAAATTCTAATACCAAGTATATCAATTTTTGTAGTCATATACTGATATATTCTAATTTTTTTTTTTTTTTTCCATTTTGACCTGAAAAAAAAAAATGGCTTCAGATAAGAGTTTTACTGCCTTTTTATTTGCTACAATGATGATTATATTGGTATTTTTTTGTGGAACAAAAGCAAGGAATATGAAGTTACAATATATAATCGAATCTGAAAGACATATGAACAATTCACATGTTGTAAACGTATATTTGGGATATGGGGCTTTGGGAAGAGACAGCGAACCAAGATTTAGTTTCAAAAACCCAAAGGAATGTGTAAAAAATGAGGCTAACCATTACAGTCGCGGTTGTGAAGTTTCTACCAGATGTCATCGTGAACCTGCTGCTTAATTTTATCTTTGTATCTCTAAAATAAATCATCATTGTTATATATATAAAATAGTACTGTTTTATTAAGATTACTTTTTCTTTCTCTGAACTTCTTCTTCTCTCTGGTTTCTACACAAACAACGTGACCTTTATCATGAAAAGCAACATGGGCTGTTCTCCTTCCGATAGTATCTATTACTTTTACACTACACGAAAACAATCTAATTTTGAATGTATACGGTCAAAAATGTCTATTTTCTACCGATTTTTAATCAAACTAAAATCATCAAAAATTGCTGATCGCAAATAACTTTTGGTCGAACATTACCTGACCAAAAAAATGGTCTAAAATTACTGACCATATAAAATAGTCGAAAGAATATGACTAATAAAATGGTTCAAAATTTTCTGACCAATAATAGTAGTCATAAATTTTTGACAAAAAGTGGTCAAAACATTCTAACCAATTTCTGACCAACTTATATATTGGATATAGAAATATTCAAAAATATTGAAATTTTTATATAATTTTAAATATTTGATCATAATAACTGAATTAAAAGTAATGTCTTAAAACATAGAAAATGTAAATTAAACAAAAAAATAAAAAATACAATACTAATTATTCTCCAAATTACTTAAAAATACAATACTAATTACTAGCCTATTAACAGGAGAATGCTTTAGTATTTTTCATTATCCTCTTCTTCGCTCTTACTCTCCAAGTTAATCTCATAATCAAACGTAGAAAACAACATCATCACATTTTGTCAAAATCTGACACATAAAACAGATATTAGTATTTAAGATCGAAACAGATATTAGTATTCATGTAAAGAAGCAAAAAAGAACTCTTACTTTGTTAATTTGCTTCTTCTCATCATGTTGATACTGCTGATTTCTACTTTTTTATTAGTCTTCTTCCTCGGATCTCCTTGATCATTCCCATGAAATCATCAGCTTTTGCTAGTTTTAATTCTAGCACGTTTTCTTATGTAAAAGAATTATCATGATCTTATCAAATTTTGTATAAAATTCAACCAAATAACACAATGGAAACAATGTCCGTAACAGTACCTTATTATCAGTCTATATTAGTCCAGTTCTTATCATTTTGAGACGTATTGCTCTGCGAAACAGCAATGCGTTTCCTCTACAAGTCACTACTTTGGCGTGGGGGAAATGCATGCTAGATTTAACTAACATGTGACCTGGCATTGATCAAATAATTAGCAGAGAGATCTTTGGTAAGTTGGTCAATATGATCTAAATAAAGGAGCAAAAGAACAAATCATTATATTTGTATCTAAGCGCTTGTGTCATTATTCTTGATAGTGTGTCTCTGTATCTTTCTCCTACAAGAACATCAAGTTCACATTAAAGGGCATGAAAAACAATCTATAATGCATAAATGATCAAGTTTACATTAAGAGGCAAGAACAACAATCTATAGTTCCACTTTTATTTTTATTTAAAATGCAAAAATGATTTCATATGTCAATAAAGATGTAAACATTGCTTTGACATGCGTCTTTTTGTCATTTGCACTAAATCTGTCAACAAAAATCAGAACGTGTAAACGACCATATTATCAGATCAAATTCAAATAATTTAAATTCTTACAACCCTAAACTAGATCCATTAGAACAAAACCAGTGTTATCAGAGTATTAAAACCCAAATCTCAAATACAAGATTTATAAATAGCTATAATCTTACTCGTTCCATACGCAATTATAAAGCCACAATCCGATATGAGACGTAATCTGAACTCAAAATATCTTGAGATCGAGAGAGTGAACACTAATCTAGAGTTGTAAAAGAGATATTAAGAAATCAAAAATATAACCCATAAAATGAAAGAAACAAGGTCACTTACGGCATGATTTGTAGTATACCCGGCTGCGGCAGCTGGTGGAGATGAAGAGAAGTGAAAGGAGTAGATAACGGTCGCCAGACGGAGGATCATTCCAAAAATGAAACTGCATGGCTATGAACTTATGGGGAGAATAGAGGAGTGGTGTTGACGAAGATCTAGGTTTTAATGATACTGAGGCATCAAAAATTGGTCAAAAGCTTTCGACCAATAACTATTACTGTAACTAAAAAGATTTGTAATCATAAATTAATGGAATATTTTGGATTACTTTAAAAATTGGTCAGGATTGCAATTCTAATAAGTGTTACATCAGAGTGTAATACATATTTGTATTTTACGTGGATTGTATTTACCTTTTGTTGAGTTCTTGCCTTCTTGTTTAATAAAGGCCGTTGACGACACAAAAAAAAACTAATATTTTTTTATATTGATTAGTGTTTAACTAAGTGTAAGTTTACTTTTTGGAAATATCATGAAATTAACCATATATTTTCAACCTCTACTCTTTATTGTATACATAGTTAATACTCCCTCCGTTTCTTATTAAATGATTTTTAGATCTAAAATTTTGTTTAATTAAAAGTGTCGTTTTGTATTTTCAAACCAGAATTTAGATAAAATTTTAAATTTTATTTTTACTATTTTAATGTATTGACTAATAAAAAAAGTTCTATAGCGTATTAATAAAGGACAAAACACAAAATTTAATAGGTTTCTTAATATGTGTGAGAAATTCGAATGACACTTATAATGAAACTATGAAAGAGAGGGAGTATCCAATAACAAATCTGATTTACTTTTCATGTCTCATTACTAATCTAAAAAATTATAACACTATTTTAAAATCATAACACTAAAAACCTCATGTAATTAACATACGGAGGGAGTATCGAGTAACAAATCTGATTTTTTTCCATGTCCCATTACTAATCTAAAAAATTGTAACACTATTTTTAAATCATAACACTAAAAACCTCATGTAATTAACATACGGAGGGAGTATCGAGTAACAAATCTGAATTTTTTCCATGTCTCATTACTAATCTAAAAAATTGTAACACTATTTTTAAATCATAACACTAAAAACCTCATGTAATTTACATTTTGTTGTTTAGACTGTTTAGTTATTTACAATATGTTAAACAGAGCGTTATGTGATAAATCAAAGAATCATGTGATATATCAAATAAGAAAGAAAAAAAAAACACTATTTGATGGCAGTATGTCATTATCATTGTCTTATTTATTTAGTTTTGTGTATTCCTTATTGGTTTGACGAAAGCAGGTGTATTCCTTGTTGCCATTTGCCAACTTAACTCCATAATAACAAATTTAATAACTCTATATAATAAACACGTTTGATAATCATCCCAACCGACCCGAACCTACATTTAATTCGGGTCAATTTGATAGAAATTTCATCTGCCAAAAAAACCGCAAAACCGATTAACCTGATCGGAAAAACCGAGAAATCCGAATGCCCAACTCTATACAAAACCTTTTACCTATTGCCAAAATTTATTCCATTACTAGAGATATACATGCATATCTCTTCAATAGAAAGAAAATCTACGAATTTATGGTAATGTATTGATCCCTTGCAACTTCAAGAACATTCTATATATGTAAGAACTAGGTGTTGACTAGTTGACCAAAATAAAACCTTTAACTTATTGTAAATTTTTCTTCCATGCATAACCAGAGAAATACATGCATATCTCCTTAATAGAAATGAATTCTACGAATTTATGGTAATGTATTGATCCCTTGCAACTTCAAGAACATTCTATATATGTAAGAACTAGGTGTTGACTAGTTGACCAAATTAAAATCTTTAACTTATTGTCAATTTTTCTTCCATGCATAACCAGAGATATACATGCATATCTCCTTAATAGAAATGAATTCTACGAATTTATGGTAATGTATTGATCCCTTGCAACTTCAAGAACAATATATATGTAAGAACTAGGTGTTGACCTTTAACCTATTGACCCAAATGGCTCAGTCATCTGGACATGTTTCTTATGTTGAGGCTACGGCTCCAATAACTATTATCATGACAATGTTATGCTTGTTTCTAGCCAATGCCGTGACCCATGCCCGAAGACCGACCACCTACATTGTGGGAGACGAAGAGGGTTGGGACCCGGTTATTCCGATGGACACTTGGGCACGAGGCAAAACGTTTTATGCTGGTGATATTCTAGGTATGTATCAATGATCTTAAAATTATCTATAGTACGTAACGTGATTGATAAACAAATCTATTCATAGTTTAGTGGGGTAACTTTAATCTTCTAAGACAATAGATTTAATTATATTGGTATATTTATGGTGATACATTGCAGAATTCAAGTACGATGGTCAGAGATCTAATTTGATTGTGGTAAACCGAACTGGTTATGAAACTTGTAAAGCGAACGATGGAGCGAAAGAGTATTCGTCCGGTGACGATAAGATCCAACTTCATTACGGTTATAACTATTTCATCGGAACGTATATTCCCGAGGATTGTTCCGCCGGTTTAAAGATGGCCGTCAAAGCATTGGCTCCAAAATAAAGTAAATGAAGCAACTAACTATAATAAGTGGTATGATCAGTGTTTCGTACTGTTTTATTAAATTTGTAACGATATGTATGGGTTCAAAATATTAAAGATTAATATATAAAATATCTTGTTAAATTTTTATTGCGTTTAATTATAGCTTCCATATTTTATAAATAGTCTAATGATAGAGGGGTTGATTGTCTATGGCTGTAAAATTTGTACAGCCATCTTTGAAGATGGCCGTCAAAGCATTGAAACCTCCAAATTAAATGAAGCAATTAACTATAAGTGATATGATTAGTATTTCGTAGTGTTGGAGTTATTTGTAACAGTTTATGTGTTTAAAACGTTAGATTGATAAAAAGATTTTGTTAAATTTCATTCGGTGTTTTAGTAGCTTTTGTACTTTTAAGATCTAATGATCAAGTAAGATCAAGGAATGGATAGACACGAACAGGATCCACGTGTTCAGCTTCAGACACTCTCGTATCACATCTGTCTCCTAATTACTTCTAGTGCGCGTCTTTTAAGCTCTCTCTCTCTCTCTTCAATTCTTCTTTTCTTTTCTTGCCTTTTCTTCCTTCTTATTCATCCATCAAGGTTTGATCCTCTCACTTTAAGGGTTATAAATTGCAACATCTGCTAGGAAGGGCATACGGATTCAGGAGAGCTGACGAGGCAACTCACGATAGGATTAGGCTTTTAGGTTAGTCTTTTAATCGGAATTATATCGGTTATTGATGCCGAACCGATAATAACCAAAAACCGAATTCATATTTAATCAAGGTAAAGGCCTTATAAGGAATTCAGCCAAAGAAAATCTTTTAAACGGTTTGGTTTGGGTTGGGCCGATCGGGTCGGGATTTAAGCCCATGGTATTTTAAGGTATCCCAATAACTACGCATTTAAAAAAATTGGGTAAATATACAATTAAATTTGGCTATGAGATTTATCCTCTAATTTTTGAATTCAAAAGCCCATGTTCGAGAAGAATGGGCAACAATTGTAACATGAACAGCTGAAGGAGAATCAATGGAAGGGACGATGGTCTCAAATCTCAATATGAGGAGGTTGAGATGCATTTAGAAGTTGTTTGGGTTTTAGATCCAATTTATCACCATGCATAATTGTTTTTTATAAAAATTACGAGTATATTTTGTAGTTAAAATTTATAACGTGTTTTACTTGGTGAATTTAGTAAATTTATATATTTTTAATCCGGATTAAACAATTAGTTAATGTAAGTACTTAGAACATGATTTTTTCTATAGATCTCGTTAAAAGGCTTAAATGATTTTGTGTTTATCTTCTTGTAATGATATTATTTTTGTGATTTTTTTTAAAAAAATTTCTTGAACAGCTAATTAGAATTAGTATAGAAAATAAAATAGTGTTTTATTCCACTAATATATAAATTTCTAATAAGTAAATTATCCACTACACTAATCCGGGCCAGACCCATTTGGCCGGTTCCAATCCGGGTTCAGGTCTTTCTTTTTCGGTTTGATTCCGATTATTTTTTTTCGGATTCGGTTATTTTACCCCGGGCCTAGTCGTGGTTCTTAGATTGGTAGTCGTAACCGGCGACGTAGAATCTGAAAATCAAATCAGCGTTGTTTACAAATCTTGCGTTTCCTCTTTCTATAAGAATCGGTTCCTCCTCCTTGCGTACAAACAAAGTCAAAGAGACAATGATGAGAGGGACCTCGACGAGTGGTCTTTCATGGTCGCATCTTCTACTCTTCGCTTCGATTTGTCTACACTTCGTCTTAAGTTCGTCTTTTCCATCAGATCTGTGATTTGGATTTCAGAAATCTGAATTTAATTTTATGATAGAATCATTAGATTCACTGTGCGTTTGTAAGATTTATTTGGGATTAGGTATTGAATTCGCGAGTTTTAGGTCGAATTTGAGCTGGATTTGTGTTCCTATGATTTGCTTTTTTTTGCGATCACAAGGTTGTTCTTATTTGTATTCTCTCTTGCGTAGATATTGGTTGTTTAGACAAAGTTATTTCAAGTTTAACATGTTAGTGAAGAGAAAATTCAGCAACCAGTTTATGTTTTTGTAATTCCATTGAACATATCTTGATGAAAACTTGTCTTTTAGAGTCACTTAAAAAGTCTATTGTCTATGAGTTCTAATTTAAATGTAAATGATGCTTCTAATAATTTAGTACACTGATTGAGTGATTTGTAAAGCTTTAGAGTTTACAGGATTTGTTATTTTGTTTTTGTAAGTACTATCATGATACCTGTATAAATCATCATCAGCAATGTTTCATGCTGATGCCTGTAAGCTGTATATGACTAATGAAAACGGTTCTTTATATTCCTGGCATATGAAGCTTGACATCAACGTTTTTTAACGTTTTACTTAGCTCAAAATGAGTGCCATTTTGTATAGAAGACTGCGCTAAATACTTATCTTGTAAATTCTGCTAATGCTTGTAGCAATTGATCATATTCCCTGCTTTTTAAGGTGTGTAGTTGTTGGTCCTCATTTTGTTGAAGTTTAATAACAAATTATGAAGGTCTTATCTTATCTAATCGAGGATAGATCCTGATAATCGCTGTAACACGCTTTTATGATTAAGCTGATTTTGTTTCATGCTAAGATAGCGTCTACTAGGTCTCTTAAAATCCTTAGCAGCTTCGTGTTGATTGTATTGATATGATATTTTTCAGGTGTATCTGGTGATTCCAAGAGTTCGAGTAGTGGAGCAAAGGCTGAATCTCATAATTCCTCTAGCAAAACAGGCACAAAAGTGATCCTCATACTGCTTGGGTTTGGGGCTGTGGCAGGATTCTCATTCTTCCTGTACAAACTGTGGCAAAAGAAGAAAAGAGACGAGCAGTATGCTCGGCTGCTGAAGCTGTTCGAAGAGGATGATGAACTGGAGGTTGAATTAGGCCTCCGTGATTAAGTAAACCAAATCTGTAACAATGTCTGAGGTATGTATGTATGTTTTCATCTATTAGTTAAATCATGCAATAAACCTCGATAAGTTATATGAGCATTATTGCAGGAGTTGTTAGCAATTTACGTTAAAATCTTAAACCACTAAAATGTCATAGATAGAGGAATTATTTACCTGAGTGATGCAAAGCTGACTGATGTGTTATATGTTAAATTGTTATGCTTTGAAATTCTTGTGATTAATCTCAATTCAGTTTTTATAAGAAATAATTAATATAAACTGTTGGGTTCGAGTTCTCAAGTTATATAGACCAAACTTCTGATTTATGATTTCTATTACTTTCTCGTAATTTCAATTCGATTTTTGATAAGTATATGTATAGGAAATATATACTTAAAAGGATGTAATTTTGACTGATCATTATTATTCTCTGGAGAAATTGTTCCTCCTTAGCGTTAGGTCATTTCTTGTAAAACAATTATATTCCTCAGCTTCTATGTTCTTTGATTTGTTGCTTGTACAATTTAGATATTTGTTTCCAGACATAGATTCATGAATTTTGGTAGTGTTGAGTCAATGCATGATAGATTTATCCTAGAACTTCTAAAATAGTGGACAGTTTATAGAGTTTCAACACTTGGCCCATATGTTGCCCCTTTGCGTGCCACCGCCTCTTCTTTCTGAGTATAATCCTTAGTTACGTTGAATATTTGGCGAATCTATCATATAGTTTTTTCACTCCATTTAATCCGCGAAAGCCGGGCAGGTCAAGTTCAGCAGCCAACCGAAAAAGATACTCAACTGTCGCATACTTAAAGTCTCAAAGGAGATAAACCAGCTCGCAGAAATCATTTGACATGCAAATGGCAAATGGATGGTTCCTAAAAGGCATCACAGGCCACAAGTATGAGTTTAATTTATATAAAGTCAAATAATAGCATGAAGTTAGTATGGGTTGGATTTATATAAAATAAGATAATAGCATGAGGTTATTAGAACCAAAGTATTAGAGAACGATTGTGTCTTCTCTTTACCTATGTTGAACAGAAACGGATAAGCGAAAACAGGAACGATTTTTTTCTAAAATTAGAGAATGGATACGTTATGGAAGCGTGTATATACAAATATGATGAAACACCAAACATCAAAACCATATTAAAGAATATAATGTTTGAAACAACACAAATCCAAAACATAAAAATATTAAATAGTTTAACTAAAACTCTAAAAGATAGAAACTAGAACGCTCAAATTAAAATATTTCGGAAACAAAAACGGATCTCGAATAGAGTTTCCATGCTACATAGGATACCATATATATCATAAATCATAATATTTTCAAATTGTTTATTTATTAAGTTTCCAAATTAATAAAAGCAAGGTTTCTTCGCATTTCCGTTCCGTGAGTTTCCATCACATTTTTAATTAGAAATTTTTAGGAATCGTGTTTCCGTGACGTTTTTCATGTTTTCCGAGAGAGTTTTCATTTAACCTAACTCGTCACTGAGATTTAGAAGATTTAATTTAGCATTTCTCAATCATGATCTCTCTAGGAATTTTAAGATAAATTTCATAAAATTGATCAAGATGATACTATGACCCGTCTTCTCCAAGTTTTTGGACGAATTTAATTTGCTTGGGACCGATTTGATCTTTGTCACTTTCCTTTATTTATCTCAATTTCAATTATACGACTGATCAGTGTCGGTCCGGCATAATTCGAGGCCTAATACGGAACCAAAAATCGGGACCTGCGCTATATATACAAAGTTGTCGAAAACATAAGTTCCACAAAAAACCAAAAACAACTAATATTTTAATCTGAAATTAAACGATACACATACATGAACTATGATAATTAGAATGTTATTTTATCGTTTAACTTGAAACTCAAATAATAATTGTTTTTACCTTTGATATTAAGCCAATCGAAGAGGAATCTGAAAATAAAGTAGAAGGAAAAGCTTATATAATTAGGGATTGCTCTCAGTTCTAGATTTTTTTAGTTTTGTCAACGATGATCATATTTAATTTAATTTATTATTGTTGGGCCCTAGATATTGTAGCTATAACTTATATATGGGCCCTAGTAGAAGGAACCAACGATTGTTTTATTAAGCTTTTTCTTATTTGTTAAGCTGATTGTTTCGTTGGTATTTTAGAGACTGAACATGTATAACTTAACTCAAAATTTTGGGGCCCAATACCAATGTTTCTTATGTATATGTAGAGGGTCGGGCCTGCGACTGATTGTATTGCTCGGATAGCAATCTTATTATATAAAGTTGGACGCGTTCAACGTGAGTGTGACACGTGTCAAAGAGATAATTAATTAGATTTCTACACGTGTCATTGCTAATTTAGATTGTGACATGTGTCAATTGTAATTTAGAAGTTACAAAACAAAAAAAATTTGTTTCATAAGAAAAAACAAAAATGTTTTCAATAGAAAAGAAGACAAATTTATCTTTTTAATAGACAATTGTTAGTTTACACAAAAATAAAAATAACAGAAAAATGTAAAATTGATAGTTTTCAGTTTTAACTAAAATGTCAAAATAGTAGAAAAGACAATTTTATTCTAATTTTCTATATAAAATTGTAAAATTGATAGTTTCCAGTTTTAACACGTGTCAATTGTAATTTAGAAGTCTAAAAAAAATGGAAAGATAATTGTTTCATCAGAAGGAAAAAAACCAAAAATATCAATAGCAGAAAAGATAAATTTCTTTTTTTTTATAGATAATTGTCAGTTTATACAAAAAATAATAACAAAAAATGTATAAGTGATAATTTTCAGTTTTAACTAAAATGTCAAAATAGTAGAAAATTTAGTAATTTTCTATATAAAATTGTAAAATTAATAGTTTACAGTTTTAACAAAAATGTCAATAACACAAAAAGCAACTTTTCGATTATGTAATTTTCCAATTTAAACCTATATTAGTTTGATTATAAATACAATAATTTAGATTCTAAACAATTCATCTTCTCAATCATCCAATATTGAGAGAGCCAATCCTGAGATAATATCATGAGTTTTTGTAAAAGAGGGTTCAACACCGCTCTTCCTTTTTCCCCACATACTTCTTCTTTACAAACCATATTTTGTTCGAGAACTGACGCACACTCTTCACCTCAAAGCTAATTGATTTCTTTACCCTTTTAAAGAAGAAGTATGTGGGGAAAAGGAATAGTTGTGTTGAACCCTCTTTTACAAAAACTCATGATAAAACTTAAAAGATGTTTGTAGAACTGATGTTGATTCTGCTGTTACGAAGTCAAAGAAAAAGATTAAGGTGGTTGATGACTCTTTGAAGATTGTTAACAGTTAATCAAAATATTATATGTATAGAGATCATGTGAAATTCCCAAGTTTTGCATATTTTCACCCAGAGAGATGACAACATCAAACTTGTTAAGTAATATTTGTGGATTTTGTTGTTGTAAACTGTGTTCCTATGTATTGAACAACCCCCATCAAAAAAGTTTATTTTAACTTAAAAATAATGTTAAAAAGGAAAAATTAATTTTCTTTCGTCTTCTTAATTTTTTTTGTCATTTATGGGCCTGGGCTAGTAGATATGCCAACCTTAATTTAGCCCATAACTCATTGACACTTGAACGAAAAAAAAAGGAAGAACAAAGCTAAGTGCATGTAACGTGGCTGCTTTAAGGCCTCTTTTGTTATGTAAGAACAATAAGCCCACCAAATCCACACAACAGAGACAGACTCATCATGCTCTTCTCTCTCCCCCCTCCTATGGCCGCCAATTTCTGCGGTTGGACGCTTCAGTCTCCGTCTCTCTATAACTTTAGACAAGCAACGGTCAGATCTTCCTTCATACGGTCTTCGTCTTCACCAACCTCTTCCAATGGCAATCTTCCCATTAAAGAATCCTTCTCTGGTTCACTCTCTCTCTCTCTCTCTCTTACGTCAAGTTATGATTCAGCAAACACATATTGCCTTGTTTCTTGAAATGTGTGTAGAAAACTAAAATTAGGTCTCGTACTGTTATTAAGTAGTTGTGTAATTGAACAGTTACTGAGATTCCAAGGGTTGGTAAGTTTTTATGTCCTGTTCTTGTAACTAATTTACTGTATGGTTTTGTGTTTTTTTTATAGAGGAGCCTGAAGCAGATGTTGTGGTTATTGGAAGTGGCATAGGGGGATTATGTTGTGGTGCATTGTTAGCTAGATATGATCAGGATGTGCTTGTATTGGAGAGCCATGACCACCCCGGTGGCGCGGCTCATTCTTTTGAGATCAAAGGGTACAAGTTTGACTCAGGCCCTTCTCTGTTTTCTGGTTTGCAATCTCGAGGTCCTCAAGCAAACCCACTTGCTCAAGTAAAATGTTTCTCTTCCTTAAAACTCTTTTTTTTTTTTCGTTTATTAGTATTCCCATATGTTCGGTTTTACCGCTTTTGGATCGGGATGAAACTGATCAGAGTCTTTTGTCTTTTGAATATGTTCTTATGCATTTGGGTGATTGTGTTTTTTTTTTCAGGTTCTAGATGCTTTAGGGGAGTCACTTCCATGTAGCAAATATGACTCTTGGATGGTTTACTTACCAGAAGGAGATTTTTTGTCACGCATAGGCCCTACGGATTTTTTTAAGGTAAAGAAGTTTAGCCTATGTTGCTATGTTGTTGAGCTTTAGTTTCAAATGATAATGAAAATGACAAGAATAATTTTGATTGTGTGTTTTACTTGTGATGAAATCCTAAACATGCAAAGGGAATTTAATCCAGTTCATATGTACATAAACTTCTAGAGCTATCTTTGGATAGAATCCAAGAAATAAACTATTACATGCTTCACTGTGCAGTAACTTCTATGAGCTTGTATCACTGATCTTGTTTAGTGTTATTTTTTCTTCAGGATTTAGAGAAATATGCCGGTCCTAGCGCAGTCCAGGAGTGGGAAAAGCTTCTTGTGGGTGTCTATGTCTGAATATAAATGACATCTACTCGTGAGATCTCATCTGCTAATAACCACATGACTATGATGAACCTGCAGGGAGCAATACTCCCTCTGTCTTCCGCTGCTATGGCGTTACCACCATTGTCTATTCGCGGGGATCTTGGTGTTCTCTCCACGGCTGCTGCTAGGTATATATCAGAGTATCTTGTTCTATGTCAATAGAATTAGTTATAGTCATCTTTTGCTTGGTGCATTTTTAAAATTACTTCTCTTTTTTCTTGTTAGATATGCTCCTTCCCTTTTAAAATCTTTCATCAAGATGGGTCCTCAAGGGGCGTTGGGCGCCACGAAGCTTCTCCGCCCGTTCTCGGAGATCGTTGATTCTTTGGGGTTGAAAGACCTGTTTATACGAAACTGGATTGATCTTCTTGCATTCCTTCTCGCAGGGGTCAAATCTGATGGCATACTCTCAGCAGAGATGGTAACCATATATCCTAAAAACGGAAATTGCAAATCTTATGTCCATTACTAACTGATTTATTTGGCATAACATCTTAACTGTATCCTTCATTCCACAACGTGACTTACATGGCTCAACGATGGAACAAAGAAACATGATTATTATATTTTTGGTGCACAAGATCGGGTTAAACTGAAGTCTTGCTGCTTATGTTTGCAGATCTACATGTTTGCAGAATGGTACAAGCCAGGCTGCACACTGGAGTACCCTATTGATGGCAGTGGTGCAGTGGTTGAAGCGCTTGTCCGTGGCTTAGAGAAGTTTGGGGGACGTCTGTCTCTTAAAAGCCATGTCGAGAACATTGTCATCGAGAATGGTAAAGCTGTTGGAGTCAAGCTAAGGAATGGTCAAGTATGAAGGGTTCATGAAGTTACAAAAATATTTTCAGTCTCTCTTCAAATTTTTTATCATTGCTCATTTCGATTATTGAAAATGATTCAGTTCATTCGAGCTAGAAAAGCAGTGGTTAGCAACGCGTCGATGTGGGACACGTTAAAGCTCTTACCTCCAGAAGCTCTCCCAGATTCATACGTAAAAGGTGTGAACACGACGCCTCAATGTGAATCCTTCATGCATCTTCACTTGGGATTCGACGCAGAGGTATAAAATGAATAAAAGAAGCAAATATCTACTTTACCAATGTTTCCGTTTTGTGCGTTTGTTACATTCTTGGTTTAACTCTTTTTTTCTCTTTATGGAACAGGGAATATCAGATGACCTTGAGATTCATCATATTGTTGTGAATGACTGGGACCGCGGTGTGGATGCTGACCAGAATGTGGTTCTGATATCAGTTCCTAGCGTTCTTAGCCCAAACCTTGCGCCACCGGGAAAACATGTTCTGCACGCTTACTGTCCTGGAACCGAACCTTTCGGTCTCTGGGAAGGTCTTGACAGGAGAAGTGCCGAGTACAAGAATCTCAAATCCCAACGGTCCGAGGTACCTATTAACTTTTTTAAGCTTCAGTGCTCTGAATACGAAAACTCAAATCTCAACCAAAATGTACTGGTACCGTTGGTGAAGGTGATGTGGAAAGCGGTGGAGCGGGCATTAGGGCCCGGGTTCAAGAGAGAAAAGTGCGAGGTGAGTTTGGTTGGAACACCATTGACGCATCAGAGGTTTCTAAGGAGGAATAGAGGAACATATGGGCCTGCCATAGAGGCTGGGAAAGGTACGTTTCCTGGCCATTCCACTCCCATTCCACAGCTTTTGTGTTGTGGTGACTCGACCTTTCCCGGGATCGGAGTTCCTGCAGTGGCAGCTAGTGGCGCGATTGTGGCGAATTCGCTTGTTCCTGTTTCTAAGCATTCCGAGCTTCTTGACGCTATTGGCTTGTAGAAAGATGTGTTATTAATTACCATATATGTATTCGTCTATTAACTTCTTTTCGGTATATTTACCGCATACCTTGCTACCGAGCTGGCACTTTTTTTTTTTTCCACATAAAAACTACCTCCATTAATTTGAAATACGAGAGAGACAACATGTTTATCATCTTCCACAATTGGCAAAAGCCAAATAGAGGGTACAGTATAAATTAAACCGAAATAGAGGGGACAAATCGAAGTATGATGCACTATTGTGTCCGCCGCTTTATTTCCTTCCCAATTTGTAAACCAATAGGTGAGATTTTAGCCACATCTTTCTTGGGTAAGGAATATATATATTTTTTTGAAAACATAAATAATAAAACCATAAATTATCGGTTAAAATCACAAAAAAAAAGAAAATAGAAATAGATTTAACTTGACGGTGGTTAGTGGTTAAGTGGGCAATATTCTCAATGTTAACGGTTAAGTGGGCAATATTCTCAATGTTAACCTAGTCCACTTGTGGTTTAGGAGTCTAATCACTTTTTACCACTACTAGTCTATGGTTCTAGCACTAACATACATATAAAATTCATAAAAATACATGATTCAGTCTGCAATATATTCGAATTTGCAACACCTCTTCAAGTTTTCGTTTTAAATACGAATTTAGAATTGAAATTTTGTGTACATTTGTTAGTTTTTTTTTTGGATTTTTGTATAAGTTTTTGATTTGAATAATTGGAGTTTAATAATAAAGATAAAAATTGTATATCTACTTTTATCTTGAATTGGCAAAAATAAATTCTGTGAATTTTTAGAAGAAAATAGGAAACTTAATTGAATTATACAGTTGATCTAAAATAAATACATAAATAAAAATTAAATTCACTGAACAATAATATATTTTACTATTAATATTTAAATTTGATTATTTTTAACTTCTATCTTATTATTTTCTATTTTTAAAATAAAACATGAAAATTTAAGTTATGCATCTACAAAGAGATTCACTTTGATTTATTTTGTATTAAGGTAAAGAAATGGATATTAGGGTAACATAAATATTACAACCGCGAAATATCAATTTTTTTACCACCATAATATAAGTAATATGTAATTTAAAGAATTTTAGAGATTGAGACACAATGACTCCATAAGTCGTCCCTCTTCTTCAAATATTGTGTTTCTCGAACAATTAAGACTGGTCTGTCAGCGATATATTTAATGAGAGTATCGTGGCAAACTTTTCCTTCTTGGACAAGATCGTGGCAACAAAAATCAGATATGGTACCATTTCCAAAGACAACGACGATTATATCCAAGGCACACTTAGGAGTGATTTTAGCAAAACAACTATCCCATAATGATTTTGCTTCAGATTCTTTGACTGAAAATACTGGAACAAAAGCACACACCAGAACTACAACAATGAATAGCATAGTAATGTGGGAGTTAATTTTAGCCATATCTGCTTATAACTGAAATATACTAACTTGTATTTTTTTTGTATGAAAAGAATGTAATGAAGTATGTCTTGTATTTGATATTCTAAACAAGAAGTTTTGTAAGCTATTTATAGGTAATTGAAAACCCATTGTAACTACGAATTTTTTTTTCAAAATTAACTTAATAAATTATAAGGAGTTTAACTCATTCATAAATAAATACACTCTGAACCTTTAAATTCATCTTTTCAATCAGTTTTTGAAATTTAAGAACATATTTAATACAAGTAAATATATCTTCTTCAATATGAAAAAAATATAAATTATTTCTAACTCATGTCAAATTCTAAGCAATGTATTGAATATGAGGTTCAAACTTGACATACATACAGTCTTAAATATAATAAACTACAAATTTTTGATAATTAGACATCTAAATACATTTCAATTTGAACATATAAGAGTCTTAACTAACATTTTGTTTTTTCAAAAATATGAATTTAATTAAATGGACTATAGTCCTAATCTAAATACTAATAAATGTCACTTGTATGTCTATAATAGAACATTTGTGAAGGCTGAAAAATAAATATAATTTAAATATTTGCTATGGTAATATGAGATTCACTAAAGCAAAATATTGTATGTGCTAAATATTTTTAAAATAAAAAGAAAAGACTGACATTTTAGTTAAACATTTGTAAGATATGAATTTATTGGAGATTCATAACGAATAATTATGAAAAAGAATCCCCTGGAACCTAGAGATACATTTGCTAAAAATTTGAATAAAAAATATTTCAAGGATTCAATATTGAAGAGAGGAGAAAAAAAATTGAAAATATATTTAAAAAAAAAAACCCATAAAACTATCGGTTAAAATCACGGCAAAAAATAGGAATAGATTTAACTTGACTGAGGTTAATTGTTAAGTGGGCAATATTCTCAATGTTAACCTAGTCCGCTTGTGGTTTAGGAGTCAAATCACTTTTTACCATTACTAGTCTATGGTTCTAACACTAACATACATATCAAATACATAAAAATGCATGGTTCAGTCTGCAATATATTCGAATTTGCAACACCTCTTTAAGTTTTTGTTTTAATTACGAATTTAGAATTGAAATTTTTTACATTTGTTAATTTTTTTGGTCTGTTGTAAAAGTTTTTGATTTGAGTAATTGGAGCTTAATAATAAAGATAAAAACTGTATATCTATTTTTATCTTGAATTTGGCATTAAATTCTGGGAATTTTTAGAAAAAAATAGAAAACTTAATTGAATTATACAGTTGGTCTAAAATAAATACATAAATAGAAATTAAATTCACTAAAAAATAATATATTTTATTATTAATATTTAAAATTTTGATTATTTTTAACTTCTACCGTATTATTTTCTATTTTTAAAATAAAACATGAAAATTTAAGTTATGCATCTACAGAGAGATTCACTTTGATTTATTTTGTATTAAGGTAAAGACGTGGATATTAGGGTAACATAAATATTACAACCGTGAAATATCAATTTTTTTACCACAATAATATAAGTAATATGTAATTTAAACAGTTTTAGAGATTGAGACACAATGACTCCACAAGTCGTCCCTCTTCTTCAAATATTGTGTTTCTCGAACAATTAAGGCTGGTTTGTCAGCGATATATTTAATGAGAGTATCGTGGCAAACTTTTCCTTCTTGGACAAGACCATGGCAACAAGAATCAGATATGGTTCTATTTCCAAAGACAACGGCGATTATATCCAAGGCACACTTAGGAGTGATTTTAACAAGACAAGTATCCCATAATGATTTTGCTTCAGATTCTCCGACTGAAAATACTGGAACAAAAGCACACACCAGAGCTACAACAATGAATAGCATAGTAATGTGGGAGTTAATTTTAGCCATATCTGCTTATAACTGAAATATACTAACTTGTATTTTTTTGGTATGAAAAGAATGTAATGAAGTATGTCTTGTATTTGATATTCTAAACAAGAAGTTTTGTAAGCTATTTATAGGTAAATGAAAACCCAAGGTAACTACGAATTTTTTTTTCAAAATTAACTTAATAAATTATAAGGAGTTTAACTCATTCATAAATAAATACACTCTGAACCTTTAAATTCATCTTTTCAATCAGTTTTTGAAATTTAAGAACATATTTAATACAAGTAAATATATCTTCTTCAATATGAAAAAAATATAAATTATTTCTAACTCATGTCAAATTCTAAGCAATGTATTGAATATGAGGTTCAAACTTGACATACATACAGTCTTAAATATAATAAACTACAAATTTTTGATAATTAGACATCCAAATACATTTCAATTTGAACGTATAAGAGCCTTAACTCACATTTTGTTTTTTCAAAAATATGAATTTAATTAAATGGACTATAGTCCTAATCTAAATACTAATAAATGTCACTAGTATGTCTATAATAGAACATTTGTGAAGGCTGAAAAATAAATATAATTTAAATATTTGCTACGGTAACATGAGATTCACTAAAGCAAAATATTGTATGTGCTAAATATTTTTAAAATAAAAAGAAAAGACTGACATTTTAGTTAAATATTTGTAAGATATGAATTTATTGGAGTTTCATAACGAATAATTATGAAAA
Organism: Boechera divaricarpa; assembly: GCA_026770425.1. Taxonomy (NCBI): domain Eukaryota; kingdom Viridiplantae; phylum Streptophyta; class Magnoliopsida; order Brassicales; family Brassicaceae; genus Boechera; species Boechera divaricarpa. Next base: position 2,748,414 of record CM049179.1, read on the forward strand.
AGAATCCCCTGGAACCTAGAGATACATTTGCTAAAAATTTGAATAAAAAAATATTTCAAGGATTCAATATTGAAGAGAGGAGAAAAAAAATTGAAAATATATTTAAAAAAAAAAAACCATAAAACTATCGGTTAAAATCACGGCAAAAAATAGGAATAGATTTAACTTGACTGAGGTTAATTGTTAAGTGGGCAATATTCTCAATGTTAACCTAGTCCGCTTGTGGTTTAGGAGTCTAATCACTTTTTACCATTACTAGTCTATGGTTCTGACACTAACATTCATATCAAATACATAAAAATGTATGGTTCAGTCTGCAATATATTCGAATTTGCAACACCTCTTTAAGTTTTTGTTTTAATTACGAATTTAGAATTGAAATTTTTTACATTTGTTAATTTTTTTTGGTCTGTTGTAAAAGTTTTTGATTTGAGTAATTGGAACTTAATAATAAAGATAAAAACTGTATATCTGTTTTAGTCTTGAATTTGGCAATAAATTCTGTGAATTTTTAGAAGAAAATAGAAAACTTAATTGAATTATAAAGTTGGTCTAAAATAAATAAATAAACAGAAATTAAATGCACTGAACAATAATATATTTTATTATTAATATATAAAATTTTGATTATTTTTAACTTCTACCGTATTATTTTCTATTTTTAAAATAAAAAATAAAATTTAAGTTATGCATCTGCAGAGAGATTCACTTTGATTTATTTTGTATTAAGGTAAAGACATGGATATTGGGGTGACATAAATGTTACAACCGTGAAATATCAATTTTTTGACCACAATAATATAAGTAATATATAATTTAAACAGTTTTAGAGATTGAGACACAATGACTCCACAAGTCATCCCTCTTCTTCAAATATTGTGTTTCACGGACAATTAAGGCTGGTCTGTCAGCGATATATTTAATGAGAGTATCGTGACAAACTTTTCCTTCTTGGACAAGATCGTGGCAACAAGAATCAGAGATGGTTCCATTTCCAAAGACAACGACGATTATATCCATGGCACACTTAGGAGTGATTTTAACGAGACAAGTATCCCATAATGATTTTGCTTCAGATTCTTCGACAGAAAATACTGGAACAAAAGCACACACCAGAGCTACAACAATGAATAACATAGTAATCTGTGAGTTAAATTTAGCCATATCTGCCTATAACTGAAATATACTAACTTGTATTTTTTTTGGTATGAAAAAAATGTAATGAAGTATGTCTTGTATTTGATATTCCAAACAAGAAATTTTGTAAGCTATTTATAGGTAATTGAAAACCCAATGTAACTGTGAAACCATTTTTCAAAATTAACTTAATAAATTATAAGGAGTTTAACTCATTCATAAATAAATACACTCTGAACGTTTAAATTCATCTTTTCAATCAGTTTTTGAAATTTAAGAACATATTTATTACAAGTAAATATATGTTCTTCAATATGAAAAAAATATAAATTATTTCTAACTCATGTCAAATTCTAAGCCAATGTATTGAATATGAGGTTCAAACATGACATATATACAGTCTTAAATATAATAAACTACAAATTTTTGATATTTAGACATCTAAATACATTTCAATTTGAATGTATAAGAGTCTTAACTCACATTTTGTTTTTTTCAAAAATATGAATTTAATTAAATGGACTTTAGTCCTAATCCAAATACTAATAAATGTCACTAGTATGTCCATATTAGAACATTTGTGAAGCCTTAAAAATAAATATAATTTAAATATTTGCTATGGTAATATGAGATTCACTAAAGCAATATATTGTATGTGCTAAATATTTTTAAAATAAATACAAAAGTCTGACATTTTCGTGTAAGATATGAATTTATTGGAGTTTCATAACGAATAATTATGAAAATGAATCCCCTGGAACCTAGAGATACATTTGCTAAAACATTTAATAAAAAATATATTTCAAGGATTCAATATTGAAGAGAGGAGAAAAAAAATGAAAATATATTTTTAAAAAAAACATAAATAATAAAACCATAAAATTATCGGTTAAAATCACGGGAAAAAAATAGGAATATATTTCACTTGGCTGAGGTTAATTGTTAAGTGGGCAATATTCTCAATGTTAACCTAGTCCGCTTGTGGTTTAGGAGTCTAATCACTTTTTACCATTACTAGTCTATGGTTCTGACACTAACATTCATATCAAATACATAAAAATGCATGGTTCAGTCTGCAATATATTCGAATTTGCAACACTTCTTTAAGTTTTTGTTTTAATTACGAATTTAGAATTGAAATTTTTTACATTTGTTAATTTTTTTTGGTCTGTTGTAAAAGTTTTTGATTTGAGTAATTGGAACTTAATAATAAAGATAAAAACTGTATATCTGTTTTAGTCTTGAATTTGGCAATAAATTCTGTGAATTTTTAGAAGAAAATAGAAAACTTAATTGAATTATAAAGTTGGTCTAAAATAAATAAATAAACAGAAATTAAATGCACTGAACAATAATATATTTTATTATTAATATTTAAAATTTTGATTATTTTTAACTTTTACCGTATTATTTTCTATTTTTAAAATAAAAAATAAAATTTAAGTTATGCATCTGCAGAGAGATTCACTTTGATTTATTTTGTATTAAGGTAAAGACATGGATATTGGGGTGACATAAATGTTACAACCGTGAAATATCAATTTTTTGACCACAATAATATAAGTAATATATAATTTAAACAGTTTTAGAGATTGAGACACAATGACTCCACAAGTCGTCCCTCTTCTTCAAATATTGTGTTTCACGGACAATTAAGGCTGGTCTGTCAGCGATATATTTAATGAGAGTATCGTGACAAACTTTTCCTTCTTGGACAAGATCGTGGCAACAAGAATCAGAGATGGTTCCATTTCCAAAGACAACGGCGATTATATCCAAGGCACACTTAGGAGTGATTTTAACGAGACAAGTATCCCATAATGATTTTGCTTCAGATTCTTCGACAGAAAATACTGGAACAAAAGCACACACCAGAGCTACAACAATGAATAACATAGTAATCTGGGAGTTAAATTTAGCCATATCTGCCTATAACTGAAATATACTAACTTGTATTTTTTTTGGTATGAAAAGAATGTAATGAAGTATGTCTTGTATTTGATATTCCAAACAAGAAATTTTGTAAGCTATTTATAGGTAATTGAAAACCCAATGTAACTGTGAAACCATTTTTCAAAATTAACTTAATAAATTATAAGGAGTTTAACTCATTCATAAATAAATACACTCTGAACGTTTAAATTCATCTTTTCAATCAGTTTTTGAAATTTAAGAACATATTTATTACAAGTAAATATATGTTCTTCAATATGAAAAAAATATAAATTATTTCTAACTCATGTCAAATTCTAAGCCAATGTATTGAATATGAGGTTCAAACATGACATATATACGGTCTTAAATATAATAAACTACAAATTTTTGATATTTAGACATCTAAATACATTTCAATTTGAATGTATAAGAGTCTTAACTCACATTTTGTTTTTTTCAAAAATATGAATTTAATTAAATGGACTTTAGTCCTAATCCAAATACTAATAAATGTCACTAGTATGTCCATATTAGAACATTTGTGAAGCCTTAAAAATAAATATAATTTAAATATTTGCTATGGTAATATGAGATTCACTAAAGCAATATATTGTATGTGCTAAATATTTTTAAAATAAATACAAAAGTCTGACATTTTCGTGTAAGATATGAATTTATTGGAGTTTCATAACGAATAATTATGAAAATGAATCCCCTGGAACCTAGAGATACATTTGCTAAAACATTTAATAAAAAATATATTTCAAGGATTCAATATTGAAGAGAGGAGAAAAAAAATGAAAATATATTTTTTAAAAAAACATAAATAATAAAACCATAAAATTATCGGTTAAAATCACGGGAAAAAAATAGGAATATATTTCACTTGGCTGAGGTTAATTGTTAAGTGGGCAATATTCTCAATGTTAACCTAGTCCGCTTGTGGTTTAGGAGTCTAATCACTTTTTACCATTACTAGTTTATGGTTCTGACACTAACATTCATATCAAATACATAAAAATGCATGGTTCAGTCTGCAATATATTCGAATTTGCAACACTTCTTTAAGTTTTTGTTTTAATTACGAATTTAGAATTGAAATTTTTTACATTTGTTAATTTTTTTTGGTCTGTTGTAAAAGTTTTTGATTTGAGTAATTGGAACTTAATAATAAAGATAAAAACTGTATATCTGTTTTAGTCTTGAATTTGGCAATAAATTCTGTGAATTTTTAGAAGAAAATAGAAAACTTAATTGAATTATAAAGTTGGTCTAAAATAAATAAATAAACAGAAATTAAATGCACTGAACAATAATGTATTTTATTATTAATATTTAAGATTTTGATTATTTTTAACTTCTACCGTATTATTTTCTATTTTTAAAATAAAAATAAAATTTAAGTTATGCATCTGCAGAGAGATTCACTTTGATTTATTTTGTATTAAGGTAAAGACATGGATATTGGGGTGACATAAATGTTACAACCGTGAAATATCAATTTTTTGACCACAATAATATAAGTAATATATAATTTAAACAGTTTTAGAGATTGAGACACAATGACTCCACAAGTCGTCCCTCTTCTTCAAATATTGTGTTTCACGGACAATTAAGGCTGGTCTGTCAGCGATATATTTAATGAGAGTATCGTGACAAACTTTTCCTTCTTGGACAAGATCGTGGCAACAAGAATCAGAGATGGTTCCATTTCCAAAGACAACGGCGATTATATCCAAGGCACACTTAGGAGTGATTTTAACGAGACAAGTATCCCATAATGATTTTGCTTCAGATTCTTCGACAGAAAATACTGGAACAAAAGCACACACCAGAGCTACAACAATGAATAACATAGTAATTTGGGAGTTAAATTTAGCCATATCTGCCTATAACTGAAATATACTAACTTGTATTTTTTTTGGTATGAAAAGAATGTAATGAAGTATGTCTTGTATTTGATATTCCAAACAAGAAATTTTGTAAGCTATTTATAGGTAATTGAAAACCCAATGTAACTGTGAAACCATTTTTCAAAATTAACTTAATAAATTATAAGGAGTTTAACTCATTCATAAATAAATACACTCTGAACGTTTAAATTCATCTTTTCAATCAGTTTTTGAAATTTAAGAACATATTTATTACAAGTAAATATATGTTCTTCAATATGAAAAAAATATAAATTATTTCTAACTCATGTCAAATTCTAAGCCAATGTATTGAATATGAGGTTCAAACATGACATATATACAGTCTTAAATATAATAAACTACAAATTTTTGATATTTAGACATCTAAATACATTTCAATTTGAATGTATAAGAGTCTTAACTCACATTTTGTTTTTTTTCAAAAATATGAATTTAATTAAATGGACTTTAGTCCTAATCCAAATACTAATAAATGTCACTAGTATGTCCATATTAGAACATTTGTGAAGCCTTAAAAATAAATATAATTTAAATATTTGCTATGGTAATATGAGATTCACTAAAGCAATATATTGTATGTGCTAAATATTTTTAAAATAAATACAAAAGTCTGACATTTTAGTGTAAGATATGAATTTATTGGAGTTTCATAACGAATAATTATGAAAATGAATCCCCTGGAACCTAGAGATACATTTGCTAAAACATTTAATAAAAAATATATTTCAAGGATTCAATATTGAAGAGAGGAGAAAAAAAATGAAAATATATTAAAAAAAAAAACATAAATAAAACCATAAAATTATCGGTTAAAATCACGGGAAAAAAATAGGAATAGATTTAACTTGACTGAGGTTAATTGTTAAGTGGGCAATATTCTCAATGTTAACCTAGTCCGCTTTTGGTTTAGGAGTCTAATCACTTTTTACCATTACTAGTCTATGGTTCTGACACTAACATTCATATCAAATACATAAAAATGCATGGTTCAGTCTGCAATATATTCGAATTTGCAACACCTCTTTAAGTTTTTGTTTTAATTACGAATTTAGAATTGAAATTTTTTACATTTGTTAATTTTTTTTGGTCTGTTTTAAAAGTTTTTGATTTGAGTAATTGGAACTTAATAATAAAGATAAAAACTGTATATCTGTTTTAGTCTTGAATTTGGCAATAAATTCTGTGAATTTTTAGAAGAAAATAGAAAACTTAATTGAATTATAAAGTTGGTCTAAAATAAATAAATAAACAGAAATTAAATGCACTGAACAATAATGTATTTTATTATTAATATTTAAGATTTTGATTATTTTTAACTTCTACCGTATTATTTTCTATTTTTAAAATAAAAATAAAATTTAAGTTATGCATCTGCAGAGAGATTCACTTTGATTTATTTTGTATTAAGGTAAAGACATGGATATTGGGGTGACATAAATGTTACAACCGTGAAATATCAATTTTTTGACCACAATAATATAAGTAATATATAATTTAAACAGTTTTAGAGATTGAGACACAATGACTCCACAAGTCGTCCCTCTTCTTCAAATATTGTGTTTCACGGACAATTAAGGCTGGTCTGTCAGCGATATATTTAATGAGAGTATCGTGACAAACTTTTCCTTCTTGGACAAGATCGTGGCAACAAGAATCAGAGATGGTTCCATTTCCAAAGACAACGGCGATTATATCCAAGGCACACTTAGGAGTGATTTTAACGAGACAAGTATCCCATAATGATTTTGCTTCAGATTCTTTGACAGAAAATACTGGAACAAAAGCACACACCAGAGCTACAACAATGAATAACATAGTAATCTGGGAGTTAAATTTAGCCATATCTGCCTATAACTGAAATATACTAACTTGTATTTTTTGGTATGAAAAGAATGTAATGAAGTATGTCTTGTATTTGATATTCCAAACAAGAAATTTTGTAAGCTATTTATAGGTAATTGAAAACCCAATGTAACTGTGAAACCATTTTTCAAAATTAACTTAATAAATTATAAGGAGTTTAACTCATTCATAAATAAATACACTCTGAACGTTTAAATTCATCTTTTCAATCAGTTTTTGAAATTTAAGAACATATTTATTACAAGTAAATATATGTTCTTCAATATGAAAAAAAATATAAATTATTTCTAACTCATGTCAAATTCTAAGCCAATGTATTGAATATGAGGTTCAAACATGACATATATACAGTCTTAAATATAATAAACTACAAATTTTTGATATTTAGACATCTAAATACATTTCAATTTGAATGTATAAGAGTCTTAACTCACATTTTGTTTTTTTTCAAAAATATGAATTTAATTAAATGGACTTTAGTCCTAATCCAAATACTAATAAATGTCACTAGTATGTCCATATTAGAACATTTGTGAAGCCTTAAAAATAAATATAATTTAAATATTTGCTATGGTAATATGAGATTCACTAAAGCAATATATTGTATGTGCGAAATAGTTTTAAAATAAATACAAAACTGACATTTTAGTGTAAGATATGAATTTATTGGAGTTTCATAACGAATAATTATGAAAATGAATCCCCTGGAACCTAGAGATACATTTGCTAAAACATTTAATAAAAAATATATTTCAAGGATTCAATATTGAAGAGAGGAGAAAAAAAATGAAAATATATTTAAAAATAAAACATAAATAATAAAACCATAAAATTATCGGTTAAAATCACGGGAAAAAAATAGGAATAGATTTAACTTGACTGAGGTTAATTGTTAAGTGGGCAATATTCTCAATGTTAACCTAGTCCGCTTTTGGTTTAGGAGTCTAATCACTTTTTACCATTACTAGTCTATGGTTCTGACACTAACATTCATATCAAATACATAAAAATGCATGGTTCAGTCTGCAATATATTCGAATTTGCAACACCTCTTTAAGTTTTTGTTTTAATTACGAATTTAGAATTGAAATTTTTACATTTGTTAATTTTTTTGGTCTGTTTTAAAAGTTTTTGATTTGAGTAATTGGAACTTAATAATAAAGATAAAAACTGTATATCTGTTTTAGTCTTGAATTTGGCAATAAATTCTGTGAATTTTTAGAAGAAAATAGAAAACTTAATTGAATTATAAAGTTGGTCTAAAATAAATAAATAAATAGAAATTAAATGCACTGAACAATAATGTATTTTATTATTAATATTTAAGATTTTGATTATTTTTAACTTCTACCGTATTATTTTCTATTTTTAAAATAAAAATAAAATTTAAGTTATGCATCTGCAGAGAGATTCACTTTGATTTATTTTGTATTAAGGTAAAGACATGGATATTGGGGTGACATAAATGTTACAACCGTGAAATATCAATTTTTTGACCACAATAATATAAGTAATATATAATTTAAACAGTTTTAGAGATTGAGACACAATGACTCCACAAGTCGTCCCTCTTCTTCAAATATTGTGTTTCACGGACAATTAAGGCTGGTGTGTCAGCGATATATTTAATGAGAGTATCGTGACAAACTTTTCCTTCTTGGACAAGATCGTGGCAACAAGAATCAGAGATGGTTCCATTTCCAAAGACAACGGCGATTATATCCAAGGCACACTTAGGAGTGATTTTAACGAGACAAGTATCCCATAATGATTTTGCTTCAGATTCTTCGACAGAAAATACTGGAACAAAAGCACACACCAGAGCTACAACAATGAATAACATAGTAATCTGGGAGTTAAATGTAGCCATATCTGCCTATAACTGAAATATACTAACTTGTATTTTTTTTGGTATGAAAAGAATGTAATGAAGTATGTCTTGTATTTGATATTCCAAACAAGAAATTTTGTAAGCTATTTATAGGTAATTGAAAACCCAATGTAACTGTGAAACCATTTTTCAAAATTAACTTAATAAATTATAAGGAGTTTAACTCATTCATAAATAAATACACTCTGAACGTTTAAATTCATCTTTTCAATCAGTTTTTGAAATTTAAGAACATATTTATTACAAGTAAATATATGTTCTTCAATATGAAAAAATATAAATTGTTTCTAACTCATGTCAAATTCTAAGCCAATGTATTGAATATGAGGTTCAAACATGACATATATACAGTCTTAAATATAATAAACTACAAATTTTTGATATTTAGACATCTAAATACATTTCAATTTGAATGTATAAGAGTCTTTAACTCACATTTTGTTTTTTTCAAAAATATGAATTTAATTAAATGGACTTTAGTCCTAATCCAAATACTAATAAATGTCACTAGTATGTCCATATTAGAACATTTGTGAAGCCTTAAAAATAAATATAATTTAAATATTTGCTATGGTAATATGAGATTCACTAAAGCAATATCTTGTATGTGCTAAATATTTTTAAAATAAATACAAAAGTCTGACATTTTAGTGTAAGATATGAATTTATTGGAGTTTCATAACGAATAATTATGAAAATGAATCCCCTGGAACCTAGAGATACATTTGCTAAAACATTTAATAAAAAATATATTTCAAGGATTCAATATTGAAGAGAGGAGAAAAAAAATGAAAATATATTTAAAAAAAAAACATAAATAATAAAACCATAAAATTATCGGTTAAAATCACGGGAAAAAAATAGGAATAGATTTAACTTGACTGAGGTTAATTGTTAAGTGGGCAATATTCTCAATGTTAACCTAGTCCGCTTTTGGTTTAGGAGTCTAATCACTTTTTACCATTACTAGTCTATGGTTCTGACACTAACATTCATATCAAATACATAAAAATGCATGGTTCAGTCTGCAATATATTCGAATTTGCAACACCTCTTCAAGTTTTTGTTTTAATTACGAATTTAGAATTGAAATTTTTTACATTTGTTGATATTTTTTGGTCTGTTTTAAAAGTTTTTGATTTGAGTAATTGGAACTTAATAATAAAGATAAAAACTGTATATCTGTTTTAGTCTTGAATTTGGCAATAAATTCTGTGAATTTTTTAGAAGAAAATAGAAAACTTAATTGAATTATAAAGTTGGTCTAAAATAAATAAATAAAAAGAAATTAAATGCACTGAACAATAATGTATTTTATTATTAATATTTAAGATTTTGATTATTTTTAACTTCTACCGTATTATTTTCTATTTTTAAAATAAAAATAAAATTTAAGTTATGCATCTGCAGAGAGATTCACTTTGATTTATTTTGTATTAAGGTAAAGACATGGATATTGGGGTGACATAAATGTTACAACCGTGAAATATCAATTTTTTGACCACAATAATATAAGTAATATATAATTTAAACAGTTTTAGAGATTGAGACACAATGACTCCACAAGTCGTCCCTCTTCTTCAAATATTGTGTTTCACGGATAATTAAGGCTGGTCTGTCAGCGATATATTTAATGAGAGTATCGTGACAAACTTTTCCTTCTTGGACAAGATCGTGGCAACAAGAATCAGAGATGGTTCCATATCCAAAGACAACGGCGATTATATCCAAGGCACACTTAGGAGTGATTTTAACGAGACAAGTATCCCATAATGATTTTGCTTCAGATTCTTCGACAGAAAATACTGGAACAAAAGCACACACCAGAGCTACAACAATGAATAACATAGTAATCTGGGAGTTAAATTTAGCCATATCTGCCTATAACTGAAATATACTAACTTGTATTTTTTGGTATGAAAAGAATGTAATGAAGTATGTCTTGTATTTGATATTCCAAACAAGAAATTTTGTAAGCTATTTATAGGTAATTGAAAACCCAATGTAACAGTGAAACCATTTTTCAAAATTAACTTAATAAATTATAAGGAGTTTAACTCATTCATAAATAAATACACTCTGAACGTTTAAATTCATCTTTTCAATCAGTTTTTGAAATTTAAGAACATATTTATTACAAGTAAATATATGTTCTTCAATATGAAAAAAATATAAATTATTTCTAACTCATGTCAAATTCTAAGCCAATGTATTGAATATGAGGTTCAAACATGACATATATACAGTCTTAAATATAATAAACTACAAATTTTTGATATTTAGACATCTAAATACATTTCAATTTGAATGTATAAGAGTCTTTAACTCACATTTTGTTTTTTTCAAAAATATGAATTTAATTAAATGGACTTTAGTCCTAATCCAAATACTAATAAATGTCACTAGTATGTCCATATTAGAACATTTGTGAAGCCTTAAAAATAAATATAATTTAAATATTTGCTATGGTAATATGAGATTCACTAAAGCAATATATTGTATGTGCTAAATATTTTTAAAATAAATACAAAAGTCTGACATTTTAGTGTAAGATATGAATTTATTGGAGTTTCATAACGAATAATTATGAAAATGAATCCCCTGGAACCTAGAGATACATTTGCTAAAACATTTAATAAAAAATATATTTCAAGGATTCAATATTGAAGAGAGGAGAAAAAAAATGAAAATATATTTAAAAAAAAAAACATAAATAATAAAACCATAAAATTATCGGTTAAAATCACGGGAAAAAAATAGGAATAGATTTAACTTGACTGAGGTTAATTGTTAAGTGGGCAATATTCTCAATGTTAACCTAGTCCGCTTTTGGTTTAGGAGTCTAATCACTTTTTACCATTACTAGTCTATGGTTCTGACACTAACATTCATATCAAATACATAAAAATGCATGGTTCAGTCTGCAATATATTCGAATTTGCAATACCTCTTCAAGTTTTTGTTTTAATTACGAATTTAGAATTGAAATTTTTTACATTTGTTAATTTTTTTTGGTCTGGTTTAAAAGTTTTTGATTTGAGTAATTGGAACTTAATAATAAAGATAAAAACTGTATATCTGTTTTAGTCTTGAATTTGGCAATAAATTCCGTGAATTTTTAGAAGAAAATAGAAAACTTAATTGAATTATAAAGTTGGTCTAAAATAAATAAATAAAAAGAAATTAAATGCACTGAACAATAATGTATTTTATTATTAATATTTAAGATTTTGATTATTTTTAACTTCTACCGTATTATTTTCTATTTTTAAAATAAAAATAAAATTTAAGTTATGCATCTGCAGAGAGATTCACTTTGATTTATTTTGTATTAAGGTAAAGACATGGATATTGGGGTGACATAAATGTTACAACCGTGAAATATCAATTTTTTGACCACAATAATATAAGTAATATATAATTTAAACAGTTTTAGAGATTGAGACACAATGACTCCACAAGTCGTCCCTCTTCTTCAAATATTGTGTTTCACGGACAATTAAGGCTGGTCTGTCAGCGATATATTTAATGAGAGTATCGTGACAAACTTTTCCTTCTTGGACAAGATCGTGGCAACAAGAATCAGAGATGGTTCCATTTCCAAAGACAACGGCGATTATATCCAAGGAACACTTAGGAATGATTTTAACGAGACAAGTATCCCATAATGATTTTGCTTCAGATTCTTCGACAGAAAATACTGGAACAAAAGCACACACCAGAGCTACAACAATGAATAACATAGTAATCTGGGAGTTAAATTTAGCCATATCTGCCTATAACTGAAATATACTGACTTGTATTTTTTTTGGTATGAAAAGAATGTAATGAAGTATGTCTTGTATTTGATATTCCAAACAAGAAATTTTGTAAGCTATTTATAGGTAATTGAAAACCCAATGTAACTGTGAAACCATTTTTCAAAATTAACTTAATAAATTATAAGGAGTTTAACTCATTCATAAATAAATACACTCTGAACGTTTAAATTCATCTTTTCAATCAGTTTTTGAAATTTAAGAACATATTTATTACAAGTAAATATATGTTCTTCAATATGAAAAAAATATAAATTATTTCTAACTCATGTCAAATTCTAAGCCAATGTATTGAATATGAGGTTCAAACATGACATATATACAGTCTTAAATATAATAAACTACAAATTTTTGATATTTAGACATCTAAATACATTTCAATTTGAATGTATAAGAGTCTTTAACTCACATTTTGTTTTTTTCAAAAATATGAATTTAATTAAATGGACTTTAGTCCTAATCCAAATACTAATAAATGTCACTAGTATGTCCATATTAGAACATTTGTGAAGCCTTAAAAATAAATATAATTTAAATATTTGCTATGGTAATATGAGATTCACTAAAGCAATATATTGTATGTGCTAAATATTTTTAAAATAAATACAAAAGTCTGACATTTTAGTGTAAGATATGAATTTATTGGAGTTTCATAACGAATAATTATGAAAATGAATCCCCTGGAACCTAGAGATACATTTGCTAAAACATTTAATAAAAAATATATTTCAAGGATTCAATATTGAAGAGAGGAGAAAAAAATGAAAATATATTTTTAAAAAAAAAACATAAATAATAAAACCATAAAATTATCGGTTAAAATCACGGGAAAAAAATAGGAATAGATTTAACTTGACTGAGGTTAATCGTTAAGTGGGCAATATTCTCAATGTTAACCTAGTCCGCTTTTGGTTTAGGAGTCTAATCACTTTTTACCATTACTAGTCTATGGTTCTGAGACTAACATTCATATCAAATACATAAAAATGCATGGTTCAGTCTGCAATATATTCGAATTTGCAACACCTCTTCAAGTTTTTGTTTTAATTACGAATTTAGAATTGAAATTTTTTACATTTGTTAATTTTTTTTGGTCTGTTTTAAAAGTTTTTGATTTGAGTAATTGGAACTTAATAATAAAGATAAAAACTGTATATCTGTTTTAGTCTTGAATTTGGCAATAAATTCCGTGAATTTTTAGAAGAAAATAGAAAACTTAATTGAATTATAAAGTTAAACTTAATTGATTTATTTTGTATTAAGGTAAAGACATGGATATTGGGGTGACATAAATGTTACAACCGTGAAATATCAATTTTTTGACCACAATAATATAAGTAATATATAATTTAAACAGTTTTAGAGATTGAGACACAATGACTCCACAAGTCGTCCCTCTTCTTCAAATATTGTGTTTCACGGACAATTAAGGCTGGTCTGTCAGCGATATATTTAATGAGAGTATCGTGACAAACTTTTCCTTCTTGGACAAGATCGTGGCAACAAGAATCAGAGATGGTTCCATATCCAAAGACAACGGCGATTATATCCAAGGCACACTTAGGAGTGATTTTAACGAGACAAGTATCCCATAATGATTTTGCTTCAGATTCTTCGACAGAAAATACTGGAACAAAAGCACACACCAGAGCTACAACAATGAATAACATAGTAATCTGGGAGTTAAATTTAGCCATATCTGCCTATAACTGAAATATACTAACTTGTATTTTTTTTGGTATGAAAAGAATGTAATGAAGTATGTCTTGTATTTGATATTCCAAACAAGAAATTTTGTAAGCTATTTATAGGTAATTGAAAACCCAATGTAACTGTGAAACCATTTTTCAAAATTAACTTAATAAATTATAAGGAGTTTAACTCATTCATAAATAAATACACTCTGAACGTTTAAATTCATCTTTTCAATCAGTTTTTGAAATTTAAGAACATATTTATTACAAGTAAATATATGTTCTTCAATATGAAAAAAATATAAATTATTTCTAACTCATGTCAAATTCTAAGCCAATGTATTGAATATGAGGTTCAAACATGACATATATACAGTCTTAAATATAATAAACTACAAATTTTTGATATTTAGACATCTAAATACATTTCAATTTGAATGTATAAGAGTCTTTAACTCACATTTTGTTTTTTTCAAAAATATGAATTTAATTAAATGGACTTTAGTCCTAATCCAAATACTAATAAATGTCACTAGTATGTCCATATTAGAACATTTGTGAAGCCTTAAAAATAAATATAATTTAAATATTTGCTATGGTAATATGAGATTCACTAAAGCAATATATTGTATGTGCTAAATATTTTTAAAATAAATACAAAAGTCTGACATTTTAGTGTAAGATATGAATTTATTGGAGTTTCATAACGAATAATTATGAAAATGAATCCCCTGGAACCTAGAGATACATTTGCTAAAACATTTAATAAAAAATATATTTCAAGGATTCAATATTGAAGAGAGGAGAAAAAAAATGAAAATATATTTTTAAAAAAAAACATAAATAATAAAACCATAAAATTATCGGTTAAAATCACGGGAAAAAAATAGGAATAGATTTAACTTGACTGAGGTTAATCGTTAAGTGGGCAATATTCTCAATGTTAACCTAGTCCGCTTTTGGTTTAGGAGTCTAATCACTTTTTACCATTACTAGTCTATGGTTCTGACACTAACATTCATATCAAATACATAAAAATGCATGGTTCAGTCTGCAATATATTCGAATTTGCAACACCTCTTCAAGTTTTTGTTTTAATTACGAATTTAGAATTGAAATTTTTTACATTTGTTAATTTTTTTTGGTCTGTTTTAAAAGTTTTTGATTTGAGTAATTGGAACTTAATAATAAAGATAAAAACTGTATATCTGTTTTAGTCTTGAATTTGGCAATAAATTCCGTGAATTTTTAGAAGAAAATAGAAAACTTAATTGAATTATAAAGTTGGTCTAAAATAAATAAATAAAAAGAAATTAAATGCACTGAACAATAATGTATTTTATTATTAATATTTAAGATTTTGATTATTTTTAACTTCTACCGTATTATTTTCTATTTTTAAAATAAAAATAAAATTTAAGTTATGCATCTGCAGAGAGATTCACTTTGATTTATTTTGTATTAAGGTAAAGACATGGATATTGGGGTGACATAAATGTTACAACCGTGAAATATCAATTTTTTGACCACAATAATATAAGTAATATATAATTTAAACAGTTTTAGAGATTGAGACACAATGACTCCACAAGTCGTCCCTCTTCTTCAAATATTGTGTTTCACGGACAATTAAGGCTGGTCTGTCAGCGATATATTTAATGAGAGTATCGTGACAAACTTTTCCTTCTTGGACAAGATCGTGGCAACAAGAATCAGAGATGGTTCCATTTCCAAAGACAACGGCGATTATATCCAAGGCACACTTAGGAGTGATTTTAACGAGACAAGTATCCCATAATGATTTTGCTTCAGATTCTTCGACAGAAAATACTGGAACAAAAGCACACACCAGAGCTACAACAATGAATAACATAGTAATCTGGGAGTTAAATTTAGCCATATCTGCCTATAACTGAAATATACTAACTTGTATTTTTTGGTATGAAAAGAATGTAATGAAGTATGTCTTGTATTTGATATTCCAAACAAGAAATTTTGTAAGCTATTTATAGGTAATTGAAAACCCAATGTAACTGTGAAACCATTTTTCAAAATTAACTTAATAAATTATAAGGAGTTTAACTCATTCATAAATAAATACACTCTGAACGTTTAAATTCATCTTTTCAATCAGTTTTTGAAATTTAAGAACATATTTATTACAAGTAAATATATGTTCTTCAATATGAAAAAAATATAAATTATTTCTAACTCATGTCAAATTCTAAGCCAATGTATTGAATATGAGGTTCAAACATGACATATATACAGTCTTAAATATAATAAACTACAAATTTTTGATATTTAGACATCTAAATACATTTCAATTTGAATGTATAAGAGTCTTTAACTCACATTTTGTTTTTTTCAAAAATATGAATTTAATTAAATGGACTTTAGTCCTAATCCAAATACTAATAAATGTCACTAGTATGTCCATATTAGAACATTTGTGAAGCCTTAAAAATAAATATAATTTAAATATTTGCTATGGTAATATGAGATTCACTAAAGCAATATATTGTATGTGCTAAATATTTTTAAAATAAATACAAAAGTCTGACATTTTAGTGTAAGATATGAATTTATTGGAGTTTCATAACGAATAATTATGAAAATGAATCCCCTGGAACCTAGAGATACATTTGCTAAAACATTTAATAAAAAATATATTTCAAGGATTCAATATTGAAGAGAGGAGAAAAAAAATGAAAATATATTTTTTTAAAAAAACATAAATAATAAAACCATAAAATTATCGGTTAAAATCACGGGAAAAAATAGGAATAGATTTAACTTGACTGAGGTTAATTGTTAAGTGGGCAATATTCTCAATGTTAACCTAGTCCGCTATTGGTTTAGGAGTCTAATCACTTTTTACCATTACTAGTCTATGGTTCTGACACTAACATTCATATCAAATACATAAAAATGCATGGTTCAGTCTGCAATATATTCGAATTTGCAACACCTCTTCAAGTTTTTGTTTTAATTACGAATTTAGAATTGAAATTTTTTACATTTGTTAATTTTTTTTGGTCTGTTTTAAAAGTTTTTGATTTGAGTAATTGGAACTTAATAATAAAGATAAAAACTGTATATCTGTTTTAGTCTTGAATTTGGCAATAAATTCCGTGAATTTTTAGAAGAAAATAGAAAACTTAATTGAATTATAAAGTTGGTCTAAAATAAATAAATAAAAAGAAATTAAATGCACTGAACAATAATGTATTTTATTATTAATATTTAAGATTTTGATTATTTTTAACTTCTACCGTATTATTTTCTATTTTTAAAATAAAAATAAAATTTAAGTTATGCATCTGCAGAGAGATTCACTTTGATTTATTTTGTATTAAGGTAAAGACATGGATATTGGGGTGACATAAATGTTACAACCGTGAAATATCAATTTTTTGACCACAATAATATAAGTAATATATAATTTAAACAGTTTTAGAGATTGAGACACAATGACTCCACAAGTCGTCCCTCTTCTTCAAATATTGTGTTTCACGGACAATTAAGGCTGGTCTGTCAGCGATATATTTAATGAGAGTATCGTGACAAACTTTTCCTTCTTGGACAAGATCGTGGCAACAAGAATCAGAGATGGTTCCATTTCCAAAGACAACGGCGATTATATCCAAGGCACACTTAGGAGTGATTTTAACGAGACAAGTATCCCATAATGATTTTGCTTCAGATTCTTCGACAGAAAATACTGGAACAAAAGCACACACCAGAGCTACAACAATGAATAACATAGTAATCTGGGAGTTAAATTTAGCCATATCTGCCTATAACTGAAATATACTAACTTGTATTTTTTTTGGTATGAAAAGAATGTAATGAAGTATGTCTTGTATTTGATATTCCAAACAAGAAATTTTGTAAGCTATTTATAGGTAATTGAAAACCCAATGTAACTGTGAAACCATTTTTCAAAATTAACTTAATAAATTATAAGGAGTTTAACTCATTCATAAATAAATACACTCTGAACGTTTAAATTCATCTTTTCAATCAGTTTTTGAAATTTAAGAACATATTTATTACAAGTAAATATATGTTCTTCAATATGAAAAAATATAAATTATTTCTAACTCATGTCAAATTCTAAGCCAATGTATTGAATATGAGGTTCAAACATGACATATATACAGTCTTAAATATAATAAACTACAAATTTTTGATATTTAGACATCTAAATACATTTCAATTTGAATGTATAAGAGTCTTTAACTCACATTTTGTTTTTTTCAAAAATATGAATTTAATTAAATGGACTTTAGTCCTAATCCAAATACTAATAAATGTCACTAGTATGTCCATATTAGAACATTTGTGAAGCCTTAAAAATAAATATAATTTAAATATTTGCTATGGTAATATGAGATTCACTAAAGCAATATATTGTATGTGCTAAATATTTTTAAAATAAATACAAAAGTCTGACATTTTAGTGTAAGATATGAATTTATTGGAGTTTCATAACGAATAATTATGAAAATGAATCCCCTGGAACCTAGAGATACATTTGCTAAAACATTTAATAAAAAATATATTTCAAGGATTCAATATTGAAGAGAGGAGAAAAAATGAAAATATATTTAAAAAAAAAAACATAAATAATAAAACCATAAAATTATCGGTTAAAATCACGGGAAAAAAATAGGAATAGATTTAACTTGACTGAGGTTAATTGTTAAGTGGGCAATATTCTCAATGTTAACCTAGTCCGCTTTTGGTTTAGGAGTCTAATCACTTTTTACCATTACTAGTCTATGGTTCTGACACTAACATTCATATCAAATACATAAAAATGCATGGTTCAGTCTGCAATATATTCGAATTTGCAACACCTCTTTAAGTTTTTGTTTTAATTACGAATTTAGAATTGAAATTTTTTACATTTGTTAATTTTTTTTGGTCTGTTTTAAAAGTTTTTGATTTGAGTAATTGGAACTTAATAATAAAGATAAAAACTGTATATCTGTTTTAGTCTTGAATTTGGCAATAAATTCTGTGAATTTTTAGAAGAAAATAGAAAACTTAATTGAATTATAAAGTTGGTCTAAAATAAATAAATAAACAGAAATTAAATGCACTGAACAATAATGTATTTTATTATTAATATTTAAGATTTTGATTATTTTTAACTTCTACCGTATTATTTTCTATTTTTAAAATAAAAATAAAATTTAAGTTATGCATCTGCAGAGAGATTCACTTTGATTTATTTTGTATTAAGGTAAAGACATGGATATTGGGGTGACATAAATGTTACAACCGTGAAATATCAATTTTTTGACCACAATAATATAAGTAATATATAATTTAAACAGTTTTAGAGATTGAGACACAATGACTCCACAAGTCGTCCCTCTTCTTCAAATATTGTGTTTCACGGACAATTAAGGCTGGTCTGTCAGCGATATATTTAATGAGAGTATCGTGACAAACTTTTCCTTCTTGGACAAGATCGTGGCAACAAGAATCAGAGATGGTTCCATTTCCAAAGACAACGGCGATTATATCCAAGGCACACTTAGGAGTGATTTTAACGAGACAAGTATCCCATAATGATTTTGCTTCAGATTCTTCGACAGAAAATACTGGAACAAAAGCACACACCAGAGCTACAACAATGAATAACATAGTAATCTGGGAGTTAAATTTAGCCATATCTGCCTATAACTGAAATATACTAACTTGTATTTTTTGGTATGAAAAGAATGTAATGAAGTATGTCTTGTATTTGATATTCCAAACAAGAAATTTTGTAAGCTATTTATAGGTAATTGAAAACCCAATGTAACTGTGAAACCATTTTTCAAAATTAACTTAATAAATTATAAGGAGTTTAACTCATTCATAAATAAATACACTCTGAACGTTTAAATTCATCTTTTCAATCAGTTTTTGAAATTTAAGAACATATTTATTACAAGTAAATATATGTTCTTCAATATGAAAAAAATATAAATTATTTCTAACTCATGTCAAATTCTAAGCCAATGTATTGAATATGAGGTTCAAACATGACATATATACAGTCTTAAATATAATAAACTACAAATTTTTGATATTTAGACATCTAAATACATTTCAATTTGAATGTATAAGAGTCTTTAACTCACATTTTGTTTTTTTCAAAAATATGAATTTAATTAAATGGACTTTAGTCCTAATCCAAATACTAATAAATGTCACTAGTATGTCCATATTAGAACATTTGTGAAGCCTTAAAAATAAATATAATTTAAATATTTGCTATGGTAATATGAGATTCACTAAAGCAATATATTGTATGTGCTAAATATTTTTAAAATAAATACAAAAGTCTGACATTTTAGTGTAAGATATGAATTTATTGGAGTTTCATAACGAATAATTATGAAAATGAATCCCCTGGAACCTAGAGATACATTTGCTAAAACATTTAATAAAAAATATATTTCAAGGATTCAATATTGAAGAGAGGAGAAAAAAATGAAAATATATTTAAAAAAAAACATAAATAATAAAACCATAAAATTATCGGTTAAAATCACGGAAAAAAATAGGAATAGATTTAACTTGACTGAGGTTAATTGTTAAGTGGGCAATATTCTCAATGTTAACCTAGTCCGCTTTTGGTTTAGGAGTCTAATCACTTTTTACCATTACTAGTCTATGGTTCTGACACTAACATTCATATCAAATACATAAAAATGCATGGTTCAGTCTGCAATATATTCGAATTTGCAACACCTCTTTAAGTTTTTGTTTTAATTACGAATTTAGAATTGAAATTTTTTACATTTGTTAATTTTTTTTGGTCTGTTTTAAAAGTTTTTGATTTGAGTAATTGGAACTTAATAATAAAGATAAAAACTGTATATCTGTTTTAGTCTTGAATTTGGCAATAAATTCTGTGAATTTTTAGAAGAAAATAGAAAACTTAATTGAATTATAAAGTTGGTCTAAAATAAATAAATAAACAGAAATTAAATGCACTGAACAATAATGTATTTTATTATTAATATTTAAGATTTTGATTATTTTTAACTTCTACCGTATTATTTTCTATTTTTAAAATAAAAATAAAATTTAAGTTATGCATCTGCAGAGAGATTCACTTTGATTTATTTTGTATTAAGGTAAAGACATGGATATTGGGGTGACATAAATGTTACAACCGTGAAATATCAATTTTTTGACCACAATAATATAAGTAATATATAATTTAAACAGTTTTAGAGATTGAGACACAATGACTCCACAAGTCGTCCCTCTTCTTCAAATATTGTGTTTCACGGACAATTAAGGCTGGTCTGTCAGCGATATATTTAATGAGAGTATCGTGACAAACTTTTCCTTCTTGGACAAGATCGTGGCAACAAGAATCAGAGATGGTTCCATTTCCAAAGACAACGGCGATTATATCCAAGGCACACTTAGGAGTGATTTTAACGAGACAAGTATCCCATAATGATTTTGCTTCAGATTCTTCGACAGAAAATACTGGAACAAAAGCACACACCAGAGGTACAACAATGAATAACATAGTAATCTGGGAGTTAAATTTAGCCATATCTGCCTATAACTGAAATATACTAACTTATATTTTTTTTTGGTATGAAAAGAATGTAATGAAGTATGTCTTGTATTTGATATTCCAAACAAGAAATTTTGTAAGCTATTTATAGGTAATTGAAAACCCAATGTAACTGTGAAACCATTTTTCAAAATTAACTTAATAAATTATAAGGAGTTTAACTCATTCATAAATAAATACACTCTGAACGTTTAAATTCATCTTTTCAATCAGTTTTTGAAATTTAAGAACATATTTATTACAAGTAAATATATGTTCTTCAATATGAAAAAAATATAAATTATTTCTAACTCATGTCAAATTCTAAGCCAATGTATTGAATATGAGGTTCAAACATGACATATATACAGTCTTAAATATAATAAACTACAAATTTTTGATATTTAGACATCTAAATACATTTCAATTTGAATGTATAAGAGTCTTTAACTCACATTTTGTTTTTTTCAAAAATATGAATTTAATTAAATGGACTTTAGTCCTAATCCAAATACTAATAAATGTCACTAGTATGTCCATATTAGAACATTTGTGAAGCCTTAAAAATAAATATAATTTAAATATTTGCTATGGTAATATGAGATTCACTAAAGCAATATATTGTATGTGCTAAATATTTTTAAAATAAATACAAAAGTCTGACATTTTAGTGTAAGATATGAATTTATTGGAGTTTCATAACGAATAATTATGAAAATGAAATCCCCTGGAACCTAGAGATACATTTGCTAAAACATTTAATAAAAAATATATTTCAAGGATTCAATATTGAAGAGAGGAGAAAAAAATGAAAATATATTTAAAAAAAACATAAATAATAAAACCATAAAATTATCGGTTAAAATCACGGAAAAAAATAGGAATAGATTTAACTTGACTGAGGTTAATTGTTAAGTGGGCAATATTCTCAATGTTAACCTAGTCCACTTTTGGTTTAGGAGTCTAATCACTTTTTACCATTACTAGTCTATGGTTCTCGACACTAACATTCATATCAAATACATAAAAATGCATGGTTCAGTCTGCAATATATTCGAATTTGCAACACCTCTTTAAGTTTTTGTTTTAATTACGAATTTAGAATTGAAATTTTTTACATTTGTTAATTTTTTTTGGTCTGTTTTAAAAGTTTTTGATTTGAGTAATTGGAACTTAATAATAAAGATAAAAACTGTATATCTGTTTTAGTCTTGAATTTGGCAATAAATTCTGTGAATTTTTAGAAGAAAATAGAAAACTTAATTGAATTATAAAGTTGGTCTAAAATAAATAAATAAACAGAAATTAAATGCACTGAACAATAATGTATTTTATTATTAATATTTAAGATTTTGATTATTTTTAACTTCTACCGTATTATTTTCTATTTTTAAAATAAAAATAAAATTTAAGTTATGCATCTGCAGAGAGATTCACTTTGATTTATTTTGTATTAAGGTAAAGACATGGATATTGGGGTGACATAAATGTTACAACCGTGAAATATCAATTTTTTGACCACAATAATATAAGTAATATATAATTTAAACAGTTTTAGAGATTGAGACACAATGACTCCACAAGTCGTCCCTCTTCTTCAAATATTGTGTTTCACGGACAATTAAGGCTGGTCTGTCAGCGATATATTTAATGAGAGTATCGTGACAAACTTTTCCTTCTTGGACAAGATCGTGGCAACAAGAATCAGAGATGGTTCCATTTCCAAAGACAACGGCGATTATATCCAAGGCACACTTAGGAGTGATTTTAACGAGACAAGTATCCCATAATGATTTTGCTTCAGATTCTTCGACAGAAAATACTGGAACAAAAGCACACACCAGAGCTACAACAATGAATAACATAGTAATCTGGGAGTTAAATTTAGCCATATCTGCCTATAACTAAAATATACTAACTTGTATTTTTTTTGGTATGAAAAGAATGTAATGAAGTATGTCTTGTATTTGATATTCCAAACAAGAAATTTTGTAAGCTATTTATAGGTAATTGAAAACCCAATGTAACTGTGAAACCATTTTTCAAAATTAACTTAATAAATTATAAGGAGTTTAACTCATTCATAAATAAATACACTCTGAACGTTTAAATTCATCTTTTCAATCAGTTTTTGAAATTTAAGAACATATTTATTACAAGTAAATATATGTTCTTCAATATGAAAAAAATATAAATTATTTCTAACTCATGTCAAATTCTAAGCCAATGTATTGAATATGAGGTTCAAACATGACATATATACAGTCTTAAATATAATAAACTACAAATTTTTGATATTTAGACATCTAAATACATTTCAATTTGAATGTATAAGAGTCTTTAACTCACATTTTGTTTTTTTCAAAAATATGAATTTAATTAAATGGACTTTAGTCCTAATCCAAATACTAATAAATGTCACTAGTATGTCCATATTAGAACATTTGTGAAGCCTTAAAAATAAATATAATTTAAATATTTGCTATGGTAATATGAGATTCACTAAAGCAATATATTGTATGTGCTAAATATTTTTAAAATAAATACAAAAGTCTGACATTTTAGTGTAAGATATGAATTTATTGGAGTTTCATAACGAATAATTATGAAAATGAAATCCCCTGGAACCTAGAGATACATTTGCTAAAACATTTAATAAAAAATATATTTCAAGGATTCAATATTGAAGAGAGGAGAAAAAAAATGAAAATATATTTAAAAAAAAAAACATAAATAATAAAACCATAAAATTATCGGTTAAAATCACGGGAAAAAAATAGGAATAGATTTAACTTGACTGAGGTTAATTGTTAAGTGGGCAATATTCTCAATGTTAACCTAGTCCGCTTTTGGTTTAGGAGTCTAATCACTTTTTACCATTACTAGTCTATGGTTCTGACACTAACATTCATATCAAATACATAAAAATGCATGGTTCAGTCTGCAATATATTCGAATTTGCAACACCTCTTTAAGTTTTTGTTTTAATTACGAATTTAGAATTGAAATTTTTTACATTTGTTAATTTTTTTTGGTCTGTTTTAAAAGTTTTTGATTTGAGTAATTGGAACTTAATAATAAAGATAAAAACTGTATATCTGTTTTAGTCTTGAATTTGGCAATAAATTCTGTGAATTTTTAGAAGAAAATAGAAAACTTAATTGAATTATAAAGTTGGTCTAAAATAAATAAATAAACTGAAATTAAATGCACTGAACAATAATGTATTTTATTATTAATATTTAAGATTTTGATTATTTTTAACTTCTACCGTATTATTTTCTATTTTTAAAATAAAAATAAAATTTAAGTTATGCATCTGCAGAGAGATTCACTTTGATTTATTTTGTATTAAGGTAAAGACATGGATATTGGGGTGACATAAATGTTACAACCGTGAAATATCAATTTTTTGACCACAATAATATAAGTAATATATAATTTAAACAGTTTTAGAGATTGAGACACAATGACTCCACAAGTCGTCCCTCTTCTTCAAATATTGTGTTTCACGGACAATTAAGGCTGGTCTGTCAGCGATATATTTAATGAGAGTATCGTGACAAACTTTTCCTTCTTGGACAAGATCGTGGCAACAAGAATCAGAGATGGTTCCATTTCCAAAGACAACGGCGATTATATCCAAGGCACACTTAGGAGTGATTTTAACGAGACAAGTATCCCATAATGATTTTGCTTCAGATTCTTCGACAGAAAATACTGGAACAAAAGCACACACCAAGCTACAACAATGAATAACATAGTAATCTGGGAGTTAAATTTAGCCATATCTGCCTATAACTAAAATATACTAACTTGTATTTTTTTTGGTATGAAAAGAATGTAATGAAGTATGTCTTGTATTTGATATTCCAAACAAGAAATTTTGTAAGCTATTTATAGGTAATTGAAAACCCAATGTAACTGTGAAACCATTTTTCAAAATTAACTTAATAAATTATAAGGAGTTTAACTCATTCATAAATAAATACACTCTGAACGTTTAAATTCATCTTTTCAATCAGTTTTTGAAATTTAAGAACATATTTATTACAAGTAAATATATGTTCTTCAATATGAAAAAAATATAAATTATTTCTAACTCATGTCAAATTCTAAGCCAATGTATTGAATATGAGGTTCAAACATGACATATATACAGTCTTAAATATAATAAACTACAAATTTTTGATATTTAGACATCTAAATACATTTCAATTTGAATGTATAAGAGTCTTTAACTCACATTTTGTTTTTTTCAAAAATATGAATTTAATTAAATGGACTTTAGTCCTAATCCAAATACTAATAAATGTCACTAGTATGTCCATATTAGAACATTTGTGAAGCCTTAAAAATAAATATAATTTAAATATTTGCTATGGTAATATGAGATTCACTAAAGCAATATATTGTATGTGCTAAATATTTTTAAAATAAATACAAAAGTCTGACATTTTAGTGTAAGATATGAATTTATTGGAGTTTCATAACGAATAATTATGAAAATGAATCCCCTGGAACCTAGAGATACATTTGCTAAAACATTTAATAAAAAATATATTTCAAGGATTCAATATTGAAGAGAGGAGAAAAAAAATGAAAATATATTTAAAAAAAAAAAACATAAATAATAAAACCATAAAATTATCGGTTAAAATCACGGGAAAAAAATAGGAATAGATTTAACTTGACTGAGGTTAATTGTTAAGTGGGCAATATTCTCAATGTTAACCTAGTCCGCTTTTGGTTTAGGAGTCTAATCACTTTTTACCATTACTAGTCTATGGTTCTGACACTAACATTCATATCAAATACATAAAAATGCATGGTTCAGTCTGCAATATATTCGAATTTGCAACACCTCTTTAAGTTTTTGTTTTAATTACGAATTTAGAATTGAAATTTTTTACATTTGTTAATTTTTTTTGGTCTGTTTTAAAAGTTTTTGATTTGAGTAATTGGAACTTAATAATAAAGATAAAAACTGTATATCTGTTTTAGTCTTGAATTTGGCAATAAATTCTGTGAATTTTTAGAAGAAAATAGAAAACTTAATTGAATTATAAAGTTGGTCTAAAATAAATAAATAAACAGAAATTAAATGCACTGAACAATAATGTATTTTATTATTAATATTTAAGATTTTGATTATTTTTAACTTCTACCGTATTATTTTCTATTTTTAAAATAAAAATAAAATTTAAGTTATGCATCTGCAGAGAGATTCACTTTGATTTATTTTGTATTAAGGTAAAGACATGGATATTGGGGTGACATAAATGTTACAACCGTGAAATATCAATTTTTTGACCACAATAATATAAGTAATATATAATTTAAACAGTTTTAGAGATTGAGACACAATGACTCCACAAGTCGTCCCTCTTCTTCAAATATTGTGTTTCACGGACAATTAAGGCTGCTCTGTCAGCGATATATTTAATGAGAGTATCGTGACAAACTTTTCCTTCTTGGACAAGATCGTGGCAACAAGAATCGGAGATGGTTCCATTTCCAAAGACAACGGCGATTATATCCAAGGCACACTTAGGAGTGATTTTAACGAGACAAGTATCCCATAATGATTTTGCTTCAGATTCTTCGACAGAAAATACTGGAACAAAAGCACACACCAGAGCTACAACAATGAATAACATAGTAATCTGGGAGTTAAATTTAGTCATATCTGCCTATAACTGAAATATACTAACTTGTATTTTTTTTGGTATGAAAAGAATGTAATGAAGTATGTCTTGTATTTGATATTCCAAACAAGAAATTTTGTAAGCTATTTATAGGTAATTGAAAACCCAATGTAACTGTGAAACCATTTTTCAAAATTAACTTAATAAATTATAAGGAGTTTAACTCATTCATAAATAAATACACTCTGAACGTTTAAATTCATCTTTTCAATCAGTTTTTGAAATTTAAGAACATATTTATTACAAGTAAATATATGTTCTTCAATATGAAAAAAAATATAAATTATATCTAACTCATGTCAAATTCTAAGCCAATGTATTGAATATGAGGTTCAAACATGACATATATACAGTCTTAAATATAATAAACTACAAATTTTTGATATTTAGACATCTAAATACATTTCAATTTGAATGTATAAGAGTCTTAACTCACATTTTGTTTTTTTTTCAAAAATATGAATTTAATTAAATGGACTTTAGTCCTAATCCAAATACTAATAAATGTCACTAGTATGTCCATATTAGAACATTTTTGAAGCCTTAAAAATAAATATAATTTAAATATTTGCTATGGTAATATGAGATTCACTAAAGCAATATATTGTATGTGCTAAATATTTTTAAAATAAATACAAAACTGACATTTTAGTGTAAGATATGAATTTATTGGAGTTTCATAACGAATAATTATGAAAATGAATCCCCTGGAACCTAGAGATACATTTGCTAAAACATTTAATAAAAAATATATTTCAAGGATTCAATATTGAAGAGAGGAGAAAAAAAATGAAAATATATTTAAAAAAAAAACATAAATAATAAAACCATAAAATTATCGGTTAAAATCACGGGAAAAAAATAGGAATAGATTTAACTTGACTGAGGTTAATTGTTAAGTGGGCAATATTCTCAATGTTAACCTAGTCCGCTTTTGGTTTAGGAGTCTAATCACTTTTTACCATTACTAGTCTATGGTTCTGACACTAACATTCATATCAAATACATAAAAATGCATGGTTCAGTCTGCAATATATTCGAATTTGCAACACCTCTTCAAGTTTTTGTTTTAATTACGAATTTAGAATTGAAATTTTTTACATTTGTTAATTTTTTTTGGTCTGTTTTAAAAGTTTTTGATTTGAGTAATTGGAACTTAATAATAAAGATAAAAACTGTATATCTGTTTTAGTCTTGAATTTGGCAATAAATTCCGTGAATTTTTAGAAGAAAATAGAAAACTTAATTGAATTATAAAGTTGGTCTAAAATAAATAAATAAAAAGAAATTAAATGCACTGAACAATAATGTATTTTATTATTAATATTTAAGATTTTGATTATTTTTAACTTCTACCGTATTATTTTCTATTTTTAAAATAAAAATAAAATTTAAGTTATGCATCTGCAGAGAGATTCACTTTGATTTATTTTGTATTAAGGTAAAGACATGGATATTGGGGTGACATAAATGTTACAACCGTGAAATATCAATTTTTTGACCACAATAATATAAGTAATATATAATTTAAACAGTTTTAGAGATTGAGACACAATGACTCCACAAGTCGTCCCTCTTCTTCAAATATTGTGTTTCACGGACAATTAAGGCTGCTCTGTCAGCGATATATTTAATGAGAGTATCGTGACAAACTTTTCCTTCTTGGACAAGATCGTGGCAACAAGAATCAGAGATGGTTCCATTTCCAAAGACAACGGCGATTATATCCAAGGCACACTTAGGAGTGATTTTAACGAGACAAGTATCCCATAATGATTTTGCTTCAGATTCTTCGACAGAAAATACTGGAACAAAAGCACACACCAGAGCTACAACAATGAATAACATAGTAATCTGGGAGTTAAATTTAGCCATATCTGCCTATAACTGAAATATACTAACTTGTATTTTTTTGGTATGAAAAGAATGTAATGAAGTATGTCTTGTATTTGATATTCCAAACAAGAAATTTTGTAAGCTATTTATAGGTAATTGAAAACCCAATGTAACTGTGAAACCATTTTTCAAAATTAACTTAATAAATTATAAGGAGTTTAACTCATTCATAAATAAATACACTCTGAACGTTTAAATTCATCTTTTCAATCAGTTTTTGAAATTTAAGAACATATTTATTACAAGTAAATATATGTTCTTCAATATGAAAAAAATATAAATTATTTCTAACTCATGTCAAATTCTAAGCCAATGTATTGAATATGAGGTTCAAACATGACATATATACAGTCTTAAATATAATAAACTACAAATTTTTGATATTTAGACATCTAAATACATTTCAATTTGAATGTATAAGAGTCTTTAACTCACATTTTGTTTTTTTCAAAAATATGAATTTAATTAAATGGACTTTAGTCCTAATCCAAATACTAATAAATGTCACTAGTATGTCCATATTAGAACATTTGTGAAGCCTTAAAAATAAATATAATTTAAATTTTTGCTATGGTAATATGAGATTCACTAAAGCAATATCTTGTATGTGCTAAATATTTTTAAAATAAATACAAAAGTCTGACATTTTAGTGTAAGATATGAATTTATTGGAGTTTCATAACGAATAATTATGAAAATGAATCCCCTGGAACCTAGAGATACATTTGCTAAAACATTTAATAAAAAATATATTTCAAGGATTCAATATTGAAGAGAGGAGAAAAAAAATGAAAATATATTTAAAAAAAAAACATAAATAATAAAACCATAAAATTATCGGTTAAAATCACGGGAAAAAAATAGGAATAGATTTAACTTGACTGAGGTTAATTGTTAAGTGGGCAATATTCTCAATGTTAACCTAGTCCGCTTTTGGTTTAGGAGTCTAATCACTTTTTACCATTACTAGTCTATGGTTCTGACACTAACATTCATATCAAATACATAAAAATGCATGGTTCAGTCTGCAATATATTCGAATTTGCAACACCTCTTCAAGTTTTTGTTTTAATTACGAATTTAGAATTGAAATTTTTTACATTTGTTAATATTTTTTGGTCTGTTTTAAAAGTTTTTGATTTGAGTAATTGGAACTTAATAATAAAGATAAAAACTGTATATCTGTTTTAGTCTTGAATTTGGCAATAAATTCTGTGAATTTTTTAGAAGAAAATAGAAAACTTAATTGAATTATAAAATTGGTCTAAAATAAATAAATAAAAAGAAATTAAATGCACTGAACAATAATGTATTTTATTATTAATATTTAAGATTTTGATTATTTTTAACTTCTACCGTATTATTTTCTATTTTTAAAATAAAAATAAAATTTAAGTTATGCATCTGCAGAGAGATTCACTTTGATTTATTTTGTATTAAGGTAAAGACATGGATATTGGGGTGACATAAATGTTACAACCGTGAAATATCAATTTTTTGACCACAATAATATAAGTAATATATAATTTAAACAGTTTTAGAGATTGAGACACAATGACTCCACAAGTCGTCCCTCTTCTTCAAATATTGTGTTTCACGGACAATTAAGGCTGCTCTGTCAGCGATATATTTAATGAGAGTATCGTGACAAACTTTTCCTTCTTGGACAAGATCGTGGCAACAAGAATCAGAGATGGTTCCATTTCCAAAGACAACGGCGATTATATCCAAGGCACACTTAGGAGTGATTTTAACGAGACAAGTATCCCATAATGATTTTGCTTCAGATTCTTCGACAGAAAATACTGGAACAAAAGCACACACCAGAGCTACAACAATGAATAACATAGTAATCTGGGAGTTAAATTTAGCCATATCTGCCTATAACTGAAATATACTAACTTGTATTTTTTTTGGTATGAAAAGAATGTAATGAAGTATGTCTTGTATTTGATATTCCAAACAAGAAATTTTGTAAGCTATTTATAGGTAATTGAAAACCCAATGTAACTGTGAAACCATTTTTCAAAATTAACTTAATAAATTATAAGGAGTTTAACTCATTCATAAATAAATACACTCTGAACGTTTAAATTCATCTTTTCAATCAGTTTTTGAAATTTAAGAACATATTTATTACAAGTAAATATATGTTCTTCAATATGAAAAAAAATATAAATTATTTCTAACTCATGTCAAATTCTAAGCCAATGTATTGAATATGAGGTTCAAACATGACATATATACAGTCTTAAATATAATAAACTACAAATTTTTGATATTTAGACATCTAAATACATTTCAATTTGAATGTATAAGAGTCTTTAACTCACATTTTGTTTTTTCCCAAAAATATGAATTTAATTAAATGGACTTTAGTCCTAATCCAAATACTAATAAATGTCACTAGTATGTCCATATTAGAACATTTGTGAAGCCTTAAAAATAAATATAATTTAAATATTTGCTATGGTAATATGAGATTCACTAAAGCAATATATTGTATGTGCTAAATATTTTTAAAATAAATACAAAAGTCTGACATTTTAGTGTAAGATATGAATTTATTGGAGTTTCATAACGAATAATTATGAAAATGAATCCCCTGGAACCTAGAGATACATTTGCTAAAACATTTAATAAAAAATATATTTCAAGGATTCAATATTTAAGAGAGGAGAAAAAAAATGAAAATATATTTAAAAAAAAAAACATAAATAATAAAACCATAAAATTATCGGTTAAAATCACGGGAAAAAAATAGGAATAGATTTAACTTGACTGAGGTTAATTGTTAAGTGGGCAATATTCTCAATGTTAACCTAGTCCGCTTTTGGTTTAGGAGTCTAATCACTTTTTACCATTACTAGTCTATGGTTCTGACACTAACATTCATATCAAATACATAAAAATGCATGGTTCAGTCTGCAATATATTCGAATTTGCAACACCTCTTCAAGTTTTTGTTTTAATTACGAATTTAGAATTGAAATTTTTTACATTTGTTAATTTTTTTTGGTCTGTTTTAAAAGTTTTTGATTTGAGTAATTGGAACTTAATAATAAAGATAAAAACTGTATATCTGTTTTAGTCTTGAATTTGGCAATAAATTCCGTGAATTTTTAGAAGAAAATAGAAAACTTAATTGAATTATAAAGTTGGTCTAAAATAAATAAATAAACAGAAATTAAATGCACTGAACAATAATGTATTTTATTATTAATATTTAAGATTTTGATTATTTTTAACTTCTACCGTATTATTTTCTATTTTTAAAATAAAAATAAAATTTAAGTTATGCATCTGCAGAGATTCACTTTGATTTATTTTGTATTAAGGAAAAGACATGGATATTGGGGTGACATAAATGTTACAACCGTGAAATATCAATTTTTTGACCACAATAATATAAGTAATATATAATTTAAACAGTTTTAGAGATTGAGACACAATGACTCCACAAGTCGTCCCTCTTCTTCAAATATTGTGTTTCACGGACAATTAAGGCTGGTCTGTCAGCGATATATTTAATGAGAGTATCGTGACAAACTTTTCCTTCTTGGACAAGATCGTGGCAACAAGAATCAGAGATGGTTCCATTTCCAAAGACAACGGCGATTATATCCAAGGCACACTTAGGAGTGATTTTAACGAGACAAGTATCCCATAATGATTTTGCTTCAGATTCTTCGACAGAAAATACTGGAACAAAAGCACACACCAGAAGCTACAACAATGAATAACATAGTAATCTGGGAGTTAAATTTAGCCATATCTGCCTATAACTGAAATATACTAACTTGTATTTTTTGGTATGAAAAGAATGTAATGAAGTATGTCTTGTATTTGATATTCCAAACAAGAAATTTTGTAAGCTATTTATAGGTAATTGAAAACCCAATGTAACTGTGAAACCATTTTTCAAAATTAACTTAATAAATTATAAGGAGTTTAACTCATTCATAAATAAATACACTCTGAACGTTTAAATTCATCTTTTCAATCAGTTTTTGAAATTTAAGAACATATTTATTACAAGTAAATATATGTTCTTCAATATGAAAAAAATATAAATTATTTCTAACTCATGTCAAATTCTAAGCCAATGTATTGAATATGAGGTTCAAACATGACATATATACAGTCTTAAATATAATAAACTACAAATTTTTGATATTTAGACATCTAAATACATTTCAATTTGAATGTATAAGAGTCTTTAACTCACATTTTGTTTTTTTCAAAAATATGAATTTAATTAAATGGACTTTAGTCCTAATCCAAATACTAATAAATGTCACTAGTATGTCCATATTAGAACATTTGTGAAGCCTTAAAAATAAATATAATTTAAATATTTGCTATGGTAATATGAGATTCACTAAAGCAATATATTGTATGTGCTAAATATTTTTAAAATAAATACAAAAGTCTGACATTTTAGTGTAAGATATGAATTTATTGGAGTTTCATAACGAATAATTATGAAAATGAATCCCTTGGAACCTAGAGATACATTTGCTAAAACATTTAATAAAAAATATATTTCAAGGATTCAATATTGAAGAGAGGAGAAAAAAAATGAAAATATATTTTTTAAAAAAAACATAAATAATAAAACCATAAAATTATCGGTTAAAATCACGGGAAAAAAATAGGAATAGATTTAACTTGACTGAGGTTAATTGTTAAGTGGGCAATATTCTCAATGTTAACCTAGTCCGCTTTTGGTTTAGGAGTCTAATCACTTTTTACCATTACTAGTCTATGGTTCTGACACTAACATTCATATCAAATACATAAATATGCATGGTTCAGTCTGCAATATATTCGAATTTGCAACACCTCTTCAAGTTTTTGTTTTAATTACGAATTTAGAATTAAAATTTTTTACATTTGTTAATTTTTTTTGGTCTGTTTTAAAAGTTTTTGATTTGAGTAATTGGAACTTAATAATAAAGATAAAAACTGTATATCTGTTTTAGTCTTGAATTTGGCAATAAATTCCGTGAATTTTTAGAAGAAAATAGAAAACTTAATTGAATTATAAAGTTGGTCTAAAATAAATAAATAAAAAGAAATTAAATGCACTGAACAATAATGTATTTTATTATTAATATTTAAGATTTTGATTATTTTTAACTTCTACCGTATTATTTTCTATTTTTAAAATAAAAATAAAATTTAAGTTATGCATCTGCAGAGAGATTCACTTTGATTTATTTTGTATTAAGGTAAAGACATGGATATTGGGGTGACATAAATGTTACAACCGTGAAATATCAATTTTTGACAACAATAATATAAGTAATATATAATTTAAACAGTTTTAGAGATTGAGACACAATGACTCCACAAGTCGTCCCTCTTCTTCAAATATTGTGTTTCACGGACAATTAAGGCTGGTCTGTCAGCGATATATTTAATGAGAGTATCGTGACAAACTTTTCCTTCTTGGACAAGATCGTGGCAACAAGAATCAGAGATGGTTCCATTTCCAAAGACAACGGCGATTATATCCAAGGCACACTTAGGAGTGATTTTAACGAGACAAGTATCCCATAATGATTTTGCTTCAGATTCTTCGACAGAAAATACTGGAACAAAAGCACACACCAGAGCTACAACAATGAATAACATAGTAATCTGGGAGTTAAATTTAGCCATATCTGCCTATAACTCAAATATACTAACTTGTATTTTTTTGGTATGAAAAGAATGTAATGAAGTATGTCTTGTATTTGATATTCCAAACAAGAAATTTTGTAAGCTATTTATAGGTAATTGAAAACCCAATGTAACTGTGAAACCATTTTTCAAAATTAACTTAATAAATTATAAGGAGTTTAACTCATTCATAAATAAATACACTCTGAACGTTTAAATTCATCTTTTCAATCAGTTTTTGAAATTTAAGAACATATTTATTACAAGTAAATATATGTTCTTCAATATGAAAAAAATATAAATTATTTCTAACTCATGTCAAATTCTAGGCCAATGTATTGAATATGAGGTTCAAACATGACATATATACAGTCTTAAATATAATAAACTACAAATTTTTGATATTTAGACATCTAAATACATTTCAATTTGAATGTATAAGAGTCTTAACTCACATTTTGTTTTTTTCAAAAATATGAATTTAATTAAATGGACTTTAGTCCTAATCCAAATACTAATAAATGTCACTAGTATGTCCATATTAGAACATTTGTGAAGCCTTAAAAATAAATATAATTTAAATATTTGCTATGGTAATATGAGATTCACTAAAGCAATATATTGTATGTGCTAAATATTTTTAAAATAAATACAAAAGTCTGACATTTTAGTGTAAGATATGAATTTATTGGAGTTTCATAACGAATAATTATGAAAATGAATCCCCTGGAACCTAGAGATACATTTGCTAAAACATTTAATAAAAAATATATTTCAAGGATTCAATATTGAAGAGAGGAGAAAAAAAATGAAAATATATTTTTTAAAAAAAACATAAATAATAAAACCATAAAATTATCGGTTAAAATCACGGGAAAAAAATAGGAATAGATTTAACTTGACTGAGGTTAATTGTTAAGTGGGCAATATTCTCAATGTTAACCTAGTCCGCTTTTGGTTTAGGAGTCTAATCACTTTTTACCATTACTAGTCTATGGTTCTGACACTAACATTCATATCAAATACATAAAAATGCATGGTTCAGTCTGCAATATATTCGAATTTGCAACACCTCTTTAAGTTTTTGTTTTAATTACGAATTTAGAATTGAATTTTTTTACATTTGTTAATTTTTTTTGGTGTGTTGTAAAAGTTTTTGATTTGAGTAATTGGAACTTAATAATAAAGATAAAAACTGTATATCTGTTTTAGTCTTGAATTTGGCAATAAATTCTGTGAATTTTTAGAAGAAAATAGAAAACTTAATTGAATTATAAAGTTGGTCTAAAATAAATAAATAAACAGAAATTAAATGCACTGAACAATAATGTATTTTATTATTAATATTTAAAATTTTGATTATTTTTAACTTCTACCGTATTATTTTCTATTTTTAAAATAAAAAATAAAATTTAAGTTATGCATCTGCAGAGAGATTCACTTTGATTTATTTTGTATTAAGGTAAAGACATGGATATTGGGGTGACATAAATGTTACAACCGTGAAATATCAATTTTTTGACCACAATAATATAAGTAATATATAATTTAAACAATTTTAGAGATTGAGACACAATGACTCCACAAGTCGTCCCTCTTCTTCAAATATTGTGTTTCACGGACAATTAAGGCTGGTCTGTCAGCGATATATTTAATGAGAGTATCGTGACAAACTTTTCTTTCTTGGACAAGATCGTGGCAACAAGAATCAGAGATGGTTCCATTTCCAAAGACAACGGCGATTATATCCAAGGCACACTTAGGAGTGATTTTAACGAGACAAGTATCCCATAATGATTTTGCTTCAGATTCTTCGACAGAAAATACTGGAACAAAAGCACACACCAGAGCTACAACAATGAATAACATAGTAATCTGGGAGTTAAATTTAGCCATATCTGCCTATAACTCAAATATACTAACTTGTATTTTTTTTGGTATGAAAAGAATGTAATGAAGTATGTCTTGTATTTGATATTCCAAACAAGAAATTTTGTAAGCTATTTATAGGTAATTGAAAACCCAATGTAACTGTGAAACCATTTTTCAAAATTAACTTAATAAATTATAAGGAGTTTAACTCATTCATAAATAAATAAACTCTGAACGTTTAAATTCATCTTTTCAATCAGTTTTTGAAATTTAAGAACATATTTATTACAAGTAAATATATGTTCTTCAATATGAAAAAAATATAAATTATTTCTAACTCATGTCAAATTCTAGGCCAATGTATTGAATATGAGGTTCAAACATGACATATATACAGTCTTAAATATAATAAACTACAAATTTTTGATATTTAGACATCTAAATACATTTCAATTTGAATGTATAAGAGTCTTAACTCACATTTTGTTTTTTTCAAAAATATGAATTTAATTAAATGGACTTTAGTCCTAATCCAAATACTAATAAATGTCACTAGTATGTCCATATTAGAACATTTGTGAAGCCTTAAAAATAAATATAATTTAAATATTTGCTATGGTAATATGAGATTCACTAAAGCAATATATTGTATGTGCTAAATATTTTTAAAATAAATACAAAAGTCTGACATTTTAGTGTAAGATATGAATTTATTGGAGTTTCATAACGAATAATTATGAAAATGAATCCCCTGGAACCTAGAGATACATTTGCTAAAACATTTAATAAAAAATATATTTCAAGGATTCAATATTGAAGAGAGGAGAAAAAAAATGAAAATATATTTAAAAAAAAAAACATAAATAATAAAACCATAAAATTATCGGTTAAAATCACGGGAAAAAAATAGGAATAGATTTAACTTGACTGAGGTTAATTGTTAAGTGGGCAATATTCTCAATGTTAACCTAGTCCGCTTTTGGTTTAGGAGTCTAATCACTTTTTACCATTACTAGTCTATGGTTCTGACACTAACATTCATATCAAATACATAAAAATGCATGGTTCAGTCTGCAATATATTCGAATTTGCAACACCTCTTTAAGTTTTTGTTTTAATTACGAATTTAGAATTGAAATTTTTTACATTTGTTAATTTTTTTTGGTCTGTTGTAAAAGTTTTTGATTTGAGTAATTAGAACTTAATAATAAAGATAAAAACTGTATATCTGTTTTATTCTTGAATTTGGCAATAAATTCTGTGAATTTTTAGAAGAAAATAGAAAACTTAATTGAATTATAAAGTTGGTCTAAAATAAATAAATAAACAGAAATTAAATGCACTGAACAATAATATATTTTATTATTAATATTTAAAATTTTGATTATTTTTAACTTCTACCGTATTATTTTCTATTTTTAAAATAAAAAATAAAATTTAAGTTATGCATCTACAGAGAGATTCACTTTGATTTATTTTGTATTAAGGTAAAGACATGGATATTGGGGTGACATAAATGTTACAACCGTGAAATATCAATTTTTTGACCACAATAATATAAGTAATATATAATTTAAACAATTTTAGAGATTGAGACACAATGACTCCACAAGTCGTCCCTCTTCTTCAAATATTGTGTTTCACGGACAATTAAGGCTGGTCTGTCAGCGATATATTTAATGAGAGTATCGTGACAAACTTTTCCTTCTTGGACAAGATCGTGGCAACAAGAATCAGAGATGGTTCCATTTCCAAAGACAACGGCGATTATATCCAAGGCACACTTAGGAGTGATTTTAACGAGACAAGTATCCCATAATGATTTTGCTTCAGATTCTTCGACAGAAAATACTGGAACAAAAGCACACACCAGAGCTGCAACAATGAATAACATAGTAATCTGGGAGTTAAATTTAGCCATATCTGCCTATAACTCAAATATACTAACTTGTATTTTTTTTGGTATGAAAAGAATGTAATGAAGTATGTCTTGTATTTGATATTCCAAACAAGAAATTTTGTAAGCTATTTATAGGTAATTGAAAACCCAATGTAACTGTGAAACCATTTTTCAAAATTAACTTAATAAATTATAAGGAGTTTAACTCATTCATAAATGAATACACTCTGAACGTTTAAATTCATCTTTTCAATCAGTTTTTGAAATTTAAGAACATATTTATTACAAGTAAATATATGTTCTTCAATATGAAAAAAATATAAATTATTTCTAACTCATGTCAAATTCTAAGCCAATGTATTGAATATGAGGTTCAAACATGACATATATACAGTCTTAAATATAATAAACTACAAATTTTTGATATTTAGACATCTAAATACATTTCAATTTGAATGTATAAGAGTCTTAACTCACATTTTGTTTTTTTCAAAAATATGAATTTAATTAAATGGACTTTAGTCCTAATCCAAATACTAATAAATGTCACTAGTATGTCCATATTAGAACATTTGTGAAGCCTTAAAAATAAATATAACTTAAATATTTGCTATGGTAATATGAGATTCACTAAAGCAATATATTGTATGTGCTAAATATTTTTAAAATAAATACAAAAGTCTGACATTTTAGTGTAAGATATGAATTTATTGGAGTTTCATAACGAATAATTATGAAAATGAATCCCCTGGAACCTAGAGATACATTTGCTAAAACATTTAATAAAAAATATGTTTCAAGGATTCAATATTGAAGAGAGGAGAAAAAAAATGAAAATATATTTAAAAAAAAAACATAAATAATAAAACCATAAAATTATCGGTTAAAATCACGGGAAAAAAATAGGAATGGATTTAACTTGACTGAGGTTAATTGTTAAGTGGGCAATATTCTCAATGTTAACCTAGTCCGCTTTTGGTTTAGGAGTCTAATCACTTTTTACCATTACTAGTCTATGGTTCTGACACTAACATTCATATCAAATACATAAAAATGCATGGTTCAGTCTGCAATATATTCGAATTTGCAACACCTCTTTAAGTTTTTGTTTTAATTACGAATTTAGAATTGAATTTTTTTACATTTGTTAATTTTTTTTGGTGTGTTGTAAAAGTTTTTGAGTTGAGTAATTGGAACTTAATAATAAAGATAAAAACTGTATATCTGTTTTAGTCTTGAATTTGGCAATAAATTCTGTGAATTTTTAGAAGAAAATAGAAAACTTAATTGAATTATAAAGTTGGTCTAAAATAAATAAATAAACAGAAATTAAATGCACTGAACAATAATGTATTTTATTATTAATATTTAAAATTTTGATTATTTTTAACTTCTACCGTATTATTTTCTATTTTTAAAATAAAAAATAAAATTTAAGTTATGCATCTGCAGAGAGATTCACTTTGATTTATTTTGTATTAAGGTAAAGACATGGATATTGGGGTGACATAAATGTTACAACCGTGAAATATCAATTTTTTGACCACAATAATATAAGTAATATATAATTTAAACAATTTTAGAGATTGAGACACAATGACTCCACAAGTCGTCCCTCTTCTTCAAATATTGTGTTTCACGGACAATTAAGGCTGGTCTGTCAGCGATATATTTAATGAGAGTATCGTGACAAACTTTTCCTTCTTGGACAAGATCGTGGCAACAAGAATCAGAGATGGTTCCATTTCCAAAGACAACGGCGATTATATCCAAGGCACACTTAGGAGTGATTTTAACGAGACAAGTATCCCATAATGATTTTGCTTCAGATTCTTCGACAGAAAATACTGGAACAAAAGCACACACCAGAGCTACAACAATGAATAACATAGTAATCTGGGAGTTAAATTTAGCCATATCTGCCTATAACTGAAATATACTAACTTGTATTTTTTTGGTATGAAAAGAATGTAATGAAGTATGTCTTGTATTTGATATTCCAAACAAGAAATTTTGTAAGCTATTTATAGGTAATTGAAAACCCAATGTAACTGTGAAACCATTTTTCAAAATTAACTTAATAAATTATAAGGAGTTTAACTCATTCATAAATAAATAAACTCTGAACGTTTAAATTCATCTTTTCAATCAGTTTTTGAAATTTAAGAACATATTTATTACAAGTAAATATATGTTCTTCAATATGAAAAAAATATAAATTATTTCTAACTCATGTCAAATTCTAGGCCAATGTATTGAATATGAGGTTCAAACATGACATATATACAGTCTTAAATATAATAAACTACAAATTTTTGATATTTAGACATCTAAATACATTTCAATTTGAATGTATAAGAGTCTTAACTCACATTTTGTTTTTTTCAAAAATATGAATTTAATTAAATGGACTTTAGTCCTAATCCAAATACTAATAAATGTCACTAGTATGTCCATATTAGAACATTTGTGAAGCCTTAAAAATAAATATAATTTAAATATTTGCTATGGTAATATGAGATTCACTAAAGCAATATATTGTATGTGCTAAATATTTTTAAAATAAATACAAAAGTCTGACATTTTAGTGTAAGATATGAATTTATTGGAGTTTCATAACGAATAATTATGAAAATGAATCCCCTGGAACCTAGAGATACATTTGCTAAAACATTTAATAAAATATATATTTCAAGGATTCAATATTGAAGAGAGGAGAAAGAAAATGAAAATATATTTAAAAAAAACATAAATAATAAAACCATAAAATTATCGGTTAAAATCACGGGAAAAAAATAGGAATAGATTTAACTTGACTGAGGTTAATTGTTAAGTGGGCAATATTCTCAATGTTAACCTAGTCCGCTTTTGGTTTAGGAGTCTAATCACTTTTTACCATTACTAGTCTATGGTTCGACACTAACATTCATATCAAATACATAAAAATGCATGGTTCAGTCTGCAATATATTCGAATTTGCAACACCTCTTTAAGTTTTTGTTTTAATTACGAATTTAGAATTGAAATTTTTTACATTTGTTAATTTTTTTTGGTCTGTTGTAAAAGTTTTTGATTTGAGTAATTAGAACTTAATAATAAAGATAAAAACTGTATATCTGTTTTATTCTTGAATTTGGCAATAAATTCTGTGAATTTTTAGAAGAAAATAGAAAACTTAATTGAATTATAAAGTTGGTCTAAAATAAATAAATAAACAGAAATTAAATGCACTGAACAATAATATATTTTATTATTAATATTTAAAATTTTGATTATTTTTAACTTCTACCGTATTATTTTCTATTTTTAAAATAAAAAATAAAATTTAAGTTATGCATCTACAGAGAGATTCACTTTGATTTATTTTGTATTAAGGTAAAGACATGGATATTGGGGTGACATAAATGTTACAACCGTGAAATATCAATTTTTTGACCACAATAATATAAGTAATATATAATTTAAACAATTTTAGAGATTGAGACACAATGACTCCACAAGTCGTCCCTCTTCTTCAAATATTGTGTTTCACGGACAATTAAGGCTGGTCTGTTAGCGATATATTTAATGAGAGTATCGTGACAAACTTTTCCTTCTTGGACAAGATCGTGGCAACAAGAATCAGAGATGGTTCCATTTCCAAAGACAACGGCGATTATATCCAAGGCACACTTAGGAGTGATTTTAACGAGACAAGTATCCCATAATGATTTTGCTTCAGATTCTTCGACAGAAAATACTGGAACAAAAGCACACACCAGAGCTACAACAATGAATAACATAGTAATCTGGGAGTTAAATTTAGCCATATCTGCCTATAACTGAAATATACTAACTTGTATTTTTTTTGGTATGAAAAGAATGTAATGAAGTATGTCTTGTATTTGATATTCCAAACAAGAAATTTTGTAAGCTATTTATAGGTAATTGAAAACCCAATGTAACTGTGAAACCATTTTTCAAAATTAACTTAATAAATTATAAGGAGTTTAACTCATTCATAAATAAATAAACTCTGAACGTTTAAATTCATCTTTTCAATCAGTTTTTGAAATTTAAGAACATATTTATTACAAGTAAATATATGTTCTTCAATATGAAAAAAATATAAATTATTTCTAACTCATGTCAAATTCTAGGCCAATGTATTGAATATGAGGTTCAAACATGACATATATACAGTCTTAAATATAATAAACTACAAATTTTTGATATTTAGACATCTAAATACATTTCAATTTGAATGTATAAGAGTCTTAACTCACATTTTGTTTTTTTCAAAAATATGAATTTAATTAAATGGACTTTAGTCCTAATCCAAATACTAATAAATGTCACTAGTATGTCCATATTAGAACATTTGTGAAGCCTTAAAAATAAATATAATTTAAATATTTGCTATGGTAATATGAGATTCACTAAAGCAATATATTGTATGTGCTAAATATTTTTAAAATAAATACAAAAGTCTGACATTTTAGTGTAAGATATGAATTTATTGGAGTTTCATAACGAATAATTATGAAAATGAATCCCTGGAACCTAGAGATACATTTGCTAAAACATTTAATAAAAAATATATTTCAAGGATTCAATATTGAAGAGAGGAGAAAAAATGAAAATATATTTTTAAAAAAACATAAATAATAAAACCATAAAATTATCGGTTAAAATCACGGAAAAAATAGGAATAGATTTAACTTGACTGAGGTTAATTGTTAAGTGGGCAATATTCTCAATGTTAACCTAGTCCGCTTTTGGTTTAGGAGTCTAATCACTTTTTACCATTACTAGTCTATGGTTCTGACACTAACATTCATATCAAATACATAAAAATGCATGGTTCGATCTGCAATATATTCGAATTTGCAACACCTCTTTAAGTTTTTGTTTTAATTACGAATTTAGAATTGAAATTTTTTACATTTGTTAATTTTTTTTGGTCTGTTGTAAAAGTTTTTGATTTGAGTAATTAGAACTTAATAATAAAGATAAAAACTGTATATCTGTTTTATTCTTGAATTTGGCAATAAATTCTGTGAATTTTTAGAAGAAAATAGAAAACTTAATTGAATTATAAAGTTGGTCTAAAATAAATAAATAAACAGAAATTAAATGCACTGAACAATAATATATTTTATTATTAATATTTAAAATTTTGATTATTTTTAACTTCTACCGTATTATTTTCTATTTTTAAAATAAAAAATAAAATTTAAGTTATGCATCTACAGAGAGATTCACTTTGATTTATTTTGTATTAAGGTAAAGACATGGATATTGGGGTGACATAAATGTTACAACCGTGAAATATCAATTTTTTGACCACAATAATATAAGTAATATATAATTTAAACAATTTTAGAGATTGAGACACAATGACTCCACAAGTCGTCCCTCTTCTTCAAATATTGTGTTTCACGGACAATTAAGGCTGGTCTGTCAGCGATATATTTAATGAGAGTATCGTGACAAACTTTTCCTTCTTGGACAAGATCGTGGCAACAAGAATCAGAGATGGTTCCATTTCCAAAGACAACGGCGATTATATCCAAGGCACACTTAGGAGTGATTTTAACGAGACAA
The DNA here is from genome assembly GCA_026770425.1 of Boechera divaricarpa. Taxonomy (NCBI): domain Eukaryota; kingdom Viridiplantae; phylum Streptophyta; class Magnoliopsida; order Brassicales; family Brassicaceae; genus Boechera; species Boechera divaricarpa. The sequence continues at coordinate 2,792,897 of CM049179.1, forward strand.
GTATCCCATAATGATTTTGCTTCAGATTCTTCGACAGAAAATACTGGAACAAAAGCACACACCAGAGCTACAACAATGAATAACATAGTAATCTGGGAGTTAAATTTAGCCATATCTGCCTATAACTGAAATATACTAACTTGTATTTTTTTGGTATGAAAAGAATGTAATGAAGTATGTCTTGTATTTGATATTCCAAACAAGAAATTTTGTAAGCTATTTATAGGTAATTGAAAACCCAATGTAACTGTGAAACCATTTTTCAAAATTAACTTAATAAATTATAAGGAGTTTAACTCATTCATAAATAAATAAACTCTGAACGTTTAAATTCATCTTTTCAATCAGTTTTTGAAATTTAAGAACATATTTATTACAAGTAAATATATGTTCTTCAATATGAAAAAAATATAAATTATTTCTAACTCATGTCAAATTCTAGGCCAATGTATTGAATATGAGGTTCAAACATGACATATATACAGTCTTAAATATAATAAACTACAAATTTTTGATATTTAGACATCTAAATACATTTCAATTTGAATGTATAAGAGTCTTAACTCACATTTTGTTTTTTTCAAAAATATGAATTTAATTAAATGGACTTTAGTCCTAATCCAAATACTAATAAATGTCACTAGTATGTCCATATTAGAACATTTGTGAAGCCTTAAAAATAAATATAATTTAAATATTTGCTATGGTAATATGAGATTCACTAAAGCAATATATTGTATGTGCTAAATATTTTTAAAATAAATACAAAAGTCTGACATTTTAGTGTAAGATATGAATTTATTGGAGTTTCATAACGAATAATTATGAAAATGAATCCCCTGGAACCTAGAGATACATTTGCTAAAACATTTAATAAAAAATATATTTTAAGGATTCAATATTGAAGAGAGGAGAAAAAAAATGAAAATATATTTAAAAAAAAAACATAAATAATAAAACCATAAAATTATCGGTTAAAATCACGGGAAAAAAATAGGAATAGATTTAACTTGATTGAGGTTAATTGTTAAGTGGGCAATATTCTCAATGTTAACCTAGTCCGCTTTTGGTTTAGGAGTCTAATCACTTTTTACCATTACTAGTCTATGGTTCTGACACTAACATTCATATCAAATACATAAAAATGCATGGTTCAGTCTGCAATATATTCGAATTTGCAACACCTCTTTAAGTTTTTGTTTTAATTACGAATTTAGAATTGAAATTTTTTACATTTGTTAATTTTTTTTGGTCTGTTGTAAAAGTTTTTGATTTGAGTAATTAGAACTTAATAATAAAGATAAAAACTGTATATCTGTTTTATTCTTGAATTTGGCAATAAATTCTGTGAATTTTTAGAAGAAAATAGAAAACTTAATTGAATTATAAAGTTGGTCTAAAATAAATAAATAAACAGAAATTAAATGCACTGAACAATAATATATTTTATTATTAATATTTAAAATTTTGATTATTTTTAACTTCTACCGTATTATTTTCTATTTTTAAAATAAAAAATAAAATTTAAGTTATGCATCTACAGAGAGATTCACTTTGATTTATTTTGTATTAAGGTAAAGACATGGATATTGGGGTGACATAAATGTTACAACCGTGAAATATCAATTTTTTGACCACAATAATATAAGTAATATATAATTTAAACAATTTTAGAGATTGAGACACAATGACTCCACAAGTCGTCCCTCTTCTTCAAATATTGTGTTTCACGGACAATTAAGGCTGGTCTGTCAGCGATATATTTAATGAGAGTATCGTGACAAACTTTTCCTTCTTGGACAAGATCGTGGCAACAAGAATCAGAGATGGTTCCATTTCCAAAGACAACGGCGATTATATCCAAGGCACACTTAGGAGTGATTTTAACGAGACAAGTATCCCATAATGATTTTGCTTCAGATTCTTCGACAGAAAATACTGGAACAAAAGCACACACCAGAGCTACAACAATGAATAACATAGTAATCTGGGAGTTAAATTTAGCCATATCTGCCTATAACTGAAATATACTAACTTGTATTTTTTTTGGTATGAAAAGAATGTAATGAAGTATGTCTTGTATTTGATATTCCAAACAAGAAATTTTGTAAGCTATTTATAGGTAATTGAAAACCCAATGTAACTGTGAAACCATTTTTCAAAATTAACTTAATAAATTATAAGGAGTTTAACTCATTCATAAATGAATACACTCTGAACGTTTAAATTCATCTTTTCAATCAGTTTTTGAAATTTAAGAACATATTTATTACAAGTAAATATATGTTCTTCAATATGAAAAAAATATAAATTATTTCTAACTCATGTCAAATTCTAAGCCAATGTATTGAATATGAGGTTCAAACATGACATATATACAGTCTTAAATATAATAAACTACAAATTGTTGATATTTAGACATCTAAATACATTTCAATTTGAATGTATAAGAGTCTTAACTCAGATTTTGTTTTTTTCAAAAATATGAATTTAATTAAATGGACTTTAGTCCTAATCCAAATACTAATAAATGTCACTAGTATGTCCATATTAGAACATTTGTGAAGCCTTAAAAATAAATATAACTTAAATATTTGCTATGGTAATATGAGATTCACTAAAGCAATATATTGTATGTGCTAAATATTTTTAAAATAAATACAAAAATCTGACATTTTAGTGTAAGATATGAATTTATTGGAGTTTCATAACGAATAATTATGAAAATGAATCCCCTGGAACCTAGAGATACATTTGCTAAAACATTTAATAAAAAATATATTTCAAGGATTCAATATTGAAGAGAGGAGAAAAAAAATGAAAATATATTTAAAAAAAAACATAAATAATAAAACCATAAAATTATCGGTTAAAATCACGGGAAAAAAATAGGAATAGATTTAACTTGACTGAGGTTAATTGTTAAGTGGGCAATATTCTCAATGTTAACCTAGTCCGCTTGTGGTTTAGGAGTCTAATCACTTTTTACCATTACTAGTCTATGGTTCTGACACTAACATTCATATCAAATACATAAAAATGCATGGTTCAGTCTGCAATTTAGAATTGAAATTTTTTACATTTGTTAATTTTTTTTGGTCTGTTGTAAAAGTTTTTGATTTGAGTAATTAGAACTTAATAATAAAGATAAAAACTGTATATCTGTTTTAGTCTTGAATTTGGCAATAAATTCTGTGAATTTTTAGAAGAAAATAGAATACTTAATTGAATTATAAAGTTGGTCTAAAATAAATAAATAAACAGAAATTAAATGCACTGAACAATAATATATTTTATTATTAATATTTAAAATTTTGATTATTTTTAACTTCTACCGTATTATTTTCTATTTTTAAAATAAAAAATAAAATTTAAGTTATGCATCTACAGAGAGATTCACTTTGATTTATTTTGTATTAAGGTAAAGACATGGATATTGGGGTGACATAAATGTTACAACCGTGAAATATCAATTTTTTGACCACAATAATATAAGTAATATATAATTTAAACAATTTTAGAGATTGAGACACAATGACTCCACAAGTCGTCCCTCTTCTTCAAATATTGTGTTTCACGGACAATTAAGGCTGGTCTGTCAGCGATATATTTAATGAGAGTATCGTGACAAACTTTTCCTTCTTGGACAAGATCGTGGCAACAAGAATCAGAGATGGTTCCATTTCCAAAGACAACGGCGATTATATCCAAGGCACACTTAGGAGTGATTTTAACGAGACAAGTATCCCATAATGATTTTGCTTCAGATTCTTCGACAGAAAATACTGGAACAAAAGCACACACAGAAGCTGCAACAATGAATAACATAGTAATCTGGGAGTTAAATTTAGCCATATCTGCCTATAACTCAAATATACTAACTTGTATTTTTTTTTGGTATGAAAAGAATGTAATGAAGTATGTCTTGTATTTGATATTCCAAACAAGAAATTTTGTAAGCTATTTATAGGTAATTGAAAACCCAATGTAACTGTGAAACCATTTTTCAAAATTAACTTAATAAATTATAAGGAGTTTAACTCATTCATAAATGAATACACTCTGAACGTTTAAATTCATCTTTTCAATCAGTTTTTGAAATTTAAGAACATATTTATTACAAGTAAATATATGTTCTTCAATATGAAAAAAATATAAATTATTTCTAACTCATGTCAAATTCTAAGCCAATGTATTGAATATGAGGTTCAAACATGACATATATACAGTCTTAAATATAATAAACTACAAATTGTTGATATTTAGACATCTAAATACATTTCAATTTGAATGTATAAGAGTCTTAACTCAGATTTTGTTTTTTTCAAAAATATGAATTTAATTAAATGGACTTTAGTCCTAATCCAAATACTAATAAATGTCACTAGTATGTCCATATTAGAACATTTGTGAAGCCTTAAAAATAAATATAACTTAAATATTTGCTATGGTAATATGAGATTCACTAAAGCAATATATTGTATGTGCTAAATATTTTTAAAATAAATACAAAAGTCTGACATTTTAGTGTAAGATATGAATTTATTGGAGTTTCATAACGAATATAATGAATCCCCTGGAACCTAGAGATACATTTGCTAAAACATTTAATAAAAAATATATTTCAAGGATTCAATATTGAAGAGAGGAGAAAAAAAATGAAAATATATTTAAAAAAAAACATAAATAATAAAACCATAAAATTATCGGTTAAAATCACGGGAAAAAAATAGGAATAGATTTAACTTGACTGAGGTTAATTGTTAAGTGGGCAATATTCTCAATGTTAACCTAGTCCGCTTGTGGTTTAGGAGTCTAATCACTTTTTACCATTACTAGTCTATGGTTCTGACACTAACATTCATATCAAATACATAAAAATGCATGGTTCAGTCTGCAATTTAGAATTGAAATTTTTTACATTTTTTAATTTTTTTTGGTCTGTTGTAAAAGTTTTTGATTTGAGTAATTAGAACTTAATAATAAAGATAAAAACTGTATATCTGTTTTAGTCTTGAATTTGGCAATAAATTCTGTGAATTTTTAGAAGAAAATAGAATACTTAATTGAATTATAAAGTTGGTCTAAAATAAATAAATAAACAGAAATTAAATGCACTGAACAATAATATATTTTATTATTAATATTTAAAATTTTGATTATTTTTAACTTCTACCGTATTATTTTCTATTTTTAAAATAAAAAATAAAATTTAAGTTATGCATCTACAGAGAGATTCACTTTGATTTATTTTGTATTAAGGTAAAGACATGGATATTGAGGTTCAAACTTGACATATATACAGTCTTAAATATAATAAACTACAAATTTTTGATATTTAGACATCTAAATATATTTCAATTTGAATGTATAAGAGTCTTAACTCATATTTTTTTTCAAAAAGATTATTTTAATTAAATGGACTAGTGTCTGAATCTAAATACTAATAAATGTCACTAGTATGTCTATATTAGAACCTTTTTAAAGGCTGAAAAAATGTGTAATTTAAATATTTGCTAAGATAATATGAGATTTACTAGAGCAGTATATAGTATGTGCTAAATATTTTTAAAATAAATAAAAAAGACTGACACTTTAGCAATAAATTTGTAAGATATGAATATATTGGAGTTTCACAACGAATAATAATGAACAAGAATCCACTTGAGTCTAGAGATATATTTGCTAAAAGTTTAAATAAAAAAAAATATTTCAAAGATTCATTATTGAAAAGAAGAGGAAAATAATTGAAAATAATTTTTAAAAAAAAACATAAATAATAAAACCATAAAATTGTCGGTTAAAACCACGGCAAACAAAATAAGAATATATTTAACATGACTAAGGTTAATAGTTAAGTGGGCAATATTCTCAATGTTAACCTAGTCCGCTTGTGGTTTAGCAGTCTAATCACTTTTTACCACTACTAGTCTATGGTCTAACACTAACATACATATGAATTTCATAGAGATGCATGGTTCAGTCTGCAATATATTCGAATTTGTAACACCGCTTCAAGTTTTCTTTTTAATTACGAATTTCGAATTGAAATTTTTGGTTTTTTGTATAAGTTTTTGATTTGAGTACTTGGAGCTTAATAATTGAAAGAACCGCTCCCAAATTTATTATTATTATAAAAACAAATAAACAATATGCCCATAAATATTATTTAATATTTTCTAATTAACTACTCTAACCGCTTAATTAAACCCACTCAATTGATTTAAACCAAACTTTTCCTAAAATCAATCTTAGTTTACCTAACCACTTAACCAAATTAAATTCTCTTTTAATTTAAACCAATCAATTAGATTATTCCAAATTCTAACCACAATAAACAGTAAATCACGATGAACAGTAAACATGAGGAACAGTAAACACGATGAGGAACAGTAATTACCCCAAAAAATAACAGCTCAATCAATTCTTAGAGCCACCACTCCTCTCCTTGCCATGATTCTCCAGCTATCAAGTACTCTTTACCTACATCAACGAGTGGATGCATATGTATAAAAATACTTAGTGAGTGGATTCTCCCATCTCACGAGATTAGACATAATAAACACGAAAATTTATGCAATAATTATAAATATAAAGCTAACAATCATCCAATCAACAAACAAGACACCATGATCATCACCAAATTTGGATCTACACACATATAAAAATGTCAGAAAAACACATCTATTACATCAACTCATGGTCACACACTTAGTCTTGAATGAAAAGATGAAGGAGAAGACAAAACAAGGTAAGGAGTCTAGGGGGTGGGGATCAATTCTATTAAAAATAGGCTTAGGTTTTCCTAAACTTTTCAACCAATAGGAATTGAGATAAAATCTTACTAGGATTGATTAATTCTAAACCCTCAGATTAAATCAATCACAACCATTAATTCACCCAAATCACTCATCTCTTGAATTTTTAGAAACTTAACCACCAACTTTACAAAATCACAAATACATCTGATTTGATATAAAAAAATAAATCCGGAACACGTGTGTTACATTAATAAAGATAAAAACTGTATATCTACTTTTATCTTGAATTTGGCAAATAGAAATTCTGTGAATGTTTAGAAGAAAGTAGATAACTTAATTGAATTATACAGTTGGTCTAAAATCAATACATATATAGAAATTAAAATCACTGAACAATAATATATTTTACTGTTAATATTTAAAATTTTGATTATTTTTAACTTCTACCGGATTATTTTCTATTTTTAAAGTAAAAAATGAAACTTTAAGTTATGCATCTGCAAAGAGATTCACTTTGAGTTATTTCGTATTAAGGTATAGAAATGGATATTAGGGTAAAATAAATGTTACAAGCGTGAAATATCAATTTTTTGACCGAATTGATATAAGTAATATATAATTTAAGCAGTTTTATAAATTGAGACACAATGACTCCACAAGTCGTCCGTCTTCTTCAAATATTGTGTTTCACGGGAAATTAAGGCGGGTCTGTAAGCGATATATTTAATGAGAGTATTGTGACAAACGTTTCCTTCTTGGACAAGATCGTGGCAACAAGAACCAGAGATGGTTCCATTTCCAAAGACAACGGCGATTATATCCAAGGCACACTTAGGAGTGATTTTAACAAGACAAGTATCCCATAATGATTTTGCTTCAGATTCTTCGACTGAAAATACTGGAACAAAAGCACACACCAGAGCTACAATAATGAATAACATAGTAATCTGAGAATTAAGTTTAGCCATATCTGCTTATAACTGAAATATACCGCCTTATATTTTTTTGTATGAAAATAATATAGTGAAGTTTGTTTTGTATTTGATATTCTTAACATAAAGTTATGTGAGCTATTTATAGGTAATTGAAAAACCAATGTAAATATGAAAACATTTTTCAAAACTAACTTAATAAATTATAAGGAGTTTAACTTCCTTATAAATAAATACACTCTGAACGTTTAAATTTATCTTTTCAATCAGTTTTTGAAATTTAAGAACAAATTTAATACAAGTAAATATATCTTCTTCAATATGAAAAAAACATAAATTAGTTTTAACTCATGTCAAATTGTAAGCCAAAGTATTGAATATGAGGTTCAAACTTGACATCTATACAGTCTTAAATATAATAAACTACAAATTTTTGATATTTAGACATCTAAATATATATCAATATGAATGTATAAGAGTCTTAACTCATATTTTTTTTCAAAAATATTATTTTAATTAAATGGACTAATGTCTGAATCTAAATACTAATAAATGTCACTAGTATGTCTATATTAGAACCTTTTTAAAGGCTGAAAAATAAGTGTAATTTAAATATTTGCTAAGATAATTTGAGATTTACTAGAGCAGTATATAGTATGTGCTAAATATTTTTAAAATAAATAAAAAAGACTAACACTTTAGCAATAAATTTGTAAGATATGAATATATTGGAGTTTCACAACGAATAATAATGAACAAGAATCCACCTGAGCCTAGAGATATATTTGCTAAAAGTTTAAATAAATAAAAATATTTCAAGGATTCATTATTGAAGAGAAGAGGAAAAATATTGAAAATAAATTAAAAAAAAAACATAAATAATAAAACCATAAAATTGTCGGTTAAAACCACGGCAAACAAAATAAGAATATATTTAACATGTCTAAGGTTAATAGTTAACTGGGCAATATTCTCAATGTTAACCTAGTCCATTTGTGGTTTAGCAGTCTAATCACTAACATACATATGAATTTCATAGAGATGCATGGTTCAGTCTGCAATATATTCGAATTTGTAACACCGCTTCAAGTTTTCTTTTTAATTACGAATTTCGAATTGAAATTTTTTTGGTTTTTTGTATAAGTTTTTGATTTGAGTACTTAGAGCTTAATAATTGAAAAAACAGCTCCCAAATTTATTATTATTATAAAAACAAAAAAACAATAGGCCCATAAATATTATTTAATATTTCCTAATTAACAACTCTAACCGCTTAATTAAACCCACTCAATTGATTTAAACCAAAATTTCCTAAAATCAATCTTAATTTAGCTAACCACTTAACCAAATTAAATTCTCTTTTAATTTAAACCAATCAACTAGACTATTCCAAATTCTAACCACAATAAACAGTAAACATGAGGAACAGTAAACACGACGAACAGTAATCGCGATGAACAGTAATGACCCCAAAAATTAACAGCTCAATCAAGCTTAGAACCACCACTCCTCTCCTTGCCATGATTCTCCAGCTATCAAGTACTCTTTACCTACATCAATGAGTGGATGCATATGTATAAAAATACTTAGTGAGTGGATTCTCCCATCTCACGAGATTAGACATAATAAACACGAAAATTTATGCAATAATTATAAATATAAGCTACCAATCATCCAATCAACAAACAAGACACCATGATCATCACCAAATTTGGATCTACACACATATAAAAATGTCAGAAAACACATCTATTACATCAACTCATGGTCACACACTTAGTCTTGAATGAAAAGATGAAGGAGAAGCCAAAACAAGGTAAGGAGGCTAGGGGTGGGGATCAATTCTATTAAAAATAGGCTTAGGTTTTCCTAAACTTTTCAACCAATAGGAATTGAGATAAAATCTTACTAGGATTGTTTAATTATAACCCTCAGATTAAATCAATCACAACCATTAATTCACCCAAATCACTCCTCTCTTGAATTTTTAGAAACTTAACCACCAACTTTACAAAATCACAAATACATCTGATTTGATATAAAAAATAAATCTGGAACACGTGTGTTACATTAATAAAGATAAAAACTGTATATCTACTTTTATCTTGAATTTGGCAAATATAAATTCTGTGAATGTTTAGAAGAAAGTAGATAACTTAATTGAATTATACAGTTGGTCTAAAATCAATACATAAATAGAAATTAAAATCACTGAACAATAATATATTTTACTGTTAATATTTAAAATTTTGATTATTTTTAACTTCTACCGGATTATTTTGTGTTTTTAAAGTAAAAAATGAAACTTTAAGTTATGCATCTGCAAAGAGATTCACTTTGAGTTATTTCGTATTAAGGTATAGAAATGGATATTAGGGTAAAATAAATGTTACAACCATGAAATATCAATTTTTTGTTAGAAATGATATTAAGCAGTTTTAGAGATTGAGACATAATGACTCCATAAGTCTTCCCTCTTCTTCAAATATTGTGTATCACGGGCAATTAAACCTCGTGTGTCAGCGATATATTTAATGATTGTATTGTGACAAACTTTTCTTTCTTGAACAAGATCGTGGCAACAAGAATTAGTGATGGTATCATTTCAAAAGACAACAACGATTATATCCAAAGCACACTTATGAGTGATTTTAACAAGACAAGTATCCCATAATGATCTTGTTTTAGATTCTTCGACTAAAAATGCAGGAACAAAATCACACACCAGAGGTACAATAATGAATAACATAGTAATATGGTAGTTAAGTTTAATCATATTTGCTTATACGTGAAATTTACCGACTAATATTTTTTGTATGAAAAGAATGTAATGAAATATGTTTTGTATTTGATATTTTAAACATGAAGTTATGTAAGCTAATTATATGTAATTGAAAAACCCAATGTAAATATGAAAAGGTATTTCAAAATTAACCTAATAAATTATAAAGAGTTTAACTTCTTCATAAATAAATACACAACGTTTAAATTTATCTTTTCAATCAATTTTTGAAATTTAAGAAGAAATTTAATACAAGTAAATATATCTTTCAATATGAAAAAAATATATTTTAGTTTTAAATCATGTTAACTTCTAAGTTCTAAGCCAAGGTTTTGAATATGAGGTTCACAGTGCAAATAATATTATGGAAAAGTAAAAATGTAGTTCACCTATAAACAGAAATAAAATATATAATCATTCACGATATTTTCTCAAGAAGTGATAAGATTAATAACATTATGAGGATCTTGGAAGTTAAACATTGCGGTTAGCGTAGATCATTTCATTTTTTTCCAATTTTTCTCGCTTCTTCTTCCATGGCCGATGATCCTTGGCTCTTGATCAGAAGTATGTTCACACGAAGCACATAAACAATAAAGAAAAGAAAAAATTAGATAAAGTTTAAAAATAAAAATAAAAAGACTAAAAATTAGTCCTAGAGCCTTAGGTGACACAATTTGTTCCCAAAAATGAAGCCCAAAACTGGATAGGTCAGGTTTTAACCTAATAATTATACTATAAGTGCACAGTAAAATCATATAACTAAGAATAAAGATTGACTTGTGATATACTAAACTAAATAGAAGTGACTGAATGAAGGTAAGTAATAATGAGACGTAAATGATTTACAAATAATACTTAGAGGCATTGAGCATTAAGAATTTCATAGGGCTGTATGAATGCAGGAAAAAAATTAAGTACCACTCTACAACGCAAACACACAACTATCAAATTAACCTTCAGATAAAGAATCAATTTCTATTCTTAAATTACCAAAACCGTAAACAATTTTAAAAATTCAGGATGTTAAACATGCGTTAACCACATGTTTGATATGTTCACAAAGCACTCATACACCTACTTTCATTGGATATACAAGTTTTTTGCTTATACAAATTTTTTTAAAGCACTCAAAACTCTTGCATAGAATTAAAAGTATGTAAAAGTTGTTGCTGTCAAAAAGAAAATATGTAAAGTTCTTTAAAAGCAAATTTTACATAAAATATCTCATGATGTCAAATTTCAAATTTTTAATAAATTAATAACTGTCGCTAGAAGTCAGATTGATTATAATTTTCATAAATAACTAAAATTAAATACAATATCTGAAAAACGGAAATTTGTAACACTAATGTCTTAAAATAGAGTGCAAATGCATCTTCAAATTTAAGAAATATTAATACACATAGTCAATTCTCCCTAAAATATTTATTAATGTGGCTATTTAGTGTGCACGTGTCTTTTTGGCTAATAACTTTGTATTAATGGAAAACATTTTTTAAACCAAAGTTTTTAAAAGAAAACCAAAGTTGCAAATTAAAGTGGATATGTGTGGAGAACGTGGATTCATTTAAAGTTCATATGCTTACCAAATTTAATTAATTAAAAGTAGTAAGACCAATAAGAGAAAATTTCTTTATATATAACAGATTGACATTGTTATATTAACCCTCTAAACCTGTACTGTTTGAAACTTCTTTATAGATAAATGGAGTCTCTAGTTTGTATTTGTGCTCTCTCAGTTTTGTATGTGACGGCTGTGTCGTCACATATCGTTTCTAGTGTTTTTGAAGGTATTAGGCTTAAAGATACCCACAACGATATAGTAAAAACAATTGTGGTAGATCAGTCTGGTAATGGTAACTTTAAAACCATACAGTCGGCCATCGACTCCGTTCCCTCCGGTAAGAATTATTGGACCAAAATTTCCGTTAGAGAAGGAATCTACAAGTAAGTACTCTTATAGACTTTAATCCTTCATTACATGTTTTACATACATAGTTATATATGTTTTTTTGCACCCCTTAGTTAGTAGATTTGCACTTCCCCACTTGTGAGATCTCTTGTACTCCTATGGTGGGTTTTTTTCTCGTAAATGATATATTTGAGTTGGCGACAAAAAGTGTGTTGGTTGATGCAGTGAAAAGGTTATGATTCCAAGAAATAAGACAAAAATCCAAATGGAGGGAAATAGAGCATCAAAAACGATAATTCAGTATAACGAAGGAGGGCACTCCATTGAGAGTGCTACTTTCAAAGTGTACGCTGAATTCTTCGTCGCTATAAATATAACATTTAAGGTTAGCTAATTAAGGTGTATCTTTACTCCTTCTGTTTCTAAATATTTGATGTTTTAGTAAAGAAATTTTGTTCCAAATTAAGTGATGTTCTCATTTTTTGTATGCAAAATTTATTTATTTTTCTGTTTTTGACTATTTTTATTCTGCAGTTAATTTATTATTTGTTGACTTGTGTTTAGGTAAATAATTAATACTAACATTTTATTTAGAAAAAAAAAATTAAATGATTTCTTAATTTGTGTGTAAAAACCTTAAACATCAAGTATTCTGAAAAAGATGGAATATTAATTAGTATTATCATCTTTATACTTCTATTTTATTTAATGAACAGTCACAAATTTCTAAGCAAACATAGTCGCTGATTATACTTGTTGATTCGATTTGAATGTGTATGACTCTAGATAGGTTTTTGTTTTATCATGTTGAAACCTCTCTTTTTCTTTTATGATGAGGATTTTTGGATATTCGATCTATATAGTTTTATTACTAAAATATTGAACGATTTGATGCAGAATACTTATAATCAGGAAAAGCCTATGACATTTTATGGGCAGATAAAAGTAGCTCCAGCGGTTTTGTTAGCAGCAGACAAGGCGGCCTTCTTCGGTTGCGGATTTTTCAGTGTGCAAGACACAATCGGTGACTTACTCGGCCGTCACTACTTCCGACAATGTGACATCAAAGGAGCTGTTGATTTCATTTGGGGAGGAGGCCAATCTATATACCAAGTAATCTCATTTTTATTTCTAATTCTTTCTATTACACAGCACAATCTATCTAAACAACGTATAACAAAATAAAAATAAAATAAACAATGACTTAGAACCACCATCAAATATCTTTAGTAAATATATTTATATTCAAAATGTGAAACATCAATCAATGTAAACACTAAATTACGTGAGTATGTGTAGAGTTGTACAATAGAGGTATTGGGAGTGACAACAGCGCGCAATGATGAGGTGAACAAAGGATTGATTGCGGGTTTCATAACAGCGCAAGGGAGGGAGACCGATAAGGACACAAGTGGGTTTGTGTTTAATGGATGCTCCATTTTTGGAGCTGGTAAGGCATTCCTAGGAAGAGCTTACCGAGGCTACTCGAGAGTTCTCTTTTGCAATACTAACATGGCTGATGTTATTGTTCCTCAAGGCTGGGATGCTTGGTTATATCCAGGACAAGTGTAAGTACATACGTATTTTATAAAAATGAATTTTCAAACTACTATATGTATGTTAACGATACATACTTGGAATTGAAAATCAGGAATAAAATAACGTATGTGGAGGTAAGTTGCAACGGGCCCGGAGCAAACAAGAAAAGAAGAGTGGCGTGGGAGAAAAGTCTCTCGACTCAAGATGTATCATACTTTACAAACCCTAAGACTTTTTTAGACAAAGATGGTTGGATAGACAATCTCCCTCCTCCTCCATTCTCCCTTTATTCACCATCTTCTAATTCCGATGAAAATTCATTTGATTGAACAAAAAAAATTGTTTGTTAAATGTTAAAATCAGAATATAATATGAAAATTTCTGTATTTCTTTTGGGCTTTCGACTTATAGCCCATGAAATTTCATGATCGGAAATTTGGGCTGTTGTTTGGGATTTCGGTGCAGTTTCAGTTTTACTTTGAGTTAATTAAATGGAAGCGGTTACCGTAGTAAAAAACATAAAAATAGGAGTTTTAACAATTGATAGCCAAAAAAGCAATTGCCTTCAACAAGTAGTTAATGGTCCATCTTTGTTGCATTTCCAATTAGGGTTCGACTCTTGCAAGTCGCATCACCTCACGCAGTAGAGATTGAGTTATGGGTCGTGTCTTGTCGACCTAGATGATGTAAAAAAAAGGATTGATATCCAAAAAACATTAGACTGAGTTGGAAAGACTAATTTACTCTAATTCAATTCCCATCGGAAAGGCAAACAGCTAAAGTTCTAAATATGCACAAAAGTATAAAGAGTCAACCTGCCAACTTCTCTCCTTAATAGACAGATTACGAACTCCGTTTTCATGAAATTTAGTTTGCCAATCTCCAGTAGGTTACTAATAACCTTCAAGATGGTTTCTATCAACGGCCGGCCAAGGAATACAGAAGAGGCCCTAAATGGTATAGAATATCCTTAGTGAAGACTACATTAAGTTTTACTTGCAAATTTTCCGATGAAACCAATATGGAAGAAGTCGCTGCAATAAAAATAAAGACATAGAATTTAGAACATCAAGCTGTACATGATGATAGAATTCGATGTATCAAGAAAGTCAACAAACTCAAACACACTAGTTAGATTGATACTTAGAAAATTGCTTAGAGAACATTAATCAACATACAACCCCATAAATCACCCAAAATCATAGACTTTTCCAGAATTTCGAGTGTCTAGCAGGTCGACCTTTTGACCGTGATGATAAACAAAGGGAAAATTCCTGATAAATACACCAATATTTAATAATTTCTAGAAAAATACACATTTTTTTAGCTTTTCCCAAAAATACATGGACCAAATTAGTATTTTACAAGTTGTTATTGTGGATGTACTTGTCATATGATATATATCTCGTTATCTTTTTCTGGTCCTTTTTTCAAAAATATATATATATATATATCTAGTTTTCTTTTTCTGGTCCTTTTTTCTTTGTTATTTGTTCGGGACTTTAAATTTAGGCATTTTAAAGAGTTTTTGCATGCATTTTGGAGTTTATGGTTTATATTCAGGCACACCGTGCAAAAGGCGGAATTTATATCATATTTATATCAAGGAGCGTGATTGACAATTTCTTGTGGAGTCGACACCTTCTTAATACTTTGATTGCCTTACACTTGAGGTATAATAGGGAATTAAAACTTCTCCAATCATAACACTGTACATCATAAAAATTAAGAATTCTCACGGTTTCATGACACTAATGAGTTAAGCGTACGTTTATGATGACAATTGACAAGTAACGAAAAGTTTACTTTATCTTTTTTTTTTTTTTTGTTACTCATCCTAAGAAAATTTTAGAGTTAAGCGTGCTTGATTGAGCTAAAGTAATTTTAAGAGTGGGATGGTTGTAATACTTCGGTTTCTAGAGATATGCGGATGCATAAGGATCACTTAACAGAATTGATTTGGCTACTTATATCACCAAAACAGTATACCGACTATCGGACGAGAATGGAACCTACGGATTGAGAAAGAGCGTGGCGATCCACAAACTGTGGAGGTCGGAGCATTACAATCCATCTTACAGTTATGTGCTTCATCCTTTGTTTTACCTTCTTCTTCATTAATATTTTATTTCTTCTCAATAAACTTCAATATTGCCGCGTTTACGCCAGAATTTGAATTTGTTGATATTTGAGAGTTTTTATTCATGACTTGAAATAATATTCTCAGCGATTTAATATATTCATATATTTCACATTGCTATGATGAATATATATATTAGTTATCTATTTCCCCAGAAAGAACTGACTGTAGGTCTGTTTTTTTTTCTTTCGGGCCCAAAAGTCGAAACTGAGAAACCCTCTGGCACCACCGTCGCCGCCTCAGGCGATTCCTCCGCTTCTTCCTGTTGTTGTCGATTTGGATTTGTTTCGTGTTACGACCGCTCTTCCCGGAAGGCCTCGGTCGGGGCTCGTTCATCGGTTCCGGAGGAAGAACTTTTATCTGCCACTCCACTTCTCCTCGCCGCTGCTTGGATGGTTCCACAACTAGATCTTGGAGTTGCCGTTTACCATCACCCTTCGCGGTTAGAAGCCGCATAATTTCTAAACTCACTTGTGAAGTTTGTTTGTACTTGTCATCCTCAGAATCTTTTTCGGAAAGTCAGATCCCGGTCGGTGACCATGGATCTCTCATCACCGAACCGTCGTTTAAACAGGTGAAATTTTATTTTACACATCTCTTCAAATCTTTTCACCATCTCTCTGTTTCAGAGTTTCTGTGTACATTTTTCTATGTCGTTCGTCGGAGAACCTCGCGGTCCAACACCGCTAAAGTTGCTAAGATACATCCAGCTTCACCTTCTGGATGCAGATCCGAGAACCCTCAAGAGTTTCCCATCGTCTCGTCGTCGCTCCGCCGCCGGAAGAGGACGCCAATCGCCGCGCCGCACAAGATCTTGGGCAAACTTGCCAATCTAACGTGCCTTTGGACCTTATTGTATCTTCTGCTGTTATTGGACCCCCGAGTTAGGCCTTTGTTTTAAGCATTAGAGATCTTACCGGCCTCGGCCCTTTATCTTCCTCAGTAGGTTTCATTGTTGTAACTATTATGGGCTTTGCCCCATCTCATTTTAATGAATGAGTAATCGATTGACAAATTCAATTTTCATATAAACTATTCACTAATTCCAAAATCCAAAAATTGATATAAATAACTATTTATCTTATGATATAATTTTTAATATATTTTAGTGAATGTTTAAATCTTAATAATTAATTTTCGTAATATTTTTTTTTCTTTTATTTAGTACGTAATTTTAAGATATTTGATCTAATGACATATACAAATTGTCTCAAATTATATATTTATTTTATTAGTTAGTTACCTACTTTACACTTAATAACATCCGAACAAGTTTAAAAGATATATATTCATTAATTTTAAATCAACTAATGTTTTAATAAATATAACTCATTATTTTCTTACAATTAATTCTGACTTATTCTTTTCTCTAGTTTATTTCTAAAATTCCTTATATATTATTTGGGGAGTACACTTATAAATAAACCTTACAAAATGTTAATAATTACGTCACATTGCTATTACATTTAAGAATAAGTTAAAATCTCTCATTAAAGGTATTTTAGTCAATTAAATATTATATAATCATTTAATTAAATATTAAATTAATTATTTATAATTTTTTTATAAATGATTTATTTATTTTATTTTTTTTGAAAAAAGTAAAAAATATATTGTGAAGATTTTGTTGATTTAATTAAACACACTAATTAAATTAAATTAAATGTTGATTTAATTTTTCAAAAATAATAGATTTGATATAGATTGCGATTTTTTGGAAGATTTTAAGGAAGAATTTAAACCGATTTAATTCTTTTTTTAGGTGCTAACAAATATTCGATATTATAAAAATTGATATTATAATTTTCATAAAGTTTTGGAAGAATTACAAATTTTTAATATCCTGATTTTATAATTTTTAAATATTTTTCTCTAATTGCAATTTATTCATGCTATACCACGGGATATATCCTAGTTTGGATGTACTTAGTTAGACAGGAGACATAATGGTCTCAATTTTACGCATATCCAATACTTTAAAGTATTTCACATGTGTCTTCATTGTATATATATATATATATGATATGGAATGGAAATTCAAAAAGTAATGAACTAAAGTAATTTTAAATTAATAGGAACAACGATTTTTCCTTAAGAACAACATCACAAAATAAATACAGTTACATATATAGATAATAAAAGTACTTTTAGAAAATACAAAATGAAATAGAGGAGAATTTAAGATTTATTTTTAAAATATTGCAAGAAACTAATAAAAGGAAAATAATAATGGAGAAAAAAACAAATTTCTTAAATAATAATTACAAAATATGGAAACATTAAATATAAAGATAAGAATTAATATTTATTTTTAATTTTTAACATATGTATTAATTAATTTCTTTGTTCAGATGTTGTCTATATAGGTCATATATTTATATAATTTTTTTAGTGATTTGATTAACTAATTTTATATTCAGTGTATGAAAACTATCTTCTTTATCTATATATATAGATATATATATATATATATATATTTAAAGTGTTAGGCATCAAAAGAGATTTTACGGTGAGAAGATTCTTAAACAATTAGTAATTCTTATTTGGGTTGAAGCAGCCACAAGGAAACACAACTATGATGGGTTGCTGGTTAAAGAAGTCAAGAGAAAACATTTTCGACAAGTAGAGACTTAAATCTCTACATATCTATGTAATTTATATAAAAAATTTTGTTTTTTATATTTCTCTTACGATGCTGCTTTTTTCTTTTGCTCTTCAAATATTCTCTAGTGTAATTATAACAGATGCCGAGTTGAAGATTTCGATGAATTGTGAAAATTCCGCAAAAAAGATCAGAAAGGTTGCTTGCCAAATCGAAGGCAAGACAATAAGAAATTATATTCACAATACATATTTTTGTATAATGTAATATAGTATATGTTGTATAATTTTTCATATTGTTATTAGGAGTTAAATCATGCATAACGGATGTGGATAATCAAAAGGTCATGGTCAGTGGTGATTTTAATTTGCAAAAATTGTTGAAGACTCTCAAGAAAAAAACTGGTAAAAAGATAGAAATTTTGATGAAGAATGAGAAATCTAATGTAGTTCATAAGGAAGATGATGAACCTGATACAGTTCAAAATGAAGATGATGAACCTGATATAGTTCAAAAAGAAGATAATACAGATGAAATAGTTCCACAAAATGAAGATAATACAGATGAAATTGTTCCACAAAATGATGATAAACCTGAAACAAGGTAAATTAATATTTAGTAGTTTTAATTTTTAATTTACTAATAAAGTGGCAGGAATTTTTAACTACTTGTTTAATATACTACATGTTTTTTTGACTTTTAACTCTTTTTTGTCAAGCATATTATCTTAACTCTTCATAGTTTTGATATTTTGTAGTATAATGGAAGTGGAGTTCAATATACCATGTCTCTGTGAAAAATACGAGAAAGATTTTGGAAAAGTTATTTCCAAATGCAAAGGTATTATATTTTTTTGTCAATTTCAGGTATATGTATATATATATATATTATAATATGTGTGATTTATATTGTAATGAAAATTTCTGAATGATGTATGGTTAGGTGTTGTGACATATGTAGCAGATCTAGAAAATAAAAAGGTTGTGGTCATTGGTAACTTTGATAAGGATGAATTGTTGAGAAAGCTTAATAAGAAGATGCATCAGAAGATTAAAAAAGCTGAAATGGAAAGAAAGGAGAGGGAATCTGAAATGATGTTAAGGGAGGCTGAAGAAAGAAAAATAGCTGTAGAGATTTATGAAGAAATCGACAAGGATAGAAATATATATCTCCAACCAAATACTGATTATGAAAAGGAGATGGCCAAATATTACATGCTTACTGATAAAAATCCTAACGCATGTTCTATTTCGTAACATAGTTGAAACAAGTATCCACCATGGAGAATTAAGAATGCTAATGGATCTTATCCATCTTGAGATATATCCATCTCGCGGGAAAGGAATATATTGGTTCATGGATTGTAATGAATTTAAAAATTATATACTATTCAATCATTGATTTTAAAATTCTTATTAAAATCATGTGTTATTGGTTCTATCATTTATAAATACTAGTAAAAATTATATGTTATTCATTTATTGAATTATTGTGGATTTCAAAATCCACATTAGATTTTAATAGATTTAGATATTAAAAAAAAAAAAGCAAATACTCAAATCTTTCGTTAAATCATGTTATTTCAAAATCTATGTGTTTCTTAAATCAACGAAGATTTCGAAATCTCATATGATTTTTTTTTGGGTCAACAAAGATATTCTCATATATTAATGGGAAACGGTCTACATCCACCCAGAAGCAAATATATCAGGCGCAAATCACTCGAAAAATTAGATAGGTCCAATTGTACATAAAACGAAACTATTTGGTCTGTAACCACACGTGAAGTTCACTATCCACCCAATATATTTTGGACGTTCTGATCCGTTTTATTAGCGTTTTAAAGTCCGATTAAATAAAACCAAACCAGATTTTAATCTAAAACCCAATTACAAACATAAAATCAAACACAACTAAACCCTAAATCCCGACAAACCCATAACAAAATTAAAAAAATCCAAACCCACTTTCACTCATCATCAACACCGACTTCACCGCCTTAAAAGGCTCCGACAATTTCGACAAAACCCATCACCGAAATTCTCCGTTTCCTCCGCCGCCACAAAAAATGCCCTAAAGGCTTTAGATTTTTGTTTTTTAAAATCAAGCCTTGTTTTGGGTAAGGAATTAAGAACAAAACCCACGAATCGAAGGAAGAACAAAAGAGAACTTCCATAATCTCAAAACTCCCTGCGAATTATCATTCTCATTCTCGCGGGTTCTCTTCACACTAATGGCCTCTTCTCATTCTCTTATCTTCTCTTCTTCCTTCTGTAAGTGCAGTAAATGGATGATACACACAAAGATTAACGAGGTTCGGCAATGTGCCTACGTCCTCAAAGTACCAACTAGATTTATATAGTCAATCTTACAACAAGAACATGACTCATTGGGATTACACAAGACTAAGACACACCTTAGCTCAACACCAATAATACACAGTCTAGAATAACCAGACCTGTGTTCCAGCAAGTCCTCTCTGTTTTTCTCTCTTTGAGACCGAAACAATACAAACGTTTTTTCTCTCTATTTTCGGCTAAACCTAGCAACACACATCTCCCTTGTATATATACTCATATACCTAAGAGATAAGTCTCAACAGATTTCCTACAGGAAAATATCCTTTTCTAAATAAAAGGAATAAATCTTCAAGAATATCTTTTCATATATTTTCCACATATATCTTCAAGTGCACGTTTTCCTTTATCTTAACCTTCCAAATATCTCCAAATATCTTCTTGATACTTATCTTTAATTCCAAGAGCCACGTCATGATCAATCAAGTAACCTCAAGCTTGCTGGAACAAGCTGATTCCTGTTCTAACAAGTTCTGCACTTTCATTCTCCCCCTTTTTAACTGAGTTTTACAACTCAAGCTCACCACATCTATCGCGCATATCCAGCAAGAAAGCATGATCTAAGAACTCCCCCATAATCATGTACCATCGTGAATTCATGATCTAAGAGCTCCCCCTTAATCATGTACCATCGTGATAATTACCTCTCCATGGATCTTCTACATTCTCCCCCTGCTTGAGTGATAAAACTCTGCTAAAAATTCAAAAACATAATTGTTGGAATGTTCTCCTCGATCAGAATTGTTTTCCTCTTTGAACTCTCCAATAACTCTCATTCTTAAATCAGTACCTCTTTTTCTCAAAATGACCACTTGACATGGGTTCCAAACACCCACATATGCAACATATAGTCTTCTTTGAAGTACTTGCTGGTGACTTACAAGACACATCTCCATACAAATCCATTTTCTTAACCCAAACCTTTTGAAATCTCCTTGGATCTTGAACAATTTTTTTTTGCCTCAGTGCACAACTAACCTTGTCAAGGAATTTATAACAGTAGGCCTTGATATGCCCTTTCTTTCCACAATAAAAACAATTTAGCGTACAAGATACCTTTTGGTGAAGTTTCAGTTTTTTTGTTCCAACAGGATTTTGCTTGTTCCAGCCGACATATGATGTTCTTAGATTTGACGAACTTTTATTGTATCTATGACACAAACTTGTAGTATTCCTTCCAGTAACACTTGGAGTGTTTATACAGCCTTTTACATTGCTCTCATCCATCGGATTTATGATAACACTCTTGAGAGTTTCGTGGAACAGTTTCTCCCGTGTTCCAGCAGATTTTGACAAATTTTCTTGAACAAAAATTGTCTTCACCTTAGCTTCACCTCTATGATTACTTAGACCTAAATTCATACCTTCAGTTGTCTGATCCATACCCGGGTTGACTGAGTTACCGCGGACAAAGCTTGTTTTCCCACTCGTTTCACCTCCATGATAACCAAGTCTAAAATTTGACTTCCCAACCCTTCCCGAAGCCAAGATGCTTTCCAAATCCTTGGTACCACTGTTCAGCATATGAATCTTCTTCCTTGTCTCTGACAGCTCTTGAGTAAGAGCTCTGTTCTTCTCCACCTCTGTATTTAATTCTCCTTTTAAACTCTCATTCACGTTTTGAAGATTCAGATTTTCTTTCATCAGGGATATTCTTTCTTTACTAAGCAGCAACCAATGGTCATACAGCTTTCGAAATTCACCGTCCACATCGATGTCCTTTTCTTCAACTGATTCTTCTTCACTTGATTCATCTACGACTACTTCAGAATCACTTTCTGAATCGCTGCTTGTGTTGGAACACTTGTTATCGCTTCCTTGTTTAGAATCTACGAATCCACTTAATGCAACAAAATTGGTTACCTCCTCTCCATCATCTGTTTTACTCTCCCCATTGTCTATGTGGGTATTCTCTTTATTTTTCATAACGTTAACACACTCCAATTTTGTATGTCCATATCCCTTACAACCTGAGCATTAAAACTTCTTTTTCTTAATACTCGGACATTCATGTTTGATATGTCCATATCCTCGACATCCATTGCACCGCTGTCCACATCTTCTTTCTCTTATATTATGTAGAATTGATATATTTGGATTCTCTAAAGCAGCATCCTTACAACCCATCTCATATGCTTGTAGCATCCCCACTATTTCATCAAACGGAGTCTCATCCGTGTTAAGAGCAACCTCCATAACTGTTTTTTTTTACTCAAATCTATTAGGTAAGCAACGTAGCAACTTCTTGACAAGCTTCTTATCCTTGTACGTCTTTCCAATCACATGTGCTTCATTAGCAATAGCGCACAACTTAGCACTAAAATCTATAACACTTTCATGTTCTTCCATTCTTAGTTTTTCAAACTGAGAAGTCAACCTATCAATTCTTGATTTCTTCACGACTGTGGTTCCTTCAAACACTTTTTCTAGCTTTTCCCACGCCTCTTTGGCAGATGAACATCCTTGAATCAACTTGAATTGATTCTTGTTAACCGAAGTAAAAATAGTAGATAAGGCTTTTGCATTATACCTCAACATACTCTTCTCGTTTTTTGTCCATTTACTCTTTGGTTTGTTGACAATAGAACCGTCTCTTTCGACAAGCTTAGGGGTTTCATAGCCATCTTCTACCATTGTCCAAGCATCCTCATTAATACCTTGTATGATTGCCTTCATGTTCACCTTCCAATATCCATAATTTCTCCATCTAGCGTAAGACTCTTAACTGCAAGCCATTCTCGAACATATCATCCATCTCTTTTCTCAGGATCCTCACCCGTTTGTTGAGTCAGACTCTGTACAGATGCCCGCTCTGATACCAATTGTAAGTGCAGTAAATGGATGATACACACAAAGATTAACGAGGTTCGGCAATGTGCCTACGTCCTCAAAGTACCAACTAGATTTATATAGTCAATCTTACAACAAGAACATGACTCATTGGGATTACACAAGACTAAGACACACCTTAGCTCAACACCAATAATACACAGTCTAGAATAACCAGACCTGTGTTCCAGCAAGTCCTCTCTGTTTTTCTCTCTTTGAGATCGAAACAATACAAACGTTTTTTCTCTCTATTTTCGGCTAAACCTAGCAGCACACATCTCCCTTGTATATATACTCATATACCTAAGAGATAAGTCTCAACAGATTTCCGACAGAAAAATATCCTTTTCTAAATAAAAAGAATAAATCTTCAAGAATATCTTTTCATATATTTTCCACATATATTTTCAAGTGCACGTTTTCCTTTATCTTAACCTTCCAAATATCTCCAAATATCTTCTTGATACTTATCTTTAATTCCAAGAGCCACGTTATGATCAATCAAGTAACCTCAAGCTTGCTGGAACAAGCTGATTCCTGTTCTAACAAGTTCTGCACTTTCACCTTCCTCTCCAAACCCTCTTCTTTCACTTCTTCTCTAAGACGGTTGGTTTACGTTCCCTCTCGGCGATTCTGGCCAAGGCAGCAACAAGGGTTCTCCACCGTCTTCGCCGTCGCCACCGAGCCGGCTATCTCTAGCACCAGGGCTAAGAAAACGGAATCAGAAACGGTCCCGCTTCCTAGTAACGAATCATCTGATAAGTTGCTCAAAATTTGCCGCAAGGTACACTATTTTGGCTCTATTTCTGTTTTGGGAATTTGAGTTCGATATGTGGACTTTAGGAGAATTATGTAATTTGATCAATTTCTTAACTTTTATGTTGTTAGCTAATATGGGATTTGTAAAAGTTTTAATAAATATTGAAGTTTTATGCCAATCCAATTGAAGTTATAGTAAATTTTTGTGCTGAATAGTTTAATTTATGTGAGTTCCATTTCTCATGAGATTGAATCAAAATTTATGCAGAGCTCTATTTCTGTTCTTCTGGGATTCTGAGTCTGATAACGAGTTAATTAGGTGGACTTAAGGAGATATATGTAATTTTATGTTGTTTATGCTCTTAGCAAAGTATGGTTTTGCACAAGTTTAAATTTTGATTCAATTTCATGAGAGATGTTTGGAATTTTGATTCAAGTGGGTTTGGATTTTTTTAATTTTGTTCTGGGTTAGTCGAGATTTAGGGTTTAGTTGTTTTTGATTTTGTGTTTTGGTTTTATGTTTGTAATTGGGTAAGAATTAGATTAAAACCGGGTTTAGTTTTATTTAACCGAATTTTAAAACGCTAATAAAATGGATCAGAACGTCTAAAACGCGCTGGATGGTACAGACTTTTACGTGTGGTTACAAACCAAATAATTTTATTTTAAATGTAATTGGATCTATCTATTTTTTCCGGATGATATGCACATAGTATGTTTATTTCTGGTGGTTGTGGTGGTTGTACACTGTTTTCTATATATTTTAATTCCAAAATACGAGAGGGTACATGTAAACATTAAAATACTAATAATATGGGTTCTATGCCTATTATATGTCATGTTCTTTCTAATGGGTCTGCTGGCCCATTAAGAGAAAATAGAAATATAATTTTTGGGCTCAAAGTCAGTTTGAATTTTTCTAGTGTTTTCTCTAAGGATTCTATACATTTTTCCAATTCGGAGCACCAACCATGTAATTTAACTTTTATTTGGAAAGCAGGGCCCTTCTAACACATATCAAATCTGTAACCCCCAACATCCCTACGATTTTGGTTTTTATCGAGTTTATTAATAAAAGTTTAATGTATCTAGTTAGACAATACACCTACATAATATTCTTAGTTTTACATATGCATGTGTATATATTGTATGTATATGATGTGGAAAGAAAATTAGAAAACTAAGTTAATATATCTTTAGTTAATAAGAAAAACTTTTGTTCCCTTAAAGATAACTTAGAAATATAATATTTTATATTTTTAGAAGAAAAAAACGAAATGGAGGAAAATTGAGATTTTATTTTTAAAACTTTAAAATATTAAATTAAAATAGGATTTTAGGGGAAAACGTTTTATAATTAAAAATTTTGATACATTAAATATAAAGCTAATGAATTAAGTAATTTCTTTCTTTTAGATTTTAAACATCTTTAATAAGAAATTTCTCTTTGTGCAAAAGTTTTCCATATAAGTAATATTTTTATAATTTAATAAATGATTTGACTATCAAATTTCTTGTTTCGGTATGAAATTCTCTTCTTATATATATAGTGTTAAGGTTTATAAGAGATTTTATGATGAGAAGATTATTAACAACTCGTGTTTTTTTATTTAGAATTTTACTATGATGGGTTGCTGGTCAAAGCAGTCACGAATAAAAAATATTGACAAGTATAATGACTTATATCTCTACATTTTAAATAAAAATCTATAATATATATATATATGTATATATTTCTGTGAAGATGCTATATTTGTTTTCCGTTTGAAATACTTTCTAGTGTAATTGTGACGGAAGCAGAATTGAAGATCGGGATGCATTGTGAAAATTGCGCAAAAACAATCAGAAAAGTATCTTGCAAATTTGAAGGCAGGAAAATAAATTATTTTTATTTTCAATATATATTTATATAATGGTAATATAATATTTATGCTGTTATTACTTGTTAGGTGTTAAAGCATGCATAACGGATATGGATACTCAAAAAGTTGTGGTCAATGGTACTTTCAATTTAGAAAAATTGTTGAAGATTCTCAAGGAAAAAACTGGAAAAAAAGTAGAGATTTTGATGAAAAATGTGAAATCTGATATAGTTCACAAGGAAGATGATGAAACTGATGTAGTTCAGAACGAAGATGATAAACAGTAAATAGTTCAATAATTCCATTTCTACAGTAGCAATTCCATTTTAATAATTCAATAATTCCATTTCTACAGTAAATACTTCAATACTATGGAGAACTTGAAATACCATTTCAATGATATGGTCCAAATATTTAAAGAGAACATTGTAACATTTCAAACCCGATCTAGGAATAAGGGAGTGTCGTGGTGTAGTTAATCTGACTTAGGTTAAGGATGAAGTGTGTTGGATTGGACTTGGTAAGTTTGTGAGGCTCACAGTAAACAAGAAGTTGACATAACAATAGCAAAAAAAAAAAAAAAAAATGATTCACCTCACAACTCAATCTGTTTGAGAAAGCCTATCCAAACAGCTCCTTTTCCAATATCTCATATAACATATTAGTGGAACTGTGTCACCATCTCTCAGATGCTCCCAGATCATGAAAACTCCATATAAACATTGCCAAAATACTTTTAAACCAGCTCAAAAGCAATCTTGGGAGGCTCGATCCAAATGTCATCAAAAGAAAGCTTGTTTCCCCAATCAAGATTATGCTCACGCGGGTGGTATCTCCTTTCATCAAACGAATACGCCACACAACGTTTCTCATCGTAACTTAACTTAGGGAAGTAGACACTATTCCTTAACATCCCCTCATTGACATAAGTTCTCGATCCACATGACTTACTACTCACAAAAATAGTTAAACTACCGAGTGTATCCTTCTTCTCCCAAGTACCTCGTGTAAGATCGAGTTGAAACACCAAAGGATCCTTGTTTTCATATGTACGTATCACAAATATGTCTCCTTTATAACCCACCATGAAGTTTCCTTCATTCCAACTCTCCTCATCGGGACATCTAGGTGGCAGTACATCAAGAACATTCCATGTGCGTAAAGATGGATCAAAAACCGCTAGGCAGTTTCTTCGGTTGAGACAGTAAAACACACCATTTGAGAAGACAACTTTGTTATGTTCAACATCAAGAAATTGAGACTCGACCTGCATTGAAGTCCACATCGTTTGACTGGGACTCCAAGTGCGGATAGTGACGTGGCCAGGATCATAATCCTTGATAGTAAACACCACACACTCGCTTAATGTAGGAGCACAAGAGAAACCCACTAACTGATAATGATTCCACAACTGAAGATAAGGCAAGACCACAACATCCATAGTGAATGGATTGAACAAGACGAAGTCTGATGAATGGACTTTGCTCATAAGTAACCATCCATCTTTAGAGTAATGAACAATAGATCCAACTAATGATTTAGGCAGCTCCATTGTATATTTCTTGCAGTTTGATGGATCGTAAAACTCGTAAGAGTTCTTGCTTTGAGGGAAGTACATGATCCAAGGAGGTTGGTCTATGACCCTAACTGAAACTGCGGCTTCATACCATGATTTGCATACAACAGAAGCTCTTACATTATCTTTGATTTCAAGATAAGTCATTACTGAACTCAGAAGCTCTAAAGGAAGATCTTTCCACATTTGATTCTCAGCCTTTTCTTTTGTACTCTCCATGTTCTTAGACCCTTCATTGTTTTCCACGCTCATGTCAAATCTGAGAATTGTCAATAAACAAGATCAAAATCTGAAATAATCAGATTATGAAAGGACTCAAACTTTTATTGATTTTGGTTCATATAAATAACCCCATTGAATTTAAGAATCTAGAATCTGGGCATCAAATAAGAAAATTGGTTTTCCAGATTGTTACCAACTATCCGTAATTACATAGATTGAATAATTTGGAAAACAAAAACATCAAAACTGAAACAAAAAGATAGAGAGTAGAGCGAAAGAGAACTTACGATCTCAACTTTTACTTTTTGTCTGCTTCGAGTTATGTTTGAAGAGAGATTGGGGTTATGTATGGCATCAGTTATACGATAAGTCTTATCTTGCTAGATGCCAAATCATATGCTGACCGCTAAGGATGTTAATAAGGGTTTTTTCGACCCGGCCCTGTCCGTCTAAAACTCGGCCCGCTGTGAGTCCGTCTAAAATTTTTTTTAGAAATGGAATAAACCCTTTTAGTAGCCCATTCTGAGCTAATCTTCTTTAACCTCATCATTTGTTGCTGGCTTCTTCACTTTTTCTTTTTTTCCTGCCGATCAATTTTTTTTCAGTTTTGACATAAGATTATCACAACCATAGACCAGGAAGCTGAGCGTTCAAAATTACATGAACCCAGAACATAAAAAGACCAAAGCCACGGACTTTTATTGCTCAACAAACCAACCTTGACCGATTCGATCAGACACTTATATCCTTGATTTCGTACATAACCAGGTGGTGGAAACGGATAACACCGAGACATCTCACGATCACAGAAAAACTCAGAGGCGAACTCGCCAAACCCTAGATTGGTAACAAGAGATCGCAAAGTGGGTTTACAGAAGAACGTTAGGGAAGAAAATCAAAATCGGGAGATGCCGGGTTTGTTATAAAATTCGAGATCACAGAAGAACGAAGGGAAGGGGTGACGAAAATTCACAACGTCTGTGTTCGTGGAAGCTTCTTTGCCGCACATGTATGTGTAAATGTATCATGTATGTATGCTACAAGTTGCAAAGTCAACATAGTCAATATATAGTTTTAGGGATTTACCAACTTCTTTAAAATTTTGTCGTCTTCCTTTTCTCTTCCTGTCTTCCGCACAGAAGTTTTATTTTGGTTCTGCACAACTCTAGTTCAAGCTGCATAATTTTGGGTAAACATATAAACTTTTTTATTTTATTTTTTGGATATACTAAAACAACAATTAATAAGTTTCATTTTCAATCCTAAGTAAAAATGGGTAAGGCGAGAGAAGTTACTAAAATTATTTTAACTACAAGCTATTTAAAAATTTGGTTCACAATTACAAAATGCAATTTAATTTATATATGACAGTAAAAATGCTTAAAAACGATTTAGATATATTAAATTTTTATTGTTGTTTTTTCATGTAATATACTCTATATATAATATTGATACCGATTGAAAACCGTTCTAGATCCGCCATCGACTTTTCGTTGGATATCAAATCCAGAAATCGTCGTAGGTTGAGGCATCACTTTAGTAAATTAGTAATCCTAATGGGCAATCCTGCCGCTTGCAAGGACAAGTGTTGAAGGCCGACGTCTATTTCCTTTGGACGGTTGGACCGACTTTTAATAACTGTTGCTACTTGTTGTTTAAGGCAATCCACAGTTTACTGATAGCACACACGTGTGTTTTTATCCATAACAATGACGCGTATTGTTGTTTAGGTCAAGCTAATTGATTTCTAGATCTTCTTTCATATTTTGATTCGTTCTTAATTACCATCATGACGTCAAGTTTGTAAAGAAAACTTTCGGATGAGTCTAGAGTATTGTTTTCTGATTCTTTTGTTAACGACTTTATTGATGCATTTATAAAGAATACACAATCGGAATATAGGAAAACAAAGACAATGGTCTATAACAATGACGTTTGTTTATCCATTAATAATATAAAAAAATATGTGGTCCGGTACGATGTCATCTTTGTAAAGGATACTTTCGGATTCGGATGTATTTATTTTTTCTACTTCTTTTGTTGGCGAACTTATTCTTTTTTTTTCAACAGGCGAACTTATTCATGCATCCATAAGTATTCACTTTCACCTTTGTTTATACATGCATATATGGAGTACAGGAAAATAATACAAACTGTTTATAACGGTGATATTTGTATATCCATAACAATGACGTTTTCCTTCTTGTAATTAGTCGTTCTACGCACGCCTATAATATTTTAACAATTCACCCAAAAAAAAAAAACAAAATAGGAAGATGGGGAAAATTTGGCGATGTATATTCTTTTTCTAAACCTTTTTTCGACGACTTTATTCATGCATCCATAAAGTATTCACTTTCACCCGCCCTCTCACGTTATATTTTTGATAGCAGCAGAAATACAAAAACTTCACGTTCTTTTCACAACTTCGGTGCTAAGCTTCTTAATTTCATACCTTCATCTAATTAAAAAATGTCCTCTCTCGCACATGTCCATCAAGTATTCTTTAATTACAGAGGTGAGCAGCTGCGTTACAGCTTCGTTAGCCACCTCAGTGATGCCTTTGAGCGACATGGTATCAACTTCTTCGTAGACAATTATGAAGAGAGGGGCAAAGATCTTGCAAATCTTTTTGTACGAATCGAAGAGTCGAGGATCGCACTAGCCATCTTCTCCACAAGGTTATATTACATTCTTCACGTTACTACATATTCAATATCTCCTTTATATAGGTATATTAGTACTAATAATTTAACAACGAATCAGAATATTCAAAATAATCGTGGTATACTATTAGTTAGTGCTGAAAAACGTTTTATCTCCCATTTTTGCAACTCTATTGACATAGACAATTTCGGTGAATGTTTAGTTTCATAGTAGTGAATTTTTCAGTCACTTTGGTAAATGGAAAAAATTGGAAGAGAGTAGATATTTTGTTATATACGGTTTATCCTTCATTTAATTGTTACCGGATGAGTGATTTTTTTTTCCGTAATATGCTATTTATTTTATGTGGACTTGTAATTAAATGGACTGCCAACAAAACTAAACTCTAAATATGATATCAAACTCTAACATGCACGTAATAAATTAGACGCCTACCAAAAAAATTACATGTTTTAAGAAAAGAAAAAAAATCATCTGTCCCATAATAGTTAAAAATTGTCCAAAAATTAATGACTCAAACAATATTCTGTTTACCCTCATTGTTATTTACTTAGTTCAGACTCCATTTTGCGTCAATGGATGCAATTACTCTTGATTTATTTATCGATTAACCAATAACCATAACTCTAATTATGAAAATTAAAATATACATAGTATAGGTATGCAGAGTCGAGTTGGTGTATGGATGAGCTTGTGAAAACGAAGAAATGTGCGGATAAAGGAAAGCTCCAAGTCATTCCTATCTTCTACAAGGTTAGGGCAAAAGATGTGAGAGGACAGAAAGGAAAGTTTGGTGAAAAATTCTGGGAGCTAACAAAGGTTTCTCGTGGAGATCAAATTAAGAAATGAAAGGATGCCTTAGAATCTATCTCGGGGAAGATGGGGCTATCCTTGGGAAAAAAGTGGTAATTCACTGATCTTGATCTTTTATAGACTATAAATAAAACCCTAAACCTATATACGCTGGATTTGTTTAAAGAGGCACACTTATCTGATAAATTTCTTTTTGTAAGAGAATTACAATCACATGATATTTATGACTTATTTTATTTTATTTTTTTCTTTGGCCAGTTCCGAAGCCGATTTAATTAAGGAAATCATGAAAGAAGTTAAGATAGTTCTAGCCGCAATCGGACGTGAAGAAAAAGAAGGGAATTATGTCAGTCTTTTCGAGAATAAGAAGAGAAAGGTGTGAAGTTGCCCTGCCCATATGAACTTGTTCCCTACAAGAGGAGCAACACCCAGAAGTTCTAGTGTAAATAAAGTAAGTCATACACGGCTGCAAGTTTTTGAAATTATGTGATTGGTTGTGGAGATGTCATCCTGTACCTTGATTTTGTGTAAAAATAAGCGAGTGAAGAAGAAACAGTATATTAAAAATCGCTGGATCCCTCTTTAGGTTTTCCTCTTCTAATGCATGAACTCTATATCTAGCTTATTGTTGGGAGATATTATAGGAATATAATCTTATGTATTTCACAGACAGAATCACAGAGTACATGTATGTATATTTGTACATGAGAGAAACTAGGCTAAAGTTAAATTACACAAGGTTCCTTCATACAAAAGAGAGGAATATTGACCAAATTTTTAAAATTCATTTCACTTCGTTTTTTTTTTTTGGGACCAAATTTGATTACCAACTAAACCAGAATCCTATCAAACCAACCAATATCATTTTTCATTCGAGTTCTAAACCCAAATAAACAAGAAAATCCATAATAAGAATAAAAAAATCAAACGAGAGAACCCAATTGTACGTTGACCATAAAAAGAACTAAGTTGTAGTAAAATCCAAAATAACAGATCAGAATATGTATTTTCCACAAATATTTCGTACACAGTCAGGTACGTGAGTTTTTTTTACTACTTCAGTCTTTGGTACCAAAACAAAGCCATATATATAGTCGATGGTTCCATCCAAAAAAAAGCCATTGGAAAAGCCCCTACTTACTTCATGCCAGATTACACAGCAGTCGCAGAAACTGCTGCGTCAATGTCCAACTTAATCCGTTTCTTTGATTGCTCAGCATCTTCAGACATGACCAGAGTTTCTTCTTCAGGGTTGGTACCTGAGCCTTCACCTTCATCTACAGACTTGGCGCTGTCCTCTTCCTGGTTCTTCAGACTCTCTATCACCTTCATTACTTCTCTATTGACCTGTTTACACACATTTCACCAAAAGATATTATTCCCTAATTTCTGTGATCATAATAATAATGGTAAATATCATATGATCCTATTTGCTAGAGTTTCAATTTTTCATGAATGGAAGCATCAAATAAGTGAATGACATACTAAAAATCCACTCAAAT
This sequence comes from Boechera divaricarpa, assembly GCA_026770425.1. Taxonomy (NCBI): domain Eukaryota; kingdom Viridiplantae; phylum Streptophyta; class Magnoliopsida; order Brassicales; family Brassicaceae; genus Boechera; species Boechera divaricarpa. The sequence continues at coordinate 2,826,155 of CM049179.1, forward strand.
TTATAAGACTTCTCTATAAAGCTTTTCTTACGCAATCACATTGCAAAATGAATAATCTATAGACGTTATGTAATTATTTGATAGTACTGGCACATAACCAAATAAAAACAGACAGAGATCCATTCTACTAACTTCCATCTAGTTCTAGCAGAGTCAAAATCAATGCTAATGCAATTTGCACATGTATTCATATAATTTATATGGAAGAAGAAGAAGAAGAGATGATGATGTTACACCTGAGGGTTCTGGAGAAAGTCAGAAATGTCAGTGGGGCAACAAGGGCACTTCATGACATTCTTCTGTGCACGTAGTGTACGTCCACCTCTGCTTCTCTCTCTCATTAGAGTTTTCCCAGCAAATTTGGATTCTAAGCATGCCTTGCAGAAGTTATGAGCACAAGGCGTTGTCACGGGAAGAGTCATCACTTGACGACAGATCTGGCACTTAAACTCTGCATCAACAAAAACTCAACGACAGTTTAGATGGATTAGAGAAAATTTTGGAAACAAAGCTATATAAAGAAAGAGCTGAATCTTAAAAGTTAGGATAACCATATTAATAGTTAGGATAACCATTTTGGAAACATTATATACCTAATACTAAAAGTTCTCAGGGAAGCTTAATTAGCTTGAGCCTCATTTCTAGAGAAGGTAACTTAGAATTGTTTAGGAAGGCATATGCTATAAACATTATAACAGTAGAGGTAGAGAATTTGGACACTCATACGTTTCAGAAGGTTTGCCATCATGGTATTCGAGTGTGCCCCCTTTATGGCTTTCCTCAAACTTTTCCTCTCCTCAGGATCCAAAACCATAACTGCCTTTTTACTAGCAGGTGGAGGCTTCATCCATCTCTAACGACCCTCAGCTTCCTGATCAAGTAAGCCTATTATCAGTAAATACGGGGGGAAAGATAACAGATAACGAACCGGCATAAAGAAAATTTGATATCTGCTCACTCGCCAACTGTTATAATTGAAATATCTTTGAACTTACATCGAAATCCCAAGATGGACTTTGTTTTCTCTCACAGAGGTTTGTGGCAAAATTAAGTTCTGGAATTTTTGGTACAGGTCTTGGACGATCTCCATGCTCATCACTGCAATATATCACAACATTAATCTTAAATGGAAATCTCAAATGGAAAATATATAGAAAAGGCGCACGCTTTAGAGAAGTAGATCAAACCTGGTCCATGGAGCTGGTTCATTGTCACATCTAACAAACATGTAACGACAAATCTTAAAAGAACCCTATGGAACACAGAAGAATAGGTCAATGCATTAATAATAACAGCATAAATTTACAATTGTTAGCTATATGTGTACCTGTATGCCAACTTTCCGCCAGCACTTCTCGATCCGGTATACCCCATCATACCTCAGTCCTCCCTCAGGGGCATATGCAGAACACTTATCCTTGTGAGACCTGATCAAATGACAAAAGGTAATTGAAGAGTTAAGATCACTGAAGCAGGCTTTAAAGCTTCAGGTTGAAGAGTGAGAAAGATGTTTCATGCAATGGAGATGTGCTCAAATAACCGCTAACCTCACAACTCGAATAGGATACCCAAATATGCAACTAAGTCTTAAAGCTGCATTAAACTTTTTGAATTTTTGATCAAAAGACTGATCCTTGTTAGTCCTCTTGTTGCCACTGAGATCTCTTCCCCCACTGCGTGACATTAAGACAAAAAGAGAAATAAACATATCAGTAAATTGGAAAATAGCTACTTCCATACGCATGACAGAAGTAAAATATACAATATTACTTAAGGAAACAAATCCTAATCCAGTCATTAGAATAAATCAAATGGACCAAAACGTAGGATTAATGAAAAGCAGACCTTCCTGTGTATAGAAACCATTCTCCATGATCCTCATCATCCTCATAACCTCCAGAGAGGACTACAGATTGAGCTCCATGCTCTGATTGTCCAGCAATGCCAGAAATAAGTGGGAAGTGAGCCCCCCACTGCCTACACTCGAACCGGTCCTCCCAGGATTCTCCAACCAAAAGACCTTGGTTCCTGATAGGATCATTTTCAGCTGGTATAGGACCAAAGTGATCAGGTGGTATTGTAACATAAATCCTGCCACTGGCAGCATTCGCCTTCCCAGTTTTCTTTGCACGCTCGGTTGTAAATGCTTTATCTGGTCGGTCTTGGTTGCTTATGAAATGAGAGACGACACTTGAAGTACTCGCAGCAGCACTTTTAGAGACTTTTGCTAATCGGATAGATGACACGAGGGACAAGTTGATACGGGGATTGCTTGCCATGTTTTCAGGAACTATGCTGCGGCATTTTCCACAAGTGCGCTTTCCCAGACCCATCCACTTCTCTAAACATTTCAAGCAAGCGTTGTGCCCACATGGTTTCTGAAAAGAAAATATACAAGATATTCATCAGCTCTACTTAATAATATTTATAGCCTTCATCTGTGTCAAAAAAAGACTATTTTGAAAAGAGGAAGTTAATAGTTATGAAGTCTTTCCACTCCTAGTACAGTTCACAATATCGACTACTAATCAATAGCAAAAGCTAATGAACATCCTATAAACAGCAACTAAACAACAATATAGAAAAGAACAACCTTCAACAAAAGTGTACACATACCACTCCTAACAATTATCAACAACTATATTAACACCATGATACACCTCTCCACTAAACAATCCAACCCAAAAAGGGTAAAAAACACAAGTGGTATCACGAATATATAAGTCTATCAGCAAAAGGAACGATTAATTGTGTCAATAAACTGGTATCACATACGCAGCTTAATTTAGTGGTATGTCACAAGCTCGAATTAGTAAATCAAGTTTACGTACACATAAACAATCATAATCAATAATGTGAATCCACAATTAAGGAGAAACCCTAACACAGATTCGAGAAATTAACAAGCATGAGAGCCTAGAGAAAGAGAACGAACCGTCACAGGTTTCTGAGGCAACTGCATACAGAAAGAACACATCAAGTTTTCTCCAAGAGCAGATAACACATCGAGATTCACATTTTTTCCTTTACTCTTCTTCTTCTTTTCTTCTTCGTCATCCTCATCGACGCCTTTACCACTAAGTAACTGTTGCCTCTTCTTAGCCTTCTCTGCAGTACTCAAAGACTCATCAGCCTCAATCGCGTGGATCGCCGCTACAAGATCTGAACCAACAAATCCATACCCCGCCGCAACGCCGGAAACAGGAAGAGGATCGATTTCCCCGGAGCAATCAGGACATTGCCACTGTAAAGTAGAAGCTAGGGTTTCAGGAGGAGACGAGAGGCAGGACACGTGCCAAGGCGTAACGCACGTGCCGCAAGTGAGACATTCTTCAGGCGGAGGCTTGGATTTGCATCGCATGCATACACCGTCGTCGCCGTTGCAGGGGAGTTGGATGTCACGCGTCATTTCCGATGATGAGAATAGCCAAAAGATCAGAGAGAGAAGGAGACGAAAAAGTGAAGAGTTATCTCATATAGGGTTTTCAAATATTTTAGGGTTTCAAATTAGCCGTATAAGGAAGGATATCTCTTACAGTTAGTCAAAAAGAAAAAACCAAAATTGTCCTAATATAAAATATTTACCATTGAATATGGACTAATTATCATATTTGAACATTTGATAGTAAATCAATTAGTATTTTTAATATTTGTTTTTATTATTTTTATTTGATTTTTTTTTTAATTGGGCTTATATATTATTTTATGAGGTTTTTTATCATCATTTTTTAATTCAACTAAAGTAAAGTTGAACTCAACCAAGTGCTTTTTTATAATATTTTTAGAGAGATTCCCTGACGGTTACAACATTATTTAGTGATGTATAAAAATCAATGCAAAATAAACCATCCAAAACTTATCCTCACATTGGCATGTAACAGAATCCTTAGACTCAAAAGAAAGATAGTAAGCCTAAGTTGAGTTTTCTCCGACAAAACTTATCCTCACAGATTTTCTCTAAATGACTTAAAAGGACACAAATTTTTGAATAGATTTACTAGTATAAAGAAATCTTGACGCAAATAAATAATACTTGTCATTTCGTTTTGGCCAAAACCAATACAAAATGACCACTTCCTATATATCTGGAAGCCTCACCCCCATGTTGTGAGTTTGTAGCTAATTTAAGAAAATGACCACATTCTTAATGATGTGCACATCACTACTAGACTAGGAATGAGGTTGCCCCGATCAGCCAGCACCCACCGAATTGCCCATTATCGAGCTAAAAGGAGGATCAATGCCCATATCACGTTCTGGTCCATCAATGAAGTGGGGCTCGAAATCCATCAGCAAGGTCCCCATTTAAAAGAGAATGATCTAGTCAGTTCTCAATTGGATCAATCACATTCGGAGTTTGTTCACAAAACCCCACCCGGAAGCCTTAACCGACCATGGAGATCATCACCAGCCAAGTCTACTCGTCAATTCCATGTGGCCTTCGAGATTCATCAGCAGCATGCCCATTTTATGGATAATTTTTGAGAAACATTCATGTATCAACGGACAAATCAATAGATTGTCGTGAGAGCCTTCTTGGACACGTTCGCTGGGAAGCTATATAAGTTGCATTCCGGAGAATCCACTCGTCAATCTTGCCTGGGATTCAAAATCCATAGACAATGTGCATATTTTAATGCAAACCATCTTAAAAATTTCACTATTTTCGGGGTAGATTGGGAGGTTGTCGAAGGACCTCACTCAACTGCTGTCAGTATATATATACGGACCATCCAGAGCCAAATAAGAAAAATATTTTTATCTTATCAAAACACGTCCCAGAGCTATATATAGAATTTTGGGAATACTCTACATCATCTAGAAGCTTTTGCCCACGTTCCATGGTGGCAGACCCATTGGAGGCCAAACTTAACATATATGGACCCGAATGCTTTAACTCCACAACAGCTCTATTCCTTTGGACATGAGACACTCCAGATGAATATCAAGAACTGAACATTATATTTGATATTAAAACCTAGTATAACTTTTTGGATCTAACTAAAGTGTTATTTTTTCTTTTTCTTTTGGGAATTTGCGATGAGAACAGACGATGTGAACAAGTTTGACTCATGCTTTCAAGAACGTTCGAAGACATGCAAAAGGAAGAACAAAAGCGATAATATATATGTCTAAATTACTAAAGAGCAAATGATTGTTTCGCTCTTAGTATGTTTTTATTTTGTTACTTTCTCATCAGATGTATCATCTCATAATGTTTTTGGTGAGACGTCATAAATATAAGGGATATCATAAGTAATAACTATTGATATCCTCTTTAAACAATAACATCATATAGATCTCACAAATTTAGTGTATCACTAAATAAATTTTAAAGTTTTGATTAATTATTAAAAACTAGAAAATGCAATAAAGTAGAATTCAGATAGTTATTAGAAAATTTAATGCAATGCTTTCTCTAGCTCCCAATTATCACAAAGACCACCTAACAAAATGTTGTAGGTCCAAATATTGGGAGGCACACACCATGTCGATAGATCAATCCAACAAAATGTTTATGTTTTCCATGGAAAGCTTGAGAGCATCATTCACACATCGGCTTTTCGTAAAGACTATCAATGTTTGACATGTCGAACACAACATTAGGCTTATATCATATTTCCACGATTTGATATGAGCCAAAGATAAAGCATCAGAAATTCTCTTCATACGATAATATCCATCAACATATCCATCAACCAATGTAATAAGTGTGACTACTAATATATATGCTCGGCTTAAAAATAATTTCTCTTTTTGAAAAATGCATAAACCAAGAGACAGTTGATGAGAGCTCACTGGCAGAAACTGTTTATTAAAATGTTGCATGTACATACAGAGATTATGTGAATTCTTTTTCACAGTTTGTTTTTTTACTACATTTGTGACACTTCGATCTTCTTAACATCATTACTCTTTCTTTTTATTTTGTCGGAAACATATAACGCAAATGGTTGTCATTCAAAAAAGTAAGATAAAAATAATTAGTGGAATAAATTGAAAGTAATAATGGTTGTCAATCCTCTTCAAATTTTTTTATCTCTTTTTTTAGTTGACCAATATTTTTTTTTTCTTATTTGTTCCTCTTACTAACCTAGAAATTAGAATATGGTGGAATGGGATGAATATTATTTTTCCTCCATTTTCTCAGACAAAAAATTCTAATTGAGAGAAATAATTTTTTTTTTGGTGTTTAAATATTGTTAGCCTTTGTTATATATAAGGAAACTCAATCAATGGATAAGGTTTAATTTCGGTGTGACTAAATATAAGATGCCATTTGAATTTTTCTCCATTCTTAGTTACAAAGATCCTAAATAGTCTCATCCTCACTGTGTATATAATCAATCTTTCTCTTTTTTTTTTTTGTTTTAATATAATCAAATCTTTCTCTTCAAGCTTCTTAATTCTCCTCAGCAAATTAATTTTCACCGAGATGGCTTTCAGAATCACCGTAAGTCTTTTTTTTTCTTGTCTATTCAAATGTAAATGTTTAATTATATATATATATATATATATATGAACATTTCTATTATAATTTTATTTATAGAGCCAATTGCGACCGGTCGGAAACCAATTTGGTGACTCTCGTCGTTTCGCAACCACAGTCGCCGATGGCGCCAAACAAACATATAACAAGTAAGAGATGCTAATATATGGTTTCAATTCAGTATTTCATTTCAACAAGCCTAATAGAATTTTCGTGATTGGTTTTTATGTTTCAATATTGTTCTTTCTATGAAAAGAATCTTAATATTGTATAAAATAATAAAAGTGTTTGATCTAGTTTGTGACTTGAATTTTCGGCTTTGATATGTTGGAAAAAACGGACCAAGTTGAAATTAAATCCTAAAAAAAAAAAAAGATTATCCTTTTAGATTGGTATCGTATAGAGTATATATATAAGGTCCACTCCTTAATCTTAAAAAAGAACTTACAAAAGAAATTAAATTTATTTCTATGTTTCCCTACCAGTTTTGGTTATTTCATTTTTTTTATCAAGCATGAAAGGACAAATCCATAGAAACGAAAACACAAAATTTGATCAATGGAATTTTCAAATAGGTTCTCCATAATGGGAGAGTTTGCACCAGTGGCTATAATAGGAGGTTTTGTTGGTTTAGCGGTGCTTATGGCCGGACATAGCCTCAAGCAGCAGCTTGTGCACTCTCCGGCAATCAGTACAAGAAAGAATAGAAGAGCGGTTGTAGCGGAAGTCGATGATCCAGACAATTGTGTTTCTTCCGCTGACAAATTTATCAACAAGTCTTGGCTACGTAAAGTAGGTCAGATACAGGATAAGTCTAAAGCAATCTTATCTGATCCCACCCGACCTAATCCATTCACCACGTACGTTTAGTGATCTCTCTTCATTATTTCTCTTCAAAACTATATATATATATATTTGAATAAATCACATATAACAATTTTGAAAAAACTCACTGAAACTCGTTTTATAGAAATCTGAAATCTGTCATTTTTTTTTTTTTTTGTGTGTGTGTGTGTGTGCAAAGGCCTCGGAATGCAGAGACATTGAACTCCGTTGGTGTGGCTCCAAAGGGAATCTGAAAACTTTATGAAGAATCGCACAAAGATTTTTTGGTTTCAGATAAAAAAATGCATTTCTCTTTTCTATTTTTTTTGTTCTAATTTGTACATATAAATAATCTCTTTGAGCTTGTTTCAAATAACGTTGCTATATTTTTCTTCCTAGTTTTTTCTCTCTTTTATATTTATCAGACATATATCTGAACTCCAACCAAAAAGATCACTCGTACATAGATTAGCATCTTTTGAAGTTTTCCTATTTAAGTAAAAAGCATATTGAAGACTTTCATCACTGATCTTGTGTTTGCAATCTATCAAGGAATTGACAAAGAATGGTACAAGTCATTTTCATGAAGCAGCTTACAAACAACAACTTTAACATGAAAACGTGAACTCACCTAACTGCATCGAGAAGTAATCCCAAGAAAAGCAATACAAAGAGTCGATTCATCTCACAGATGCTTTAAAGGAAAGGTGGTTGATCTATTATACCCCTTCTCAAGAGGATGATGAAACTGATTTAGGAAAGCATGTCCAGAAATCTTTTGTCCAAATCTCCCATCATGCAACATATTAGTGACCAAGCCAAAAGTTGAAGCATCTCCAGCAAACCCGCACCTCCTCATTTCTTTGATGAGTTCAGCAGACACAGCTGTGTCACCATCTCTAATACGTACCCTAATCAGCGTATTATAGGTACCGTTATTTGGGAGAGGCCCATCTCCTTTCATTTGACTGAATAAAAGGCATTTACTTCTTCCTTTACACCTTTCCTACAAAATCCTGAGATCATTGTATTGTAGGTTACAACATACACTACAAGAAAACATCGCGATTTCCGACGGTAAAGATTCCGTCGGACGTTTCCGACGGACTTCCGATAACAAAGCTACCACAATTTCGTTGTCGGAACGCCGTCGGAAAATTCCAACGTATTTTCGACGGTTTACCAAAAACAGACGCCTTTCCGACCGCATTATGCCGTCGGAAATGAAGACACCATTACGATGGCTTACCAACGGTGGTTCGACACATTTCCGATGATTGTACGACGAATTTCCGACGGACAAGATATTCGTAGGTATGCCGTCGGATATAATATTTGATATAAAATGAAAATAGAAATTAAACGCTGGAACCGACGGAATTCCGACGGCAACGGCTATAAACGCCCAACGGCTGTGAACAACTAATTTTTAAACGGTCATAATTTAACTTTTCCGATGGAAAATCGACGGAGTCTATAATGAGCGTCGGTTGACCGTCAGAGGTACCGATGAAAATCCGACGGATTCTACATTTCCGACGGAATTCCGATGAATACGATTATGTTAATTATTAAAAAACGAATTGGTCGAATTATCCGTTTTCTGTATAGTATATACACTACAAGAACACATTACGAAATTTCGGTGGATACGATTTTCGTAGTTATTCCGTCGGATATAATATTTGATATAAAATAAAAATAGAAATTAAATTAAAAATTGCAACTTAAAATTCTAAAAATATATTAGGGACAAAAATATAACATATATCAACTAAAAATATTATTAAAACAATATGAAAATAAAAATATTACAAGAGTGAAATAAAATACATTTGAACTAATTATCATCTGATGTAGTATCTGAATACTCTGATGGTGATGAATCTGATTGTGAATCAAATTCTCCAAGTTCCTCCTGATAATCATCAAAAATCTTGTTATCACCTTCCTCGGTAAAATCAACAATGGCAACGGCTATAAACGCATTCGTACATTGAACGGCTTTAAACGGCTAATTTTTAAACGGTTATATTTTAAATGTTCTGATGAAAAACCGACCGTCTATGTAGAAGTCATCGGTTTTCCGTCGGTTTGATTTTTGTATTTCTTATGACAATATATCTTTAAATTTGAGTTTATCTCAAATTTATGATTTCCAAAAGCCTATAACAAAAATGAACTTTATAAGTATAACAACTTCATCAAAAATAATTTGGAAAATAAACGAAGAAGTGAAATCAGATCTCAGTAAAGATAAACGAAGTATAAGGTGACGAGGAAAGATTCAAAACCATTTTTCATCCAAATAAAAAATATGATTTTATTCTCACAACATACCCGATCATAATCATTAAGTAATATGATTGTATATTGTAATAGATAGAGCGTTTTTATATATATATAGTTTTAAAAATGGTTATCTTTTAAATAATATCTTTTAAACAATACCGATGGATTTCCGACGGGTTCTACAGTCTTCGTCGGTTTTCCATGGGTAATACCGATGGATTTCCGACAGACATGTATTAGCCAATAGTAAGACATGTAAAAAAAATCTAAATCATATTATATATCTAATATCCCTCCCTCTGTGGGATCAAAAGCATATATGTATATCCCCTTATATAGTATTTTTTCTCAATATAAAAATGGTTTATACATTATATTAAAGATATTATTAAAGAGCTCACTGTACATGATTAGTGGGAACTTTTCCTTACAGAATATAACGTCTCCTTTTTGTAATTAAGTAAACGGGTAAACCTCAAAATTCTGTCTAAAAGGTAATCCCTCTAAAAACGAGATTCTCGAACGGAATCGGTTCTTTTAAACGATCTATTGTCGAGTAAGACATGCACTAAGAATCCTCTAAAAGAAAACAAAAATAAAACAGGTGGAAGATCGGTTTTCAATATATAGAGCTAATTGTTTAATATCATGTGTGATTTTGAATAAAGCGAACTACTAAACGTCACGTATAACTTGGTTTATGTAAATTTAATATCTTTTAAACAATACTGATGGAAAACCGACGAAGCATGTAATAGTCAATAGTAAAACATGCAAAAAACATCCAATATCCATCGGTTTTTCATTGGTATGACCGATAGAAAACCGACGGAAGTGGAAAATACCGATGGAATTTCGACGCGAATTTACTGTGGCGCTAGAATATTCGGTGAGCAAAAAAAATATTCATTTGCAATGGAAAACCGACAGCTATTTCCGTCGGTCACTAAAAATATAACCCGATGAACTTCTCTTTTCTTCCCCATTTCTTCTCATCTCCGATTTTGAATTCCAGCGATTCTCTCTTCTCTTCCCCGGTGCGCATCGATTCTCTGGCTAGCCTTCTTCCCCGGCGATTCTCTGGCTAGCCTTCTTCCCCGGCGATTCTCCTTCTCCGATGTGCTTCTCTTCCCCGGTGATTCTCCTTCTTCTCCTTCTCCTTCCGTCGAACGGTGCTTGTCTCCTCTGGCGAACCTCCTCAACCCCGGCGACCTTCTCCGGCGACACCCTCTTCACCGGCGACCTAATTGGAAGATGTAAGATTTTTTTATTTTGGATTTTATTAATTTTTGGATTTGTGGATTTGTGATTTTTGGATTTTTAGATTTGTGGATTTGTGGATTTGTGATTTTGGAATTTTGATTTTGGAATTAGGATTTTGGAATTAGTATTTTGTGATTTAGGTTAGAAATTAGTATTAGGATTTACAAATTATGTTTTTTTTTTTTAGGTTAGAAATTAGTATTACGATATAGGTTTTTGTGATTTAGGTTGGAAATTAGTATTAGGATTTAGAAATGAGGTTTTTGTGATTTAGGTTAGAAATTGGAATTTTAGAATTTTGATTTTAGAATTATGAATTAGAAATTAAAATTTAGTAATTTTCTGAATAATTTAGTAATTATGAAATAGTAAAAATTTAGTTATTTAGTTATTTAGTAAACATTTGTGAATAATTTAGTACAAATTTAGTAATTATGAATTAGGAACTAGGATTTAGAAATCAGGATTTAGAAATTAGGATTTTGTGATTTAGGTTAGAAATTAAAATTATAAATTTAGGATTATAGAATTTTGATTTTGGAATTTTAGAATTTTGATTTTGGAATTATGAATTAGAAATTAGAATTTAGTAATTTAGGTAAGAAATTAGTATTATAAATTTAGGATAAAAATTTAGTAATTTTTAGAAATTAGGATTTTGTGATGTAGGTTAGAAATTAGGATTTCGATATAATAATTTATGAATAATAGTTTTTGTTGTAGGATTCCAATTATGTTATTACTTACTAATCAGTTTCTTGTTTTAGGAGTTACGAGGATTTTCGTTTGACTCAAGGAGCTCCGATCCCTCCCTCTACGAACCAGAGTAGTAGTTCCGCTACTCTTTCTAATATTCAGCTTCCGAGAATTCAAAAGCCCGCACCAGAATAAACGTTGATGACCTTCTCCTTCAACCGGGACGAGAATGTTTACGGATGCTTCACCCACATCGTCTGAATAGAGCCACTTGGTATGAAATTTTAGTATTTTATAATCTTTTTAACACTAATTATGTAATTTTGTTTATTATTTTAATTGTAGGTTTCGCTATAAAAACGGGATCAACAAGGCGATTATGAATATGCTCCATAACCAACTCCCTAAGATGTATTCCACCTACGGAGATATACCAAGAGACCTGCGAGATACTTAGTTCAATTCTTTCGCGGTATGAAATTTTATTATTTTATTACGGTTTTTGAAAATTAATTGTGGTGTAACTAATTCTATTTTTATTTATTTTTATAGCAAGAATTCAATTGGGACCCCGCACATACGCTCATTGTTCGTAAAGCTTTCGATAAGAAAGCTAGTTCAAAATTCAGCGAGCATGTCTACAGTTGGAAGCAAAAGTGGATTAAGGGATAACCGAAGCCGAAGGATCTCAACCCTGACGTTTGGCAGGCGTATATTTGACACTGGAGTTTAGAAGAGGCCAACAAGATCTCCATACGAAACAAGGCGAACCGCTTGAGATAACAGGATGGACTGGGAATCACGACACATAATGCGGGTGCAATGACGTTCGAGAGTCTTGCTGACGAGCTGGTATGAATATAATAATTTACTAATTATTAATTTCTTTAACTTTTTTTTTAGTAACAATTTATTTGTTTAACTAGACTGCCAAGGCCGGTGGTGTGCGACCAGATTTGTTTACCATGAACAACATCGAGAAGAAAATGCAGGACAAGCTTACCCAGCTATCTCAAGAAGAAGGGTCATCATCTTCGGGTTCTAATTCATTGCCGCGAGAAGTCATGAACCAAGTGGTTCTAGAGATACAAAAAAATTCTATAAGTTGTATTATTTTTATAAATTTTCAGTATTTTAATACTTGTTTATAATTTCTTAGGAAACTCCTGTAAGCCGAGAACGTGTTTTTAGATTAGGACGCCTTCCAGAAGCTGACACTGCAACGTTTTCGTTTACACAAACAGATCATGTGCTCGTTGCACAAACATATCCTGTGCACGAACCCTCGGAACACCGTCGAAATTTTCTATCCGACGGTTTTTTTCATCGGTAGTCCGTCAGAACTGTTCCATCGAAAATCCATAGGTTTTTGCTACGGGTTTCCGACGGAAGTTGATTTCCAACGACTTCAAACCGACGACTTCTCGTGCGTCAGTTGGCCGTCGGATATATCCGTCGGAATACGTGCTGTTTTCTTGTAGTGATACCATCCTCTATTTTCTTAGCTTTACAAAATCCATTTATACTCGTAGTATAAGTTACAATGTTTGGGAGACAATCCTTCCTATTTATCAACTCAAGCATATGCTTAGCGTCATCTAGGCGACCGTGCATGCAATAGCCATTGATTAATGAATTTTAGGTGATAATATCAGGAGCTATAGACCTTTTCATCATTTCTTTATACAACTTTTGAGCCTATAAAATCTTCCCCTCTTTTAAAAACGCATCAATCAAATCATTGAAAATGACTACAAAAGAAACTTATGAGGGAGCTGTAGGTAAAAACATTAGGTCTGATTCCTTCGTTTTTCATTTCGTTGAATAGGTCGAGTGCGTCGTCCATATATTTATATTTGCAAAGGCCATCAATGATTGTGCTGACAACATCAGCTTCTATTTTCCCTTGTTCCATCTTCTTCAACAAACTGCCAAATCAGTATCACCTCTCTTACATAGTCCATTTACAACCGCATCATAAGTAACCAGATTTGGTTGACATCCTATCAAATCCATCGGTTTAACTAAAGCAACAACGCCGGGAGCTTTGTTGTGGAGAAACAGTCTTTGGATAAGAGTTGTAAATGTCACTGTGTTAGGTTGATATCCCATATTTGATAAACCAAAAGCTACGACATCAGAAATCAACCGGTTTTGACCACTTGGCTGATTTTGCATAGAAATCCTCACCACCAAAGCGAATCAAGTAAAAATAACCTTCTTGTACTGAACCCCAAATTTTCAATGCAAAATCAGCCAGGTGGTCAAAATCGGTTTATTATCGGTTTACAATTTCTATTCAAATAATATCACTGAACAATGTCTCAATTACATTTTTTTCATTTTTGGTAAAGATTAATTAAGATTACAGTTTGACTTCAGAATTTTATAAGAAACACAAATTCAAAAAAATTGCGTAAAGAAAACAGAACAGAGAATGAAAAAGAAAACTATGATATATTTATTTGAACCCAAAGGAACTAGAAATTGGTCCTTAACAATCATTCAAATTAGGAATTATAGTACACGTTTGGTTAAAAACCAAACCAAGTTTGAGATCTTCTTGGAGGGAAGAGCTTCTTCTGATGGTCAACACTAATATTAAACCAAACCAAAATGTATTTTCAGAGAAATATTTAAAATCCCTAAAGTCCTCAATCACTCAATGGCAATATTAAACCATAGCGATCGACCTACTCCAGAAATTTGAAACCGTCGATCGCAGAGCCATGTTATCTTCTATTTTGTTAGGTAAAAATATCGCATGAATACAATGGTTGTGCAGCTTTCCGAGAGAATATAAGAATAGAAGAATAAGCCAACATACCAAAAATTTCAGATATTTTGGTATGGTATCCATATTTGTTTTTTTTTTCTTTTTCATCATATGATAATGATGATGATATCTACATGGAACCGTATCGATAAGAAAATTGAGAGGTTCTGTGTGAGACACATGGAGAGGATAGACAGCTCTTGACTTAAGCACTAAAAAAAAAAATATTAGAAAACGTTAAGTCGTTATACATACGAATATAATTTTCACAAGATTAATAAAACTATACCAGCAGAAGAAAGCAGACAATGCTTGATCAAACCAAACCGAGTATATGCGAAAGATTTGGTTAGTTTCGGTTAGTTGTCTCAAATCTGTAAAATAATTTTTCCGTACAACACGTTAGACAAAGGAATTAAAATTTCCGGTTAGGTTAGGGGATATTTAATTTGTCTCCAAATAAAAAACCGAACTGAGAACACTGTACCGGAGAGGCTATACATACAAAACAGATTCCGGTTCTATCTATTTACTAAATCCCGTGTTGTGTATAGCCATGTCTTCCTTCACCTGCTCCTCTGCATCTTTGATTTTACCTGTATATCCCTCTATCATTCTCTCTTATCTAACAACATAACATCCTTCGATTTCGACGTGATTGCTCATCTTCGATTTTTGTATATTAAGATTGCTGATACGATCGAGAAGCGGGAACTTACGCTGCAGTTTTCAGTCTCAGGTTTGTATGTTTGATCAGGTTTCTTGCGGGTTTCAAAGAGATGGTAATGGACGCCGTATTTGGTGTAGGACCTACGAAATCCGGACTGGAAAACCGCGTATCTTTAATTGATAAATACGGTTTGGAGCCTTTTGTTCAAAATTGAGTTCCAACATTTGGCAGAGGAGAACAATGGTAAGAAAAACATTGGTTTTCATCGATATTGGTAAAAACAAAACCTATATCGATATTGTTACAAAGAAATACGAAGGAATATATTTGGGCATGCAATTCAAGCTAAAAAGTCTAAATTCATTTTTTTTTTGGTTTAAAGTGATAAAATACCTAGAACAAATGAAATTTTCATTTTTAAGGAAATAAAAGTGAACTTCTTTTAGAGAATACTTGTTATAAACTTATATAGTTGAAGATTTTACATTTTGATCCGCCTTAACTCTCCAGGATTCCTAAGTACGAAACTGTACCGCATTCTGTCAATATACTTGGTACACTTTTCCCAAGCAAGATTGGCGATTTATTAATTAGCAAGATTTAAGTACACTTTTCCCGCATTCTGTCAAATTAATTTCAAGCCCCGAAAAATTAGTGTTAGTCTAATTAGGTACACTTTTATAGCGCTCTATAAGTTTAGTTCTAAAACTTCTATACATAAGGTAAAAGGGATATGGGACAAAGTGACCTTCTTAAGACCTGTCCACGGTAAATTGTTCCCTTAAGAAATTTCATTTTTTAATACTTTGGCAATGGTAATACGCAAAATATGTGTTTTCTAATACGATTATACAAATGTTTATCAATAAAAAAAATAAGCATAAAGTTTAACAAAACAAAAAAATGCAGAATTTGCGTTTTAACATAAAAAATAAAAATGAAAACTCATTATGCAAATAAATGGGTATATAGTTTCTTATTTCATGATTAGAAAACGCTTCGGCGGATTGTCTAGCTAAGAGTAGACTAGCTCTATCTCTGACTGCCCATGAAAATGGAGCCAACAACCTATCTGTAACCTCTTCCTAGTTTAATGAAATGAGACTGTTGTCCAAAAAAAAAAAAAAATCTTATTTCATGATTAGTGGTTAAACATTTTTTTAATTTTTCCCATAAAAGTAATAAAATAATTGTTTACAATGAAAAATATGTTACGTTTTTGAATAAAATTTAAAACTTCACAAATTTTTAATATACTTTTAATATTCTTGTATATATATATTATCAAATATTACGAAACATATATTAAAATTCATTTAAAAATTATTATTTTATTAAATAAAAGTACAAATTGGTAAATCTAATATTACAATCCGTCATTCTGCAAACTGTATTCAATCAACATAATTTTTTAATTAATTTCGTTTTGCGATTTTCTTTGTACGTGTTTTCATTCTGCAACTTATTTTAATGCGATTATGCATTGTTACCGGTCAGAGTCTTGATAAAAAAAACCAATCTGGCAGTAACACAATACATTATCCAAAAAATTCAGACTAATCTGAAGCCTAATCAAGCCCAACATTTTTTAAAAAGAAATAATATAATATATAGTAAATATTATTCATATTGGTTTTGACAGCCAGATGATAAAAGATAGATAAATAACTTTAGATCATTTAGTAAGATCTCTCTATTCTTTTTATAAGTTGTTTATCTTAAAACCATGAATTATGTACACAAACGTTTTTTTACCTAGACTGTTTTGATGAGTAAGTGAAGGTAAAGACTTTTTCAATCACTTTTCAAAACAGTTTGAGTCTATCTCGTATGTTTCACTATCTCTAAACTCTAAATCATCGAACGTTGGTAAAAAAATCCTTTGCTAAATTTCTTGTTGTAAAAGATCTATCCTCTATTCCTTAAGTATTAATGAAGTTTGAGTTCGATTGGCTTCTAGCTAGAAGAAGTCAAAAGAAAAAATCTTCCTCCTTTTTTCCTTGGCATTTATTCTTCGATTCTAGAGAAGATTGTTTGGCTAGTTCTATATAACGTCCGTGTGTTTTTTTCTTTTCTAGGTTCTGATATTTTGATTTAGAAATCCTTTTGATAATATATCTTTGCTGACAAAAAGAAATTAAATTTTGTTTTTAAAAATCATTATTAATATTAAGTTATTCAAGCCATTTCCCAGGAAAAGTGCGGCATCCAAATCTAGTTTTGTACTATTGATTATAAACGTCTCCTTCAAAAATCTCCACCTGGCATTGCAAAAGTTTTACTTGGAACCCAAGCTACGCTCCCTGTATAAGTAGTGTCATTCATGCAGACCAGTTATATGATAATTATGAATATTAGTAATAAATACGAAAATTACACTTAAATTTCCAATAACAAATCGTAGATCTCTTACTTAATATATTTATTTAAAAAGAATGAAAGTAGCTATGCACTGCTATAATATTTCCATTAATTCATTTACTTTAAATGTTATTAATGAACGTGGAATTTTGTATGTAATTAGTGATTACGTATGATTCTTTTTAATTTCCCCGAAGATTACATGTATTTTTGATAAAGATTGATATCTCATTATCAATCCTATGCCACGTGTAATACTAAAGAAAACACATTTAGTTCATAACTAAATCTAACCAAAATATTAAAGCAGCCATTTAAATGAGAACACCTAGCGGAAAATTGAGGATGTTGAGACACACACACGCAAAAGAAATAGAGAACACCTCGCGGAAAAAAAGAAATGAAAAAGAAAAAAAAAACAAACATTCCGTGTGTAATGAGTGTAGTCAGTGTTGCTAAATAATCATCATCTAGAATTTGTGCTGAAGACAAGTCGTCCCCTTCACAATCTACATCATTAGCATCGTCAAATATTAAACTTGGAATCAAAGCTACGCTCCCTGTATAACTAGTGTCAACCTTTTTTTTGGTAAAATGTTAAGTAGTGTCAACCTTGCAGACCATTTAGACAAGATTCACACCAAAGGCTAACACATTTCTCTCAAACTATCAAAACACTTAAAGTTAGAGTCGTCCCCCATGAAGATTTGGTCTCTCGCCGACGTCCATCGAGTATTCCTCAGTTTCCGAGGAGATCAGATGCGCTACAGCTTCATCAGCCACCTTCTTGACGCCTTTGAGAGACATGGAATCTTGTGCTTCGTAGACAAAGACGAGCTAAGGGGAAAAAACATGACAAACCTTTTTGTGAGGATTAAAGAGTCGAAGATCGCTCTAGTCATCTTCTCTAGTAGGTACTGTTAATTAATTGACTTATGAGTGAAGATAACCTCTATGTCTTCTTTATTCAATCTACTTCAAAAAAAAGGTAAAAATTCTCCATAGATGCATATTGTTATTGTTCTCACCATGCATGTTTGATCTTTTATAGTGTTTGTATTGACAATATGGTCATATTCCTGCAGGTATGCGGAGTCGAGTTGGTGCATGGATGAGCTGGTGAAGATAAGGAAACGTGTGGATAAAGGAAAGCTCCAAGTCATTCCCATCTTCTACAAGGTTAGGGCAAGGGATGTGAGAGAACAAACCGGTGAGTTTGGTGACATGTTCTGGGCACTTGCAAAAACTTCTCGAGGAGATCAGATAAAGGAGTGGAAGGAAGCCCTAGAGTGTATTTCCAACAAGATGGGTCTGTCCTTGGGAGACAAAAGGTATTACCAGTGCTCCTTCTGCTTTTGTCAAACAACATGCAATTTCCACGTTCTAGTTTAATCAGGTGATAATATATAGACGATTACAACAGGAATCACTAGCTACAAGTCTTGATCGTGTTTATTTTTGTCATTTTATGTTATATTTGCAAAATGAAAAATGTGTAGATAAGGTGCTTCATTTCTCGCATTTGCTTTTCTAAAATAATATAGAATATGCACATGCTTTAACCAAATGTCACTTTATTTATCAGATAACACTATTGTTTTCTTAGTCACAAGTTTATAAAAACTTTTTTCTTATTATTTGTTTAGAAAATGTTCACCAAAAACTAAACAATCTTATGACTTTCATTGTACTAAAGCTCACATAGCCATTAATATTTATATAGAGAAGTCACTCCTAATCACATTAGGATTTGCTAATAGTTTGCTAACTCCAAATCTATTAGAATCGATCTTAACTCTATCCTAATCTCGATAAAGATAAAGAATAAAACATCTTTGATGCTAATCCTTGAACTTATAGAAAAGAGTTTAGGTTTTGAGTGAGTTTTCTAAACTTAATAAAGAAAAGTTGTTCTTTAATCTCTTACAAAGTGTTTATTTGGTATCAGAGTTTTTCCTTATGAAGAGGAAACGATCAAGAAGCAGAAGAGGGTCGAGCTTGTGGAGGAGTCACGACCAAACGCAGCGTTCATGTGAAGCAACGTTGGTGTAAAGAGACGTGTTTGTGAGGAGCAACGTTCGTGAGAAACAACGTGTTCATGAGGAGTAATGTTCGTGAGGAGCAACGTTGATGAGAATTAAGCAACGTGTTCGTGAGGAGACGTTCGTGACAAGCAATCAACGTTCATGAGGAGACGTTCGTACGAATCAGAAATCCGAGACGAGGGATTTCTGATCGGTGATGAAGGCAAAACACGGCCAAGCTCGAGGAGGAGACGAGGCCAAACATAACCGGTGGAGACAAGACACGATCGGATCTCAAGGAGGAGATAAGATCGGAGCTTGACGGAGACATCGTGATCATCCAAAGAAAACAGAGAAGTTTCTAGGGTGATAAGAGGATCGCAACATGGAGACGGAGAGGGTTATCACAACATCAACAAAAGAAATTGTTTGGAGTGCAAATAATTCAAGTGTTGGAATTAAGGGGGAGAACGTTAGGTAATTCCAATATTACTTAGACCGCAAGATATTAATCGAGTCAAAGATTAATATCAAAGATGTTTTAGTCTTTATCTTTATCGAGATTAGGATAGAGTTAAGATAAATTCTAATAGATTTGGAGTTAGCAAACTATTAGCAAATCCTAATGTGATTAGGAGTTACTTCTCCCTATAAATACTGATGGCTGTGAGCTTTGGTACAATGAGAGTCATAAGATTGTTTAGTTTTTGGTACCAAATGAAGACTTTGTAAGAGATTAAAGAACAACTTTTCTTTATTAAGTTTAGGAAACTAACTCAAAACCTAAACTCTTTTCTATAAGTCTCTTGGAACAACATTCCAAATAGACTTATCTCTTAATCTTATGGGAACATCTCTTCCAATACTCTTTATTTATAGGACTTTACAACCTTATCATATAAGATCTAACTACCCTTAAAACTTATCATAATCTTATTGTAATCCTATTTTATTTTATCTCTACTAACCAATTTGTTAGGAGATATTTTATTTTCTAATCTTTAGGAATTATCTAACAATTTCCCCCTTAATTCCTAAACTTGAATTAGGGAGGTTTTCTACTCCAATGAGTTTTTCTTCCTCCATTGGTTTAGCTTTTTTTCTTCTTCTTTGTCTTGTGTTCAACGATCACCTTGTGTGTGACACAACCCCTGTTTGTCTTGGCTCTGATACCAAATGAAGACTTTGTAAGAGATTAAAAAATAACTTATCTTTATTATGTTTAGGAAACTCTCTCAAAACCTAAACTTTTTTCTCTAAGTCTATTGGAACAACTCTCCAAATAGACTTCTCTCTTAGTCTTAAGTCTTAGAGTATTATGGAACAACTCTCCATAAACTTTCTACTTTTTTTTTCTTATGGAACAACTCTCCATAGACTCTCTATTTATAGGCTTGGTACATCTCACCAAAGTCTATCTTCTAAAATCTTAGATAACTCTTAATCTCCTAGATTAAATCTCATCAAACTTATCCTACTTAAATCTAGATAACTCTTAAATCTCCTAAGATATATATTAAATCTCCTAAACTTGTCTTAACTTATTAAACCATCTTTGACTCTAGACCACAGCTCGATTTAGTATCACTTGGTTAATAAGCTAACTCAAGTTTAGACTCCAACAAACACATAATATTATATGATATCATGCTATTTTTTTAAATCACATGCAAAAATACATTATTTATATATATAAAAATTTCAACAATATGTATTATGCGAGTTTGAAGTTGGACGATGGCGCAGTGAAAACACTAGCACAAAATATTAAACCACATGTTGAGGCCCATTTATTTTCGTGTTTGTCCGCCCCATTTTGTTTTCCAATTTTGCTTAAAATAGGACTCCAGCAAATAGCCCAACAAATCAACCTCCATAAAGGTGGTCAGACAACTAGGATAACTATTGAATGAGCGACTCGATCTTATAGGTTAGAGTTTAAATTTATTTTTGTTCAAATTTTATTTTAATTTGTTTCTTGTAAATTGGTTTTATGACATTTTGATTTTGAAAATTTGCATGAGTAGTTGAATAGTCACTTGCCAACCTTTAAAAAAAATGACGAATAGCCATTTATTTTTGGTCAACCAAGACAATATATTGAATCACAGTTGGGTTCCCTAATGGTGGATTTGGGAGACATGAATGCTTAAAATAATATGAGGTGACTTTCTAATAATTTTACTCTTTCATTTTTTTTTGTCAGATGACTTTCATCTTATAACTTATATATTTTATGTCACATTTAAATACTTGTATTTACAAGAAAAATAATGAATCATGTGTGCGAGAAAAGTATGCCAAGGGACTTCGAATGTCTTATTTTTCTTTTGAGTGACAAAGATAATGTTAAAGATGTGTGGATCTTAAGGATTATGGATAAGTTCGTTTTTGTTTTGGTTTGATGCTTCCTTTCATGAAAGAAGAGTACATTCACAAAATATCGTGCTTTCAATAACTGGCGATTTTTCGCAGTTCGGAAGCCGATTTTATCAAGGAAATTGTTAAAGAGCTTAAGAGACTTCTAGCCGATATTCGAAACAAGGCCACATAAAATTATCAATGTATCAACTTCGTCCAGAATAAGAAGAGAAAGATGTATCATTTTTTTCCTGAATGTGAGAAGAAAAGTCTTGGAAGTGGTCATATCAATTTATCAAATGCAAGAGGTCAAGACTCAAGAAGTTCAGTAAAACGTGGTTTTATTAAATGATTCAAGTACGTCAGATAGAGTCTGATCCTCTTCGTTTTGTTATTCAATTAAGTAGAGCCACCAATTTCTTTATTTCATTGTAAATAATATTTAAGGACTTTGCATATTTGTTTTAAAAATAATTTAAAACATGTAAAATAATATTTTGAATTTTTATTTTTTATTTTTTGACATCAAACTCCATTTTCACTAAATTATCGGAAAGAAACACTTTTCCAAAAAGATTTAATCAGGCACCGACAAACTTATATGGGAAAAAATGATCCACAAACTTTTTTTATCTAAGCAATCGGTCCAGACATTGTTACAACAAATAATAAATGTAAGACTAAAAGATGGAAAAGAAGAACTAAAAGATCTAAAGATGGATAGTTTCGCTGCAGAAAAAATACTCTTAAGGGGTTCTAGCATCCCAATGTTGATGCATTCTGAGGCAAACACTAATTGGTCTTGTGAATCGAAATCATGTTTTTTATAGTCCAAAGAAGAGAGTTAAATTCTGCATGGAGAGGTGATAAGCATCTTTGAGCACTTTTGAGGCCGATGTGCAGAATCTTCATTTGTTCCACTAAAACCCAGCCATGGCCACCTAAGGTGTTAGATGTGTGCCATGAAGCATCAAACAAACACTTTTTGGGCTAAGGGTGAGCATCGGACAAGCCATAGAAGAACCGGGGGAGGGGGGGTTTAAAGATAGACTCCGTTAAGTTCACCCGCCTCCAAGCTGAAGCTTCTTGAGGTGGTTCTCTTACATTTTCAAATAGAAAGCTGTTTAGGGCTTTCCTCGCATTCTAGAGTATCCAAGGAAAAACCTGGAGGGTCTCCTCTCATATTCCTATTTCTCGGCCTCTCTATAATAGCAAATCAAGACTAAAGAAGAGAGATTATCTAGAAAACAAGCCCTCGACGTGGTGGACAAATATTGAATTCACGGACAAATACCGAAATGGTGGACAATGTAACAAAATTGTGGACAAACTTACTTATGAAATAGTGGATAACGTATCGAAGCTGTGGACAAATAACGATTTGGTGGAAAAAAAATAACGAAGTGGTAGACAAAATTGGAGGCAATGAGGCGTGGTCAAAATACCGAGGTGGTGGACAAATAAAGAAGTGGTGGTCAAAAATGTCGAAATGGTGGACAAAACTCTAAATTGAATTTGATGGACATATATCACTACTATAAAAATATATGATCGACATATTATATATTTCGGTTGTGCCGCTTGTCAATTATATGTTCCACAAGCCAAAGTGATGTACATAAAACTGATTCCTAGCATATTATAACATTATTTCTACAGGTCGACACAACCAGATTTGCATCCACCGATGTCGCATGACCCTACCCTGCCATTCTCATTTTCCGCAAACTGAACCGGGCCTCAACCAAAATTAAATAATATGTAGGTCCATATGAAAAATGTATATCCGCAAAATTAAATAATAAGTCCATGTCATTTAAAATTATGTCCACGATATTTAATATTATGTCTAATTAGTGTTAATATTATGCTAAATGTATGTCCACGACATACAATTTTTTGTCTACACCAGTTTATATGTCCATGACTTGTTCAAATGATGCAGTCGTCATTTTCTATCGGGAACGTTATGTCATTTACAATCCCGACATATTTCAGATGCTGAAGAAATTATATAGAACAATAGATACTACCAATATGAAATTAAGAAAGGCATATATATGACGTTGTTACAGTTTTTGTTCATCGTACAACGAGAGTGAGAAAGAGAATGAGAGTGAGAGAGGGAGAGAGAAAGAGAGTGAGAGAGCGAGATAGATCTCCTTCTATTAGAAAAGGAGTCTCGAAGAGAGAGAGAGAGAGGGGGAAATAGGAGAACGATAACAGATAAAAATAAAGAATGATACACTTGTGGCATTTTTCATAAGCCAAAGAAAAAACGGTACACAACCACCCAGAAGCAAACTTACCTGACGCAAACCACCAAAAAAACCTAGGTAGGTCCAATTGCACATAAAATGAAATTATTTAGTCTAATTACAGACGTAAAGGTCTGTAACCATCCAACACATTTTGGACGTTCTGATCCGTTTAATTAATGTTTTAAAACCTGGTTTGCTAATACCAAACCCGGTTTTAATCTGATTTTTACCCAATTACATCCCTAACTGACGAAACATAAAACCAAACACTAAAAAATCCTAAACAAACAAAACATCTCTAGGGATTTCACCGATGAATTGATTCTTCGTAGTTTCCAATATTCGGTGGTATGAATCCAGATAAGTAACTAGAAAGAAGAAGAAGCTTCGTTAGGTTTCATATCTCAAAGGTTCCATTAGAAATCGAACCAGAGAGATTG
The DNA here is from genome assembly GCA_026770425.1 of Boechera divaricarpa. Taxonomy (NCBI): domain Eukaryota; kingdom Viridiplantae; phylum Streptophyta; class Magnoliopsida; order Brassicales; family Brassicaceae; genus Boechera; species Boechera divaricarpa. The sequence continues at coordinate 2,850,614 of CM049179.1, forward strand.
TTGTAAGAGAGATCGATCGCTTGAATCTCTTTGCAATGAGAAAGAGACTCTCGAATCTTTCCGGTTAACTGATTCTGCCACGCAAAGAACATAGTCAAGCTTGTTAATTTTCCGATTAACGGAGGAATCTCGCCGGAGATTGGATTGTTGTCGATCTTTAAATGCGTCAGCTTCATGCAATTCGCGAGTTCTTCAGGAAATGTAACGGAAAGCTGGTTAACGCTGAGCTGAAGCTCTGGGAGATTTGGAAGATTTCCAAAGCTTCTTGGGATGTTCCCAGTGAGGAAATTTTCAGATAAATCGACCAGGAAAAGCTCCGTACAGTTTTCGAGCTCGGTTGGGAGTTTACCGGAGAGAGCATTTTTCTCTCTCTACATCCATCTTCATCCATAAACCCTAGCTTTGTTCATACATGGCCATTACTCCACGGACCAAAACCTTCAAATCGCCAACCACATTAAACAAAACCCCAACTAACAACATCTATCGCGAATCTTATATATCTCCATCTTCAACCTCACTCACTCCTTAAACCCCAGAAACCCTCACTCCTATTCTTAGATCCGCTCGCCATGTATCCTGTAAAATCGACATGGGTAATGACCCAATCGATGTTCCAGGAAGTGAATCAGTCGAAGAAATGAATCTAATTTGAAAACAAGAATGAGCACCCAGAAAACAAACCACTGATAATTTTGAATCAAAATTTAAGAAACCCCAAAATCTACCAACTCCGAAGAAGAAGATAAATACGCATGTTTCGTTCTCTCCTGTATCCCCAAATCGATCTGAGACGATAACGAAGAAGAGGAAGAACTCTGAAGAGATTAAGAAGACGAATAAGAGAGTGTATTACAATAAAGTTGAATTCGAGGAAACCGAATTTGAAATCGGTGATGATGTTTATGTTAAGAGAAGAGAACATGCAAATTCAGACGAAGAACATCCTGAAACGAAGATTGTCGGATTTGTTTCAAATCAGGTTTGGGTCTTATGTTCGGTTTTATGCTTGGTCTATTAGGGATGTAATTGGGTAAAAATCAGATTAAAACCGGGTTTGATATTAATAAACCGGGTTTTAAAGCGCTAATTAAACAGATCAGAACGTCCAAAACTTGTTGGGTGGTTACTGACCTTTACTTGTGTAATCAGACCAAATAGCTTCATTTTATGTGTAATTGGATCTATCTAGTTTTTTCGGATGGTTTGCGTCTAAGTGGTTGTGGACTGTTTTAAAGAAAAAAAGTTCATTTTATAAAAGTAATATTCAGAAAGTGGTAGTTCTCACAATAATCCCATAAGTAAATATTATTTTAACTACAAGCTATTTAAAAATTTGGTTTACAATTACAAAATTCTATCTCGTTAAAAATTTAAAGTATATATGCTAAATTTAGATATATTTTTTTATTGTTATTTTTTCATGTTATATACTCTATATAATATTGACACCGATTGAAAAAACTGTACTATATCCGCCATCGACTTTTCATTGGATATCAAATCCAGAAATTGTAGGTTGAGGCATCACTTTTAAAAACTTAGTAAATTAGTAATCCTAATGGGCGATCTTGCCGCTTGCAAGTAAGACAAGTGTGGAAGGCTGACATTTATTTCCTTTGGACCCACTTTTAATAACTGTTGCTACTTGTTGTTTAAGGCAGTCCACAGTTTACTTCTGGCACGCATGTGTGTTTATCCATAACAATGACGCGTATTGTTGTTTAGGTCAAGCTTAGTTGATTCGTAGATCTTCTTTCATAATGACGCGTATTAATTGTTGTTTAGGTCAAGCTCAATTGATTCGTAGATCTTCTTTCATAATGCCCATAACAATGACGCGTATTAATTGTTGTTTAGGTCAAGCTTAATTGATTCGTAGATCTTCTTTCATATTTTGATTTGTTCTTATCATCATGAAGTCAAGTTTGTAAAGAAAACTTTCGGATGAGTCATGAGTATTATCTTCTGATTCCTTTGTTAACGACTTTATTCATGCATATATAAAGAATACACAATAGGAATATAGGAAAACATAGAAATTAATGGTCTATAATACTGACGTTTTTTCATCCAATAATAATAAAAAATTTGGTCCGTTACGATGTCGAAACCTTTTGATGACTTTACGAGAAAAACCTTGTCGGACTACTCTATCGGAAACATGTCAACGTACGTTAAGATCGAGAATTGACTTACACATAATTTATAGTACTTTCTTTTTTCTTAATTACTAAGGGTTAGTCCGAGACTCCGAGTTACGTCTGGTATATATTTAACACTTTATAAGTTAGTTAACATCACAAACAGTAAAATAATATCAAATATGCTTTAAAAATCTCGATGCATGAAAGATATAATTTTCTCTTACTGAAGTTTTCCACGATAAAAGAGTCATATGTACGCAATAATTGTCTGACCATTGTTGTAAACAATATCGAAAAATTGGTTTGACTAAATTTAGTATATGATTAAATCTGAATTGAAATTACTTATCAAACATATGATCACTAATTCAAGCACCCCGAAACAAATTAACAATAATCATAACTTTTTTTGTCCAAAAACAAATGACCAAATTCCTGAATTTAAAAGTCGAAATCATATAATACTTAATTGTATGTCAAGGAAATATTCTCAAATAATTATATATATTTTTTTGTCTCAAGGAAAAATTCTCAAATAATTATATATATATTTTTTGTCTAACTAATAGTTCTCATTTGATTATAATTGGAAGAATTAAATTATTTGAAAATTCTCTTTTTTTTTGTCAACTAATAGTTCTCATTTGATTATAACTGGAATAATTAAATTCTCTGAAAGTCACGAAATTTTGACAATGTGAACAGTGATGACCAATATTATTGATTTAAAAAAAAAATCACTAACGGTAAAAAAATGTGTTAGTGTTTTATTCTTTATCTTTATAGCCAAAATCATCTAATAAATCTTTCTCTAGTACCCATATAACCAAACAAAATTATATAATAAAATCTTATTAAAAATTAGACACAATTTAAATAATAAATCAAGACAATCTTTTGTTTTATAAAATAAAAGATATTAATTTAAAATTCAAACATTCATATAAATCTATTGTTTTTTAAACAAAATCAAACATTTATGAAAAAATAACTTTTTTATACTCATAGTTTTTTATATAATAATAACGCATCATGGAGTTAGTATAAAAGTTATATATATTTAATATTAATACGTTTCTTTAAATAAAATCAAATAGTTAAAGTTAATATTCTTTTACTAATATTTGGAGAGTACAATTATAAAAATAACATCTAATTTGTTGAATGACAAATAGTAACCTAAATCAAAAATATTATTTAAATATTAAAATTATTCCACTAATATACCAAAACTTTAGAATAAAACTTAAATATAAAAAAAATTAATACACACTATAGCACATGATATAATATAGTTTAGTTCATAACTAACTCTAATCCAAAATATTACAGCAGCCATTTGTAAGTCTGCGTCAAATCATTTGTAAGATGATGTGGACCAAAATAGAAAACGGAAAAAGCAAAAGCAAAAAAGAGAACATTTGGCGGAGAAAAAGAAATGAAAAAGAAACAAACAAACATTCCGTGTGTAATGAGTGTAGTAAGTGTTACTAAATTAAATCATTGTCTAGAATTTGTATTACACCCCTTCACAATCTACACCATTAGCATCGCGTCAAATATTTAACGTGTATAAGTTAGTGTCAACCATGCAGACCATTTAGACATTATTTACACCAAAAGTATAACACATTTCTCTCAAACTATCAAAACACTAAAATTAGAGTCGTCCCCCATAAAGATTATGTCTCTCGCCGACGTCCATCAAGTATTCCTCAGTTTCCGAGGAGATCAGATGCGCCACAGCTTCGTCAGCCACCTTCTTGACGCCTTTGAGAGACATGGAATCTTGTGTTTCGTAGTCATCTTCTCTAGTAGGTACTGTTAATTAATTGACTTATGAGTGAAGATAACCTCTAGTTATATGTCTTAATCATTCAATCTACTTCAAAAAAATATAGAAATTCTCCATAGATGCATATTGTTATTGTTCTCCAGTCAACCATGCATGTTTGATATTTTATAGTGTTTGTATTGACAATATGGTCATAGTCCTGCAGGTATGCTGAGTCGAGTTGGTGCATGGATGAGCTGGTGAAGATAAGGAAACGTGTGGATAAAGGAAAGCTCCAAGTCATTCCCATCTTCTACAAGGTTAGGGCAAGGGAGGTGAGAGAACAGACCGGTGAGTTTGGTGACATGTTCTGGGCACTTGCAAAAATTTCTCGAGGAGATCAGATCATGGACTGGAAGGAAGCCCTTGAGTGTATTTCCAACAAGATGGGTCTGTCCTTGGGAGACAAAAGGTACTACCAGTGCTTCTTCTGCTTTTATGTTTTTCTTTTGTCACACAACATACAATTTCCACATTCCAGTTTAAATCAGGTGGTAACATATAGACGATTATGACAGGAATCACTAGACTACAAGTCTTGATCGTGTTTATTTTTGTCATTTTATGTTATATTTTTCGATAAACAACAAGATGAAAAATATGTAGATAAGGTGGTTCATTTCTCGCATTTGCTTTTCTAAAATAATATAGAATATGCACATGTTTTAAACAAATTGTAAGGAAATCACTCTCTGTAATCTTTGTCTAGTTCCTTGGTTATACTAATCCTATTATCGATTTCTTGTAAAACAGGAAAAGTAAACGACACCAAAAATTTAACGAGTTTCCCGTATGGCTTACGGGTACTGATATATTACGTTTTTAGTAGTTTTTAATCATCGTATTAGTACGTTTTTGTGTGTTTTCCTTACGTTTTAGTGTCTTTACAGGTTGAAAAATGTCCAAATGCATGAAGAGCATGGATCATGAGCAAACAATGAGAAACTGGACTTAAGTACATAGGAACGGTCGATCCTCATAGGGAACGGTCGATCTTGACATGCAAAACAGGTCAGAGGACTTCTCAAGATATAGGATCGATCGATCCATACAGGAACGGTCGATCTTGACATGCAAAACAGGCCAGAGGACTTCTCAAGATATAGGATCGATCGATCCATACAAGAACGATCGATCTTGACATGGCAAAACAGGATTATGCAGAAGGGTCAGAAGTTTTCCACTCGTTGGATGTCTTTCCGATGTCGTATTTTGATGATTTTTGGAAACAAGATAGCTCTTTGAGTTAGCTTTCATTTGGGACTGGTTTCAAGTCGTTATCATAAGTGGTTCAAAAGTTATGCCCATTTTACTGAAGACAGGTCAATCTGGCTAGCAGATGAAGCAGATGCAGAAATAAGCTTCTGAAGATAGGATCGATCGATCCATCCTAACCTGTAAAAAATATCAAGAGACCTCCAAAAAAACACAGATCGATCGATCCATCTAGGACCGATTGATCCTGACCTGCCGACATGTTTTAGATATTTGTTTTAGACGCGTTTTTAGAGTTATTTAATGCTAGTTTTCGACCTTTGGTCATATATTCTTGTTCTGTAACTCATTATCTCTCTAGAGAGAGTGAGAAACTTGTAAAAACTCTCTCATTTATATCATCTTGTTAGCTTGGAAGAAGAACACATCTTGATTCATCATCCATAGAGAAGATTTCCTATCCCTTAAGCAATCTTTATCTTGATGTTTATGAATCTCTGTTTGTCTCTTCTTGTTTGCTCTGTAATTATGTATGAGTAGATCACTAGGCTGATTATGGCTAGATAGATAGCTTAGGTTGATGGTTAAGATTTGTGTTTTAGTATTTGATCTTTGTAGATCCTTCACTCTTAATTGTTCTCTATGCTAGATTAGGCTTGGAAGAGTAGAATCTAGATTTTAAGAATTTCATATCCGGAAGGTGTTAATGAAATTCTAGAACCAAGCTATTTGTGAGCTTTGTGATCCTAACCTACGGAAGTAGTTGTTTAGGTAGCTTATTGGTGATTTGAGATGATTTTGAATGCTCATTAAGTTCTAAAATTGCAAACGGGAGTTTGTTCAATTTTGTTCTTATTGTAGGGATTTATAGCGTGGAAATGTGTAAGTCTAAATATGATCTCAAGGCCTAGGAATAAGTTTGCATAAGTCTCCTAGATACATTTACTAAGTTAGAGTTTAAGCCATCAATTGCCTAGTCATGATCAATCGTTTTTAGCATAAGAATTCTTATCAATCTTTCTTCGTTTTTATTTACCGCTTTTGTTTAGTTTACAATTGTTATTAATACAGACTCTTTGATTTTTGGCTTAGCTTCTTAATCATTCTCTATAATTCGTAGCGCAGCACTTGATCCCTGTGGATTCAATCCCTAAGTACTACAACGTGCATGGGGTTATTTGTGTAGACCTGGTCCAAAAGCCGAACCTACCAGGTACGTCTCGGAGGAACCTGTTTTCCTCAAATCCACTAGAAATCAAGGTATACAAGGTGAGTTCTCTCTTGCTTAGAGATTACAATCGAGATAATGATCACAAGAGCGATATCCCTTAAAACCTAAATAAGAGAAGTATTTATATGTGTCTCGTTAATTAAGTCTTAGTTCTTTTATTTGGGCCTCACGTATTCATAGCCCAAAAAACCATGTCGTTAAGCCAAAGGATAATTGGTCAACCTTTCAATCTCCACCTGTTGACCAAATTCTCCTTGATTTAATTTCCAGCGATCTTCTCCTTCTTGTGGCCCAACAATGTTTTCTGTGTTTTGGCCCAACAACCAACAATAATTCTCACCAACAGAGCATCATCGCTCGTCACTCTTTCTCCCAAAAATCATAGGCGTCGATTCTATCTATGACGAACCAAAGAGACATCGTTGCTTCTATTTTCAAACCTTCGCTGATGCCATTCACCGTCGGTGTCTATCTCTGACACCGATCTGCTTGCACAGGTAAAATCGAGCTTCTCTTCTCATTTCAATTTTGAAACAAGATTTTCCAATGATTTCTGCAAATTTCACCAATGATTTTTGTAAATTTCATGTGACAAGAACTAACCTATTCTCTCTTTCCAAGCTTGCAACGTTTCACACCGATTTCAAAACTCAAATTTTCTTTAAGCAGCCCGGTAATCTTTTCTAAACTTTAGTTTCAGCTTTAGTTTAGACTTTGAATCTGCAAATATCAGTAACTTAGAATTCAGGCTGAAACTCTGATTCTTTTACTGTATTTACGAGATTCTACACTTGTTGCTAGCAATACTTCTCTAACTTCATCAGTAATTTCTTCATAACTCCAGGTAACTCCTAAGACCCTCTGATACTTGATCTTAGAACCTAATTTAGTATCTCAAATAGAACTTTCTCCAATTTTCCTTATCTATTTTCTTGGTACATGCAGATCAACAACAAAATTTTTGTGAAACTGTTTTGATGCCTACACCTCTGCCACAATTGCTCAGGTAACTTCCAGATACTAACACCGTAACTTTCAGTTTATCAATTCCTCTTTTCAACTTTTCCAGAAAACTAATCTGTTTCTTTTGCATGTCTGATGTACCCATTGATCCTGAGCTTCTCCCCACAGCTTCAGACGACTCTGAGCTGCACCAACCCTTCTTCAAATCGCTTACCAGGTAATGATTTAGTAAGTAGGTCTGCTGGATTGATTGATGTATGAATCTTCTCAATCAAAACATCACCCTTTTCCACCATGTCTCTAATAAAATTGTACTTCACAGCTATATGTTTGGTTCTCTCATGGAAAACATTGAATTTTGCCAAACATATAGCACTTTGTGAATCACAAAACACTTTAACCTTTGATTGAACAAACCCCAATTCAGAATAAATCCCTTTCAACCAAATTACTTCTTTAACAGCTTCTGTAAGTGAAACATATTCTGATTCTGTAGTTGAAAGTGAGACAACTTGTTGTAAACCTGACCTCCAACTAACTGTATTTCCTCTAACCTGAAAAATATAGCTAGTAATAGATCTTCTTCTATCTAAATCAGCATCACAAAACCCTTGAATCTGAAAACTCAAATTCTTAGTAAATGTCAGATTAAGACTCAATGTACCTTTTAGGTACCTCATGATCCACTTCATTGCTTGCCAGTGAGACATTCCTGAATTTTCCATAAATCTACTAACTAGTCTCACTGCATATGCCAAATCTGGTCTAGATCCTACCATAGCATACATAAGGCTGCCAACAGCACTTGCATATGGTATATCGTCCATGAGTTTAGCTTCTGTGATGGCTTCCTCTTGATTTAAGCTCTTGAGTTTAAATTGGGGTCCTATGGGAGTAACCACCGGCTTTGCTTCAAATATACCAAATGTCCTTAGCAATTGAATTAGGTATTTTTCTTGTGAAACCTTAAGAATATTATTTTTTCTGTTTCTAGTAATCTCCATACCCAAGATTCTGCTCGCAGCACCTAAGTCTTTCATCTCAAACTCTTCCATCAAGCTTTTCTTCAGTTTTTGTATTTCCTTCAAATCTTTCAAAGCAACCTCTTCCATAAATCTTTCAAAGTTTTTGAACATGTCATCTACATAAATCAACAAATAAACTTGACTCACATTCTCCAAACCTCCCACATAAACACATAGATCATACAAACTTCTGTGAAAGTTTTGATCTTGCATGAAACTGTCAAATCTTTTGTTCCATTACCTTGGACTTTGTTTTAGACCATAGAGTGACTTAACCAAGCGACACACTCTATCTTCTTTTCCTTTAATTTTGAAACCTTCTGGCTGGCTCATGTAGATTTCCTCATCTAATACTCCATGTAAGAAAGCTGTTTTCACATCCAACTGCTCTAGTTCCAAGTCTTGATTAGCTACAGCTGAAAACAGTAGTCTAATAGACACATGCTTAACCACAGGAGCAAAAACTTCAGTGTAGTCAATGCCTTCCACCTGTGAAAATCCCTTTGCAACTAATCTGGCTTTAAATCTAGGTTTTTCAACCCCTGAAATTCCTAGTTTCCTTGTGAAAACCCATTTGCAGCCAATAACTTTCTTATTTTCTGGTTTCCTGACCAACTTCCAAGTTTCGTTTTTCTTATGAGACTTCATTTCCTCATCCATTGCAGCATTCCAAAGTTTACAATCTTTGCTTTTCTTAGCTTTTTCATATCTTGAAGGCTCATCCAAATCAACAACTTCTGCCCCAGATAATGCATAAGCTGTAAAGTCTGTATCCACAAACCTTGAAGGTGGTTTGTGTTGTCTCCTTTCTCTATCCCTAGCTAAGAGATAGCCATCCAAGTTTTGATTTGAATTTCCATTGCTTTCATCACTTTCTATTTCAGAAGAGTCTGAATCTGAGCTTTCTGTCCCTGAGAATTCTCCACCTTGAGCTGACCTTCTCCATGAATATTCCCATTAGAAGGACCTTGAATGAGATTTGGATTAAAAGTCACTATCTTAGACTTGTGTTTCTTTTATTCCTTAGGTGCTACAACATCCTTATATACTTCTTCTTCATGAAACACAACGTCTCTGCTTATTATGCATATTTGATCTTCCGGAATCCATACCCGATAACCTTTCACACCTTGTGGATACCTCACAAAAACTCCTTTAATAGCTCTAGGTTCTGTCTTTGCTTGAACCGTGTGAATGTAGGCAGTGTATCCAAACCTCTTCAAGTGAGATATATCTGGTTTAGTTTCAGACTAGACTTCTTCAGGCAACTTGTACTCAACTGAGGAGTTTGGAGACCTATTAATTAGGTAAACAGCAATAGATGCAGCTTCTGCCCAAAACTTTTGTTCTAAACTGGTTTCAGAAAGCATGCATCTGACTTTATCCATTATAGACATGTTCATAAGCTCAGAAACTCCATTTTGCTGAGGGGTGTATGTACAGATTCTATGCCTCTTAATCCCAGATTGCTTGCACAATTCATCCATCTGATTATTGCAGAATTCTAGCCCGTTATCAGTCCTTAGGCATTTGATTCTTTTCCCTGTTTGATTCTCAACAGAAGTCTTCCACTCTTTGAACTTAGAAAATACTTCATTCTTTGCCTTCAAGAAATAAATCCAAACCTTGCTTGAATAGTCATCTATAAAGGTAACAAAATACCGACATTCACCAAGACTCATGGTTTTTGAAGGAGAGCCCCATAAATCCGAATGTATGTAGTCTAAAATTTTCTGTGAAGTGTGCTTCCCTTTGTAAAACTCTGTTTGTGTGATTTTCCAAACACACAGTTTTCACAAAAACTTAACATCTTCACTTCATTGTCAGTGATATAACCCTTCTTCACCAATACTTTCATACTCTTTAGACTCATATGTCCCAACCTTGAATGCCACCTTTCTGTCATATCAACGTCTGATTTTGCCACTGAAACTTCACCCTTAGTGACAGTTCCTTCAAGATAATACAACCCATCAATATACTTTCCAGATATCACCTTTTGATATCCTTTATAGAACTGAACTTTGAAGTCTTTTCCCTCATATCTACACCCTCATTTCTCAAGAAGTCCAAAGGATATGAAATTCCTGCTCACAGTTGGCATATCTGACTTCTGTTAAAATTACTTGTGTGCCATCTGGGTTTATAATTTTTATCTTACCCATTCCCTTAACATCACTGTGAGCGTTATTTGCCATTGACACTCTTCCCCCTTCAAACTCTTCAAGGTCAAAAAATAGGTCCTTATTAGGAGTAATGTGGAATGTGCAGCCTGAATCCATAACCCATTCATCTCTAGGATCACCTACACTTGCTGTTAGAACTAGAGGTTCATTTATGCTTGACACAATATTTGCAGATTCTGTTGAATTTTTCTTCCTTTCTGGACAATCCCTTTTCCAATGGCCACCTTTACCACATATCCAACATCTTTTGCTATTCTTTGGTCTTGACTGCGATCTAGGTTTGCTTTGAGATCTTCCTTTCCCTTGCTTATTACTTTTCTGAATAGGTCTGTCTCTGGTACTAACAAATAAACCTTCTGCAGGAGACTGGGAACCGGACCCATCCTTAAGATCTATCTCTTTCGATCTTGCCGCACTAGCTACTTCTTCAAATATTATACCTTCTCGACTATACTTGAGAGTTTCTCTCAACAATTCATACTTCGCTGGAAGAGAACTTAAAAGAAGAGTAGCTTTTACTTCGTCTAGAACTTCAATATTTAGATTGCTTAGATCTGCAATCATCTTCAGAACTCATCGATATTCTCATCGATTGTCTTTTTCTCCTACATCTTGAACATACCTTTAGCTGAAGATATACTCTATTTGGTAGCGTTTTTACCATGAACAGGCGCTCTAGCAACGACCATGTCTCCGCCGCTATCGTGCACTTTTTGATCTTCTTCAGCACCTTATCTCCCACGTTTAAGAAGATAATATCCATCGCTTTCTCACATCGTTTTATTCTTGCAGCTTCATCTGCAATCCGCTTTTTCTTAGCTGCAGGATCATCTTCTTCTTCTGTTGTTAACGCTGGAAGCGGAGCTTGCTCTACTAGCACATCTTTCAACCCAAGTATTCTTAGATGTGCGAACATCCTCGTCTTCCACAGAGAGAAGTCTCTAGACCCGTCTAATCGTTCAACCTCGAGGTTCGAATTCGACATCTTGAATCGAGTTGATTCTTCACCACAACCTTGTGGCTCTGATACCACTTGTAAGGAAATCACTCTCTGTAATCTTTGTCTAGTTCCTTGGTTATACTAATCCCATTATCGATTTCTTGTAAAATAGGAAAAGTAAACGACACCAAAAATTTAACTAGTTCCCCGTATGGCTTACGGGTATGTCTCGGAGGAACCTGTTTCCCTCAAATCCACTAGAAATCAAGGTATACAAGGTGAGTTCTCTCTTGCTTAGAAATTACAATCGAGATAATGATCACAAGAACGACATCCCTGAAAACCTAAATAAGAGAGGTATTTATATGTGTCTCCTTAATTAAGTCTGGGCCTCACGTATTCATAGCCCAAAAAACCATGTCGTTAAGCCAAAGGATAATTGGTCAACTTTCATAAATGTTACTTTATTTATCAGATAACACATAATATTATATGATATCATGCTATTTGTTTAAATCACATGCAAATATACATTATATATATATATATATATATATATGTTTTCTAACAATATGCATTGTGAAAGTTTGAAGTTGGATGATGGCGCAGTGAAAACACTAGCACAAAATATTAAACCACATGTTTTGGCCCATTTATTTTCGTTTTTGTCCGCACCATTTTGTTTTCCAATTTTGCTTAAAATAGGACTCTAGCAAATAGCCCAACAAATCAATCTCCATAAAGGTGGTCAGATAACTAGGATAACTATTGTATGAGCGACTTGTTCTTATAGGTTAAGAGTTTAAATTTATTTTAGTCAAATTTTATTTTAATTTGTTTCTTGTAAATTGGTTTTATGACATTTTGATTTTGAAAGTTTGCATGAGTAGCGGAATAGTCACTAGCCAACCTTTAAAAACGGAAATGACGAATAGCCATTTATTTTTGGTAAACCAAGACCATATATTGGATCATATTTGGGTTCCCAAATGGTGGATTTGGGAGACATGAATGCTTAAAATAATATGAGGTGACTTTCTAATAATTTTTATCTTTCATTTTTTTTGTCAGATGATTTTCATCTGATAACTTTTATCTTTTATTTCACATTTAAATACTAGTATTTTCAAGAAAAATAATAAATCATCATGTGTGCGAGAAAAGTATGCCAAGGGACTTGGAATATCTTATTTTTCGTTTGAGTGATAAAGATAATGTTAAAGATGTGTGGATCTTAAGGATTATGAATAAGCCCTTTGTTGTTTTGGTTTTATGCTTCCTTTCATGAAAGAAAAGTACTTCACAAAATATCGTGCTTTCAATGAACTGGCAATTTTTCGCAGTTCGGAAGCCGGTTTTATCAAGGAAATTGTTAATGAACTTGAGAGATTTTTAGCCGATATTCGAAGCAAGGCCACAGAAGATTATCAATGTATCAACTTCCTCCAGAATAAGAGGATAAAGATGTATCAATTTTTTCCTGAATGTGAGAAGAAAAGTCTTGGAAATGGTCATATCAATTTATCAAATGCAAGAGGTCAAGACTCGGGAGGAGCAAAACCAAGAAGTTCTGATATATAAACGTGGTTTTATTAAATGATTCAAGTACGTCAGATAGAGCCTCATGCTCTTCGTTTTGTTATTCAATCAATAAACTAGTCACCAATTTCTTTATTTCATTGTAAATAATATTTAAGGTGTTTGCATATTTGTTTAAAAAATAATGTAATATATGTAAAATAATATTTTGAATTTTTTTTTGGGACATCAAACTCCATTTTCACAAAGTTATCGGAAAGAAACTCTTTTCCAGAGAGATTTAAACAGGCACCGACGGACTTACATGGAAAAAAGTGATCCACGAACTCTTTATTTAGCTAAGTAATCGGTCCGGACATTGTTACAACGAAGAATAAATTTAATACTAAAAGATGGAAAATAAGAACTAAAAGATCTAAAGATGAAAAGTTTCGCTGAAAAAAAAAAGACACTCTTAAGGGGTTATCATGCATCGCAATGTCGATACATTTTGAGGCAAACACTACATTGGTCTTGTCAATCGAAAACATGCTTTCCATAGTCCAAATAAGAGAGTTAAATTCTGCATGGAGAGGTGATAAGCATTTTCGAGCACTTTTGAGGCCGATGTGTAGAATCTTCTCTTGTTCCACAAAAACCCAACCATGGCCACCTAAGGTGTTAGATCTGTGCCATAAAGCATCAAACTGACACTCTTTGGGCTAGGGGGTGAGAGTCAGGACAAGCCATAAAAGAACCAGGGGAGGGGATTTATTGATAGACTCTGTTAAGTTCACCCACCTCCAAGTTGAAGCTTCCTGAGGTGGTTCTCTCACATTTTCAAAGAAAGCGATTTCGGGCTTTCTTCGCATACCAGAGTATCCAAGGAAACATATGGAGGGTCTCCTCTCCTATTCCTATTTCTTGGCCTCTCAGAATAGGAAATCAAGATTAAAGAAGAGAGATTGTCTAGGAAACAAGGTCCTCGAGGATGGAATGAGAGACAAGACAAAGAGCTTTCTAGATGGTGAACATTCAAAAAGGAGGTGATTAATTGTTTCTATTTCCGCACCATAACGAAGACAATCTTTTTCTTTACCGATATATCGATAAAATAAACTTTAGCAAGTCGCCAGACATACCGAAATACATTGGCACACAAAATGCTAGAGCTTGCGTGTAGTTTTAAATTTCTATGCTTCTGCATGAAGTGTCGTAACACCTGATCCCTGAAAAGGAGGGTCACAAGCAGGACAAGAAAACGCTCTCGCAGTACCTGACTTGATGGTGAAGTTGCCTGATTTAGTATGAAGCCAACTATAGCCCTCGCTCAAACATGCCTGGCTAGACCAAATACCTAGGATCAGTGGAATATGCATCTGGTCGACTAGAGCTTGGAGGCGATCCAACTTCCACTAATTCGAAACAGGATAAAGCATGTCATTGACATAAAGGTGCGGACCCTTATGTTAATAATGCTTTTCAGAGGATGGGCTGGAATAGTAGAGATCCATAGTTCCACCGAAACTAGTAATCCTGATCCTCTACTCCTTTGGAGACACAGAAACAAAAACAAAACAGAAATAAAACAAATCCAATAAGAGAGAAAGATCTAACCTTGTTGCAAAAGTGTCTCCAAACCACACTTCTATTCGGATAAACTCTCGAGTGTGCTTTGTAGCACTTCTTTTGTAAAATTCGACCGGAGAAAATAATTCTCTAGCAGGATCCATTATGGGAGCTCGAAATATACAAAGAAGCCTTTCTCCACTACATTATGAATTAGAAGTACTCATCTGGACCATGCACTGCATGATAGAACAACAGAAGATGATGATAGTATTTTCAGCAGACTGTTCCGACTTCGTGAAGATGGTGTCTACACTGATGGATTGATTTGCTTTCTTTGTACCTTTAGAAGAGTTAAAAAGTAAGGGGTTATTTTTTTTTTGTTTACTATATTTCTTTTTCCACGCAGTTTAATTTTTAAAACGGACAGGTTAGCACGTAGTGCTCTACTATACCCGCAAGATATTAGCTATGTAAATTTTGTTCCTCTGGTTTGGATTTCTGAACCATTTTACTTATAAAATGTTAACAAAAAATATAGGATGGATCGCTAAAACAACCTCTATTTTTAAATTTTATTATTAAACCGACCTTAATATTTGGATATTACTTAAACGACCTAGTTTTGTCTTAAATGGCCGTTTTACCCTGCATTCATTTGTTGACAAAAAAACGTAATTAGGAAAATGTCATTAATGAATTTCTGCCACGTAAGCGCGCTAGAACTTAAGTCTACCAAAATTATGACAGTAGACTTAATAGTTTAGACAGTAGACTCTAGCAGAGCTATGACAGTAGACTCTACCAGAGCTATGACAGTAGACTCTACCAGAGCTATGACAGTAGACTTTTGTTTTGTATGCGGTGGTAGACTTACTTGGAAAAGTCTATCAGCTTTGACAGTAGACTTTTATTAAATAAAACGGTAGATTTTAGTTGAAATGTTACGGTGGACTTAGTTTTCTCAGTTATGGTAGATTTACGGGAAGAAGTCTACCATTGTGACGGTAGACTTTAATAGGAATACATGGTAGACTTACGTTTTCATATTACGGTAGATATTATTTTTTACGTAGTGGTAGATTTACGTTGAGAAGTCTACCATTGTGACGGTAGATTTTTCTACCAGTGTTGACTTGTTGACTTTTTTCGTAGAGTTCCGAAATTTTGGTAGATTTAACTCACTCGACGGTAGATTTTGTAACCTATGGTAGATTTATCTCGCTGTTGATGGTAGACTTTCGGGTGAGTTGGTTATGGTAGATTTTTTTCTCACATGGTAGATTTATTGTGTTTTGGTTGATTTTGGTTATATAGTGGAAGATTTTAGTTGGTAGACTTTCGGAAGTTTGGTAGAATTTATATTTCCGATGGGGTAGATTTTAATGTGAATTATGGTAGACTTTTTAACCTCTCATGGTGGTGTACCTTTAGTATTTTTCACCGGCTTTGAATACAAAATTTGCTAGTTACAGAGATTTGGTAGACCAAGATCAAGATCAAGATCTGGTTACAGAGATTTGGTAGATACACAGAGTAAAATTTTCTCAGCTTGTTTAGGATCTTCCAAGCCTCTCTCCTCAGCAAACTTGTTTGTGTGTTTTACTATCATGTTGTGCATCAATCTTATCTATCAGTGTGTTTACTAGAACTTTGTACCTTTAGTTCTCTTGTATATCTAAAGAGTCATTAAGGTTTCTTACATAAAAGTACCAACAAAAAAATTAACATAACATAACATACTTATCTACCTAAATCAATCATAATAGACTAATTAACTAAGCTTTACTTGAATTGTTTTCGGTAGACTTAGCTGTTTGGCAAATCTACTTCTCATCCTGTTGAAGATCTTCCAAGCCTCTTCTTAGCAAAAAAAATTGTGTGTTTTACTATCAGTGTGTTTACTAGAATATTTTGTGTGTTTACTTAGCATTTATACCTTTAATACTCTTGAACTTATAACTTTTTCATTAAACATCTAAAGAGTGAAGATGAGTTGTCATTGTCGTCGCTCATTCTCGCTCAAAAAGTCTACCATAACATACAATAAAAATCTACCATGACATACACTAAAAATCTACCATAACATACAGTAAACTTGAGTCAAATTTGAGTTAAACCTGTAAAGTCTACCATAACAAAAAGTGTAAAACTCGAGTCAATAATAGTAACAGAAATGTCTGTCCACTCTAAACACATTGAACATAACCCATCGTAACCCACTACAGATTTCACCAACACATTGAACATAACCCATAATAAACTAGGTACATAAAAACTCGACATAGAAGTAAAGAGATAAATCAACTTGTGCAGAAGACAGGACAAGCTTTCTCTAACAGGTTTTATCTGCACGCCAAAGAAAAATATAGCCAATTTTCAGAATGATGCAAACAAATATTGGAAAAAGTATGTAATCCATAGTGAAGACCCACTGGATTTGTATTGTATTATAGTGTTAACAAACATCCGCTATTTACTATTACTATCCAAGCTTTATTTTCAATATAGCTCGAATACCTTTGGTAGCTCTGTTTAGTTGATCAGAAAAAATAAACACAGCTACCACTATCAGCGTACACATAAGGTTCAAAACACAAGAAAAGAGAATATAAAGAGCTATTTTTTTTTTCATGGCCATTAGAGTAATCTGCATTTATTTCCTGTCGTTTCTTTAAAGAGAATAGAAAAAGTACAATGTCGTTTCTTTAGAGAGATTCACACGAGTGTAGGTGTTGAAGAATAATCATTATCTCGTATAATACAAAATCACATTTGTATAAATTAGTTATTTATGAAGAGTCACGAATGTTTTTCGTACAGTTGTGTTTATTAATTATACATTCATGTTGTTTCAAACACAATGGTTCACGTGTATAAGTATAGATTGAGTCTTGATTTTGTAATGTGTGTTTTGGTGTGACGAGTGTAACACAAGAAAGTCAAATAAGAAGTTTCAGTTTTCTTTTATACTTTGTTTCTCTCTCGTCCAAGTTTTTTATTCTTCATAACCGTAAACATCAAAACACCAACATGGTATCAGAGCTGTACATGATCATTGGAGCCTGTAGAAGCAAGAAGAAGGAGAAAGACAGAAGATGAAGATAATAAGAAAATGGAGTCAGCCATTGAAGAAGAAGAGAAAAAAAGAGGGAGGAAACAAAAAACAAAAAGGTGATAACGACCAAGGAAGAAACCGAGGAGGCACGTGATCATCACGCGACGGCTGGGAAGTCATATGTGACGCGTTCGGTAAGTGTAGGAAGAAGATCGCGAGTGTGGTGGGTCGCGACTGTCGTCGTGACTACTTCCGATGTCGGAGATGGCGCCGGTCATAAGGCTCACGATGTGAAGAAGACGGTTACACGTGCAGCACATGACGTGGAAGAGAAGGTGGCTGACAAAGCCCATTATGCTAAAGAAAAGGAACGATGGCCCAAAAAGCCTATGAATCAAAGAGACCAAGGCCATAGAAGTCGAGGTGATGATTCAAAAATAGAAAAGAAAAAGCCAAACAAACTAAGGCTAAGAAAGCTAAAGTGATAACTCAAGAAGAAGCCAAAGAGTACAACGGATAGAAAAAGCCGAGTTGATGGTTCAAGAAGAAGCCAAAAAGGACTACGGATAGAGAAAGCCAAGTTGATGGTTTAAAAAGAAGCCAAAAAGGACTACGGATAGAGAAAACCGAGTCGATGGTTCAAGAGTTAAAAGAGTCTAAAGCGAAAGCCGAAGTGATGGTTTAGAGAAGTCGGTTGGAGAGACAACCGAAGAAGACGTGAAGAATCACGTACAAAAACTTGGAGTTTATACGAGATATGACTTAGGGGAGTATTGAAGAATAATCATATCTCGTATAATACAAAATCACATTTGTATAAGTTAGTTATTTATGAAGAGTCACGAATGTCTTTCATACAGTTGTGTTTATTAATTATACATTCATGTTGTTTCAAACACAATGGTTCACGTGTATAAGTATAGATTGAGTCTTGATTTTGTAATGTGTATTTTGGTGTGATGAGTGTAACACAAAAAAGTCAATAAGAAATTTCAGTTTTTTTTTATACTTTGTTTCTCTCTCGTCCAAGTTTTTTATTCTTCATAACCGTAAACATCAAAACACCAACAGTAGGCACATAGTTTTAAGGAAAAGAAATGAAATTGGAGTACCTTATGTGTAGGACTGCGTCTTCCTTAAACATCAACGTTACTCCCATTCTCAGTTCCAGGAGTTGGATAATCACTTGAGCTAGTCGGGATGTTATACATGGAGGAGTTATCAGCAGTACCAGGAAGTGGCATTGGAAGGGGAGTCTGCAATGGTGTCAGCTCAACACAAAAAAAAAAAAAAAACAATGCCCAAAACAATACCGATGACCTCTCTATTGGTCCACTTAAGACTCCAGCTTGCATCATCTTCGTCTCCCAAAAACTACTTTTAGATGGAAAAGTTCTTCTTGTAAAGTGCAGATGGGACCAACCTGAGTCATCCCAAGACCTACCAAATCGATGTCAGTTACATCTCCCAGTATTTCCTGAAGCAAAAGATAATCCAATGTTAGAAACGTTGATGGAAATTGATTATCAAACTTGCTTATTATGCCTAAAGATGTAAAAAACAAATGATACTTACAGCTTGTCTCATGGTCCTCGGAAAACCATCAAGAATAAACCCTGATTCACCTTCGGCTTCACCAGCCTCAAGTCTTTTAGACAATATATAGGTCAACTATAAACAAGAGATTATTCAACTCTTATGCATACATATAACAAACAAACAGAACAAAGAAATTAGTCAATGGAAGTAACTTCGATCATCCATGAACGGAAGTAACTCCGACCATCCATTCTCCAGAAAAATCGCAGATGCAAGTTCAGAGATAGTATCGCAAACCTTCTTAGCTACAGATTTAGTACTCTCCTGTTGCAGAGAAGCGATGAGAACTGTTTTAAGAGTCAAACGAGTAGATTCCCCAGTTCGAGGGTAGATAAAAGCGGAACCGTCTTCATCTCCAGCACGAGTGAGTTGTTTCCGTAACAAAACAACGAGTTTGGGAGATGAATTGAGAGATTGAACGAGCTTCAAAGCGAGTGAATCGGGATGTGTTTGTTTGCAGAGATTGAAGAGAGATTCGGCGTGGGAGCGTTTTTCGTTGGAAGAAGACATGAGGTGTGAAATTAGGGTTTCGAAGTGGGAAGGATCGGGGCCTAGGATGACAGACAGTTGAATCTGTGTTTTTTAAAGAAAAAAAATAGCAAGTAATTATAAAATCAGACACTGGTTTTATATCTTTTTACCACAAGGTTGATTTAGTAATAAGAAAAAACATGTAGATAGTTTAATGCAATTGTCTCAAAAATATATATAAATAAAGTAAGAAAATAAACATATTCCTCTATCATAGCCATTATTTCATGTTATGCATAATTGATTAGATCATATTGTTTTTATAATAAATTAATTATAGATGAAAAAAGTGAAGAGTATTGACAGATGATACATCATAGTGAAACCATGGATTAGACCATATAAATCCATGCATATTTTTTAGTTAAAAAAGTTTAGGACTTATATATAGAAAAATATATGATAAACTCTCTTTTATAAAAAAAAATATTCATTGAAATTTGTTTTAATAATGCTCTTAACCTATTACTTTACAAAATGTTAATAAATTTATAATGTGATTTATCTATTGTGATTTGCTTAATATATTGAAAATACATGGGTTTCTTTATATGCATAGTACATCCAGAATGTTGGACCGAGCCTGATAATATTAAATAGGTTGGTCGTTCCTAATAATCTTAAGTAAACATCATGAGAGATATATAAATCAAAATTACTATAATGACATATTCTAATGGTTGATTAAAATATTTGGTTTTATTAGAGTTCTTGGTGTCGTAGTCTTACACTCATTATTAATTCAGTGTTATTTGATATAAGTCTTGTTTGGATTTAGTTTAAGCAAAATAAATTAAATAGCAACTTGGAATGTTTTAAGAAGTTTTTATTTCAACAAGAATGTTTTAAGTGTTTAGGTCCGCTTTAGACACAAGACAATTGTAAAAAACTAATAGATAAAAGGACAAATTATCTTGGGTGTAGTAGACTTACACTCCTGACAATTTTCTTGGTGCTGTAGACTTACAATCCTGAAACCAGATTGATTTTTATTTTATTAGTTTTTGCATTGGATCATTTTTTCATTTTTACTAAAATATATCCCGTGCTTATATTTTTATTTTATTAGTTTTTGCATTAGATCATCTTTTTTTTTTATTAAAATATATCCCGTGCATAAGCACGGATTGAAGTTTTCATATATAAAATTAAAATCAACATTTAATTTAATTTAATAAGTGTATTTAATTAAATCAACAAAATCTTCACAAAATTTATTTTTAACAACTTTTCAAGATATTTAAAATAAATTAATTAATTTTTTAAAAATTATAATCTATAAAAAAGTAAAATAATTTGACTACCTTCATAAATTCTTCCTTAAAATTTTCCATAAAAAATTACAAATCTACGTAAAATTTCTTATTTTTAGAAAATTATATCAACATTTAATTTAATTTAATTAGTGTGTTAAATTAAATCAATAAAATTTTCATAAAATCTATTTTTAACTATTTTTCAGAAAAATCAAAATAAATTTTGCACCTTGTCAAATTAAATCATATATGAATTAACAATTTTAAATCTATTAAAATTTATTAATAAATTCGATATTATAAAGAAAAACTAGTATTAACGTTAATATTTCCAAAAACATCGGAAAAAAAAAACAAAAAGACAAAATAAAAATAGAAAGTATTAGAACGTTTTGTGGGGCTGTGGGCCCATGAATGAACTAGAACGTTTTTACTACTAAATTTATTTAAAAATAAAAATATATATATAAAAGACAAAAGAAAAAATTTGTGGGGCTGTGGGCCCATGCCACACCTATAATCTATACGCCTCTACGGACGTCATCCCAGCATCCCCTGTCCGGACGTCATCCCAAGACAATTATCCACACCTATAATCTGTTCTCCTCTTATACTTTATTGCATAAATCTAAAAAGTTACTTTGTTACATTTTAAAACGTTTTTTTGTTTTACTCAAATTCGATAATTTATAAAGGACCAATGTTTTATGATCCAAAATCATGTTGGATGATTTAATAATTCAATATATTATCAGTAAAAAGAATATGTATTTAGTTATCTATATTTTAAATACAGAAAAAAAAAAATTTAATGATCATATATATATATAGATTAAAACCCATAGAAGTATGTTTAAAACCAAGATTTCTCTAATAGATTTGGTTTATTTATCTTGAGTTCATGGATATATTATGTGATTGTTGCTAAGCCTTCTTTTGGTTAGTTTTCATTTTTTAATTTAATTGACTAGTATGGTGGATGAACCATGTATTTATTTAAATTCATATTTATTTAAAATACATATGATAATTGGTACGCAATTAAAATTTATTTATAACAGTAATTTTTTGGAATTGATAATTTAATCAATTTGTAACAGTTTACTTTTGTTCTCCGTATTATTGGTGTCAAATAAACAAATTAGTGGTGACATGAATGAATTTTGTTCTCCACATTGTATTTGGGGACTCTTATATTGGTATGAATAAGTATAGAAAATATGGAAAATGTTCAAATATTGATAAAAATTTAAAAATGGAAAAAATTAATTAATTTAGTTTTGGTCAAAGAAACAGAAAATTTATTGTGGTAAATTAATGTGAATAATTAAACATATTACTAATAATTAAAAAAGAAAAAGATAACACATGTCAAGGATTTAAAGTGCCAAATGTCAAAAAGTTAGAGAGTAAACTCTTTAATATATTAAGGATTTCGAAAATAGTTGCAGATATTTAAGATTAGAGATATATATATATATATATATATGATTCACGCTATCTCTGCTTAGATATTTTAATTATATAATTTTTATAATTAATATTATAGTTTAGATTTATCGTCAGTTGATGATTAATCATAAACACGTTATATTATCCCGACTGTAAAAAATAAAACTAAAATGTTCTCATGTAAAAATAATATGATATACACACACTTAAAACTTTGTTTAAATCAAGTTGTTGTTGTGCGTCACGGAGGCAGGTCCATAGCTGTTTCGTCCTACATCTTTGTCATTTTCATATTCAAGTTTGAACTCTTCAATACACCTTGACGCTGAACTTTGTTTCCAATCTAAAACCCGACCCAAAACACATAATTAAGTCACTTCAAAATTAGCTCTCCAAGAGATTTGTTTATATCAATGAAGATAGTGAATTCAATAGGAAGGCTTTCACAGCATCAAAGTCAAAACTAAAACATCACTAGTATCATAATGGATTTGATTGCAACTGATACAAATAGCTAAACCGACCCCAGACACATAAACCACACTCAAAGTTAGCTACAATAGATTATTGTAAAGACAAGGGATTCAAAGAGAGATACTATAAGAGAATCTATAATCTCAAGTTAAAATCAAACGTCACTAGAATCATCATGGACTGATCAAAACTCATACAAATAGTAAAAAACCAAACGTAGCAAAAAGAACTAGCACTCATCATACTCTTAAACCGGATCTTTCAAAATTAAATAAATCGTTCAATACACTTTACACTGTTCTTATTTTGGTTATTTGTTCTACTTAATACGAAATATTTGAGTTGTTATTTCGTTCTTTAGTGAAATTAATTTTATAGTGGTTGCTTACAATTTTACAGTATAAAAATTGATAGCTTTCTTTTATATAGTATAGATTAATTTGTTTATTGATTTTCCTGTCCACCATATATAAACTTATATTTGTTCTCACGAAATTTTTATCAATCTGAGCTAGTATTTGATCTCACGCACGATCTCTTTACTAATCATAAACTAATATTTAATCACATGAATATTTTAGTCTGTAAGGGCTCTATAAAAGGGTAAAGTCACCAGTTGCTTCTTCATTCGCTTATCTGGTCCTATGCACTTGATCCAATTACACCTCAATAAACCACTGGAATCAAGTTGATTTTCGTTTTAGTAAAAGAGAAGAAGCCTTCTTGAACCAAACTGGTGAAGATCTATCATGGCCACTCTATCTCGCCCCGTCCCTCAAGTGTTTATCAACTTCCGGGGAAAAGATCTTCGTTATGGCTTCGCCAGTCACCTTATAGATGCCTTGGAAAGACACAACATTAAATTCTTTGTAGATACTCATGAACAAAAGGGAAGAGACTTGAAACACCTCTTTAAAAGGATCGAAGAGGCCACAGTCGCGCTGGTTGTCTTATCGACAAGGTAACAACGTTCGAACTATGTGTTCAATATAAATGTTGGTTAGATTATGAAGCTATATACTACTATTCTCAATAGGTATGCAGAATCAAAATGGTGTTTGGAAGAGCTGAGTACAATAATGGAACAAGCGGGAAAAAATGAACTGATTGTCATCCCAATCTTTTATAAGGTGAGACCGGAAGACGTGAGGAAACAGAAAGGAGTATTCGGCTATAGGTTTTGGAGACGCACTGAATCCAGTCGTGAAGAGATGGAGAAATGGCAAGCAGCTTTGAAGGCCGTGTGCAACAAGGTTGGCTTCACATTGAACCACAATAGGTAAACTCTTTTCTTATTCATATCCACAGCTTGAACCATATAAACCATAATTTATTTGAGTTCCCCACCAAATCAGATACATTTCCAAAGTAGAAGGATTCTCAGTAGTTTTCCTCTTTCATTTCACAGATCCGAGGCCAAATTTATTAAGAAGGTCGTTATGGAGGTTGGGCAAGTTTTAAACACTATTCAATCTGAAGAAGGAAGAGGAGACGATCGTGTAAAGAAGGTGAAAACATATAACATCCCACTGGCTCTGCCACATGCATAGTTTGGCTCAATGGTTGGGCTGGTGCAGTGTTTGGCTAACTCTCTAAGACTTTTCACAAGTATGCCTCACCAGTCATGGTTGTTCTTGCTGGTCAGGCTGGCTCTGTTGTGAGTTTACAAAGAGATTTTGTTTCCATTGCTCTCTGTTTTTGTGGCACCAATTGCCAACATTGAAAGAGAGTAAGTGTCTCAACTTTTCCCAAGGTATCATTTTTTCTGAAGAATGCAGAAACAATTCTTAATACCAACAAATGCAATAGGTAAATGATTTGGATAAACCATCTCTCCTAACAAAATCTCAACTCATACCGTATAGAAATCAGCCTTGTTTGATACAAAAACAAGAAAACACATAGCAAGTGCAAAATTTCTGAGTAGAGAATGAAAAATGGAAACAACTCAATAGCCACCCTTGAGATCGTTGACAACATCATAAGGGATGGGAGTTACAGTCTCCAAGGTCATACCTTCGACCATGAAACCTGGTTTAGGACCTTTGGGCTGTCTCTTGGTGCTGATAGTCTCCCCTCTGGCTTTAGCTGCAGCCTTAAGCTCATCGTTCTTCTTCTTCCTGAGTTTAAACTCCTCAGCACACCTTGACTGCTGCACGTGCTCCACACGCACATGTATCCTCTTCCTTATGATTCTGTTCCCAATCTAAAACCAAACGGTCCAAACCCAAACACAAAATTAAGTCACACTCAAAATCACCATTCCAAGAGATTTCACTAATCGTAAAGAGAATAAATTAGAAGGCTTCCACAACATCAAAACATCACTAAGAATCATAGTAGATTGATTGCAAATTATATAAATAGCAATAGAAGGACCCAAGAAGAAAAGCTTGAATCTTTCGAACCATTACTAATCCCACATCTCAGAATTCAAAACAGATAGCACCAATTATAAGGAAAATGATATTACCCAGAATATAAGCTTGAATTTTTCAACCAATACACAATCACACAATCAGAATTTGAATAGATAGCTCAAAAATCACTAACTTACTCATAGAAAAGAATCATAATCCTAATTCAATAATCAAAACTCTTTCAAACAAATCAAAGATTGAAGAATCAAACCTGTTTGTTGACTTCAACACCAACGGCACGCTTAGTGACGTTCCAGATGCGACCAGTACGACCATGGTAGAACTTGTGAGGCATACCCTTGTGAATAGCACCATTAACCTTGACATCGACATAATCGCCGACCTTGAAGGTCCTGAGGTAAGTGGAGAGTGGAATATAACCCTTCTTCCTGAAGGGTCTCGCGAACAGATCTCTCGTTCTCGCCCTCACTCCGTGTCCCGCCGGCATTGTTCCTCCTCTCTCACTTCTGTCTCTGGTGAAACCCTAAAAATGGGAGAGAGAATGATGAAACTAGTTTAAAGGCTTTTTGTATAAATGGGCCTATTGGGCCTTAAAATATTTAGCCTTATTTCGATTGACATAAAAACCCTATATTTTCAATTATTTGTGATTTGCACCCTGGTCTAATTAAATATTATAAGGGGTGGGCAAAATTCTTGAACATACCCAAATATACACACATTACACATAATATACGCATAAGATATAAGTGTATGTTTCTTTCAAATTTCAATGTTTAAGTGAATGTAATTTGGATTTTTTTTTTTTTATAATAATTGTTATTTTGGGTAAAAAAAAATTTCGAAAAATCTGAAAAACCCAAAAAATCGTAATCCGAAGCTAGCCAAACAATATACTAAACCCAAACCCGAACAGGTATCTGAACGGTGTTATTAATATAGAGAACAAACAAAACCAAACACGTGTTTCTAAAATCTGAGTTTGTGAATTTACATTGTAGTTTGTTTTGTTTTGAATCACTTTTTTGGACTATGTTCTTTCTCATTGTTTGAACTTTGAAAGGATATTAATACTTGTATAAAGAAATGTGGGTGTGTGAAAACATATGTTTCTCAGTACGTAGGAGCATTTTAGTAAAATATAGTCACATGCATAGAAAACGTATATATACTAAACGAAAATCTATTTATATTTAAATTGTGTTTTTCCCTTTTTTTTAACCATTATCATCAGACGAAATAAAGGCAGGTATGTTAGAACAATGCAATATAACGAGGAAGATTGAAATTTGGGTTACATAGAAGAAAATTAGTAATGGTGATGATGGAGACGCTGTTGTGTGGATTAAGTTCATGACTGTCTCAATACCGAACTTCCCCAGGTTTTGTTACGTGCGTTCAAGTTACTTGGTTGATTATAATATCTGCGGAAAAACTTTCGTCATGTGTTGTAGCGATGACAAAACTAGACGGGCTTGGGTCTATTTTGTAAAACTCATATAAGTAATATACAATATAGTTATTGAATTTTTTTTTTTTTATATTGGTTGATAATGAAAAAATAATATACATCCATATATGAAAAAAATTTATACCGATATTATTCTGTAAAGTATTTAAATTACTATTGAGACAAAAAATTTATTTCAAATATATCATTCGGAAAAGAGTTTTCTGCAAAAAAAGCCTATAATTCGTCAATTTCTGTAACTTTATCCTCCATCTCAAAAAATGCAATAATCCTACAAAGTCAAAAATAATATGCAATATAAGCATTATATGTATCTTCTAAACGTCAAAGTCATATACATTACTATTTATCAATAGTAATATTGGACTTCGTGAGAGCTTCTATTTGATATATTATTTATCAAAATTTTACAAATTTGACGGTAACGAAGACGAGTTATATTACATATTATTTTTGATTTCGCGGGATTAACCTGCATTTTTTGAATATGAAGGATAAAGTTGAAAAAATGGCGCTTTTAAAAAGTTATTTTTGTAGAAAACCCTTCGGAAAACTATAGTGTGAATCCGGTGTTTTATGAACGTACGTAACATGTTCAAACAAAGCATGTTTCTACATTCAATCAACTGGCAGATTTCTTCACTAAAACACTTGGTGGTCGTTCCTTTCAGTCGTTTTTATCCAAATTGGACATTCGAGATCTTCATGCTCCAAGTTGAGGGGATATATTGGGCTATATTATGTATATACTTGTTGGACCTACTAGAGTTAGAGTTAATTAATGTATAAATAGTTTAGAGCAGTCATTGTAAAAAGGTTAAACAGAAAATACAGAAACTTCTGGTTCCTACAACAGGCTAGATGGATTGAGGATGTGGATGAACCGTTAGGGTTACATGGTATGGGTTACGATAGTAGTAGACCCGAAAAGAGATACAAGATTGTTAAGTGTGATACAAGTGAACCACATTATCTCGATTACCTTCAAAGATATGCAATGTTTGAATCTGAAACCAATGCGTGGAAGTATATTGATCATGCAGCAAAGTCCACTACACGTTATAATAATGTGTTCTTGTCCTTGAATGGAAATTTGTATTGGACTGCTTATAATCTCGAAACTGGTCAGTATTTCATCCAAATCCTCGATGTTTCAAAAGTGATTATAAAGCCCTTTTGTATTATATCATGTAAGAAGAAATGTTCTTTCCCTACTCATGTCCTCGCGGTTTACAAGGGAGATCGGTTTTCGTTGTTAGAACAATGCAAGACCAAGATTTGGGTGACAAAAAAAAGAAAGTTAGTAGTGGGGATGATGGAGACACTGTGGTGTGGATTAAGTTCATGACAGTCTTAGTACCTAACTCCCCCAGGTTTTATCACAAGTTTTCAAGATACATGGTCGATAATAGTTTATATGGAAAGACCTTCGTCATGTGTTGTAGCGACGAGAAAAATAAACAAGCTTACGTCTATATTTTGAGGGGAAATATGAGCAAAAAGATTAAAATAGATGATGTGCTTTATCAGTTGTCTGTTCCCCTTTTCTTGAGA
The DNA here is from genome assembly GCA_026770425.1 of Boechera divaricarpa. Taxonomy (NCBI): domain Eukaryota; kingdom Viridiplantae; phylum Streptophyta; class Magnoliopsida; order Brassicales; family Brassicaceae; genus Boechera; species Boechera divaricarpa. The sequence continues at coordinate 2,879,018 of CM049179.1, forward strand.
GACTATCGTCTTTTGATGAAGTGAACAAGAAGACTTAACAAGTTTGATCCCCATTGTGGCTTTCTTGCTTTTTTTTTTTGTTTTTCTTTTTTTTGTTAACTAGCAATCTTTATGTCTCAATTCATTATTATACAGATCAAACAAAACCAACTTCATGTGTGTTCTTGTTATATTTTGGTAGTTTCTTTTTGTTATGATTCAGTATCAATTTTACACTGTAGTTTGTTTTGATATGAATCGCATTCTTTGGAGTCAGTTCTCATTGGTTTTAAAGGTATTTTAATTATTTTTATAAAAGGTTCAAGATAGATTCACAGTTTGTTGACCTAATTCGAGTAATAGAGGTTTGGTTCAAATCTAGTTCGTAACCATGGACATATATACTAAACTGAACCAAAATTTTCCTCACTTTATTTTAAGTTTCACAAATTTTTTGGAAAATTGTGTTATGGCTGGAGTCTTGCAAATGTAAGTATGTTCCTCTATATCATTTATCTATCAAAGTAGTGTTGTATTCACGCATCCCCACTTCGACACGGCAAAGGATGTGCAAGCACCTTAATACAAAGCCATTGCTTCTTCCAGTGATTTCTGTTTACAGAGAGAGCTCTACTGGTTTTTCCCAAAGACTGAGATCTAGAGAGTTAAGAGAACAGAAGAGAACACCCGATAGATAGGTCTTACAGAAAACACGGACGAGACTTATGAGTGCAATGCCATGAAGTGATTCTGCTTACGGGCATGTTCTGGGACAAGCCGGTCCACAGTTTCAGGAGGGATACCAGAGAGTTCTGTAGGATACAATTGTTTATCAATCAATTCATGCAACACATACATTGAAAGAGCTGATGAAGGATCACAGATTTATATGAATAATGAGAGGTGAATACTACAAGACACGAGCAATTTGCATCTTAACCCCATGAAGAACACATTAGAGGACTCTTTTCTATAGGAGGCTCGAGAGAATCCCACATCATTCCTTCTATTCTAAACAACCAACTTCGATTTAGTAGTTATGCTCATCGCTAAAAGAGCCTATACATAACATTTGTTGATTATGGTTTATAATTGTATGTCTATTAGAAATCAGGAGTAGGGGGCTTGAAATATAGGTGATTAAGCAGCCTACAAGCTAGTTGAGGTCGGGATCAACCCACTAATTCTCTTCCCCTAAAAAGAATTTCAACACGAAAAAAATAAGAAGAAGCAAATAATGGAACCGTACCTTGCGATTTAAAATTGAAAAGAGGAGGAAGTGGCCGGCCGTTTGGCAGACGAGCGTTTGGGTCTCTTAGCTCATCAAAGAACGGGTGGATACAAGCTTCCACCTATCAGAAAACCATAAGACATACTTATAATGGGTTAGCTTCTGATGCTGATTCCAAACAAAATATGGAAGTAGAATATGTAACAAAGTCAGAGAAAACTATGAATAACATACCGCTGTGCATCTCAAATTAGGAGAATACTGGAAGAACCTACAGAGAAGATCTACTGCTTCCGGTGGCAAACGTTTTTGGAAAACCTGAAAAGAACAAACACATGATTCTTGTGCTGTAAGAACAGTATCAGAGAGAAGTAAACCAAGAAAATAATCTCTAAAGTAAAATTTTAGCACGGATCACAAACAAAGAGAAAAATATTATAGCGCGAGCCACCGAGTTCTGGAATGTCAGCTGTATAAAATTCTGAACAAAACTTCTTCTAGATGGAAATTCAAACCAGCAAAAAAAGCCAAAATAATGAAGCCTAATTGTTTTCAACCCCCATGAGTCTGTGCACAAGTAATCCTTTTTGGCAGTATTAGAAGTTTTAATTTATTTGTTTGCAAAAGAATCTTATACACAAAGATTCCATTGATTAAACAGAAGTAATTTATTTCATTCCCACAGTACTACGTCTTAGGCCATGCCTCTCAGTAAAGCTGTCACATTGCTTTGTAAGCCAGAGGAATGAATACGAAGTTAATTGATCACATATACCCCAATCACCCTCACTAAACAAGACAATATTGGACAGATATTTACACCTAGAATCCAATTGATAAACCTATTAGGTGATAATTGATACTACTAGCGGCATACCTTGTGCCAAGGGTGAGGTTTTATCTGGGGAAATTTAAATTCTGTGTAGTTTGGATTCATGCATTTGATCTCCTCCCTTGTTGGTGTACCCAAAACCTGCATGACAATTAAAAGCCCATGAAGAAAGAATGTAAGAGGTCCTACTAAAAAAAATGGTGTTAAATTTTTTATGAAAAAAATAATCAGCAGTGAGCAACTATTAGTCAGAGCCAGCTCTAACAGATGTCATTTTCTTTGTAAATAAAACTAACCCTGAAAGAATTGATAGCAAAAATACTACCTTTATGATTTCAACAAGTTGATCGACTCCACTTTCGCCAGGAAACAGAGGCTGTATAACAAATCCACGAGAGCAAAAAGGACTAAGAGAGTGAAGAAATAAAATTACAAGCACAAAATCATATAGCTAATACAAAAATAGTGCTCCAACCTGTCCAAGAAGCAGTTCAGCCATCACACAACCTGTGGACCATATGTCTATTGCAGTTGTGTACTCAGTGGCTCCAAAAATGAGCTCGGGGGCACGATAGTATCTTGAACAAATGTAAGAAATATTGGGTTCTCCTTTCACCTGTGGAGCATGACACGTCAAAATCCAAGCATGCACCAGGAAAACTAAACCATTAAGAGCTATAGCTGATAAACTGTACCAACACTTTTGCACTCCCAAAATCACAAATTTTTAGCTGATGTGTGTGTGGATTCACCTGCACATCACAATAGGTGTAAAGACACATATAAGTGTGTTTAATTAAAACAAGGCCACATTTTTTAAGAAAAATTCTAAACAATTGCAGGTACGGTGAGCCTAAACAGCTGAAACATTATTGAACAAGTTCATTCTTGTGAAAGCACAAGAAAAGAGGATTCTAAATATTTGAACCAACGAACTGACCAGCTAAAAAACAAAAGTATTCCCTAAAATTTAGATTTTTAGCATCTTGCTTGAATTAATAGCATTTCCAGTGAAATTAATTAAAGAACAGAAGCCCAGTACCACTGTGAGGATTGAAAACAAACATCAGCGAGATGTATACGTAGCCTTGTTGGCTTAAATCCTCCAGGCACGTAATAATGAAATATTATCACGTCAGTATCCAGCCTACTATAATGATCAAATTTGTAGAAGTAAAGAACAGTGTCTTATATTTATGTATACTAGTGCCTTTAAAATCCTTATGTATGGTGACAAAGACTTAGCTATAAAAAGAAACCAAACAAAAGTAGCTTACAGAAAAGAAGTGAAATCTGTCATCAACTTCTTTTCAGTGAGAAAATATTGGAACTTACTAGCAGGTTTTGGGGCTTAATATCACGGTGACAAAGACCACAGCAATTATGAAGGTAAGCAAGCCCCCTGCAAATCTGTACACATTAACATAATGTCCAACAAATTATCAGGTTCGATTCACACTTAAGAGTTCAACAAAATTTTGACCGTTATTTCCTTTGCATAGAGACAATCAATTATGTTCAACAGTTCCAACTTCTAACGAAAAGTACAATAGTAACAGAAGCGATAGGAACTTTGCCTTCCAGTCTACAATCTATCTAGCAAGACAATGGGAAATCTCCAACCCATCAATTCTGTAATGAGCCACAAGAAATCAGTTGACACATGTCATTAAAGAAACTGAATATATCTTAAATTTTGAGTAAGTACCTATGACGCTTACATAACGAGAAACAAGAAAGATCAAAAACAGGAAATAACCACCTGATAAGTGTAGAGTTTGACATAAATCAATGGCATCAGCTGGTTCATTCTACTGTAGCTTCTGGCAGTACGATTGACAGTCTCGGGAACAAATTCAAGGACAAGATTCAGATAAACCTCTTCATTTTCTGTTCTTGAATAGAAGCTATGCTTTAAACAAACAACATTCGGATGTTCTAGCATCTGCATAATTTGTAATTCCCTGTTCTTGTAGCGCTTGTCTTGTAGAACCTTTTTGATGGCAACAACCTCTCCAGTTTCTCTGCATTTAGCCTACCACAAGGAAACATAAATGTTTGGAAATCTTAACCAATAGTAAAACAACAAGAAAGATAATCTAACTTACTTGGAAAACCATTCCAAAGGAACCAGTTCCGACTACGTGTTCTGCTATGTAACTGACTGTCTGTCAATCAAAATTAAACAGTTTGTATAAAAATCAGTACGTCTCACTAACATTCTAGACACACTTTTTCTATGACCATCTAACCTGTCTTGATTGACCATTTCGTCCGCGGAGTGTAGTTCTGATCACATGGCCAGGTTCTGCACCAGCCCCATCAATGATATCTGGTTCACAGTCCTGCAACATAGCAAAAACATCAAATACAAGTAGACTACTTCATCACATAGATGGGCTTATGAGAAGGAAGGTAAGCTAGAACAGTTCAAGGAGAAATAAACTCCTAAAGAAGGGATGCAAAACTTACTCTCTCCTCATCAGCCTCTGTCTTGTCCCTTATCCTCATCTCAAGCATATCTCTGCTCAACCAATCAACTGAACTAGAAGTGTTCTTTATATTTTTGGCAGATCTCGAACTGCCTACTCCATTTCCCAGGTGAGATTCCATGGCGGTTGTTCTGAAGATAAGACGTACTAGTATATATGGTGTCCCATCCCATCAAAGCACCAGTCTTCTTAGTAGAATTTTAGCATCGTTTTCGTAAAGAAAAAAGGTGTAAATAATTATCAGAATATTTACCCACAGGATTCAGATCGTTTGAAAATGACAACATAAAACAAAAGTCACTGGTTTGTCCAATACTTTCCATGAGAGAAAAGTATTCAAAACAAAATATCTTAACACATAAGCAGAATAAACGAGAGAGGAGAAACATGCAAACTCACTTTCAGAAAAGAAATAAAGTTAGCCAATCTACTATGTTATCGCTTTCTGAGAATATATTCTACAAATTAGACATGGCGCATAGTACCTATATATATTCACAGAACCACCAAGCACATTCTTAAATCTTGTACACCAGCATAAACATCCACAAGCAGTACAACATAGCAATATAACTCAGTGCTCTGATCTCTAGTTCCTTTGATCAATCACTACAAACATTACAGTCTGTAAAAAGAAGAGACATATTAGCAGATGATTTAAATCAATATATATATGTGAGCAATGAAATTAACAAGAGAATAAGTGGGGGAAAAAAAAAAAGGAATCAAATCAACAAAATACCTAATTTTTTCTAATAATTTCCTGGAGTTAATTATGATGACAAAGAAACACAAAAAGTCAACAATTTCAGCTTTTTAGAAGCACCAGCAACAGTGAAATAGTGGTGATAACACTGATACTACTAAACAAGACTAGAGTTGAAACCCAGATGAAATTATGACAGACCAGATCTAAATTCTACTAAAACCGACAAGGCTTGTCCTTAAACTCAGTTTCGATAATTACACAAAAAAACCCAGAAAATTCAGTAACACAGTTGTTACTACAAGAACCCTAAATTCTTCCAAAAATATGTCAAAATTACACATTTAGAAGCAATTCGAAGTAGTATTGTGAGGTTAGAAACCAAAGATGATCGATTTACCTTGAACGGAAAAGGTAAAATCACGCAACTGATGACCGTCAATGGTCGTCTTTTACTTCCATTTTTCCTGATGATTGATCCACTAATGGAGTAAAGCTGATCACTAGATTTTACTTGTAGAGATTTCTCTGTGGTTTCTTTTGTAGATTTCTTACCGTTTTGAATCAAGAGAGGTTTTCAGAGATTTATAAAAGGAATTAAAATTATAAATTACTTATATATATATATATATATTTGTCATATTTGATGTAAAAAAATTAAGTGATTTTTCTGAAAATTAATTAGGGATTGGATTTCAGCTTTTCGGTTTGGTTCGATTTGGTTTTATAGGTTTATGATTTTTTCAAATTTATAGAAACTAAAATCATATTAAATAATTTATAATTCTGTTTGGTTTAGATTTAATTTATTTTCGGTTTGGTTTTTGTTTTGGTTGTGGTATAGTTTTAGTTTAAAAAGTAAAAAAAAATATAAAAAAAAAATATTGATTTATCTTACCGTAATATGTTTTGGTACATATAAATAGTTAAGAATATATTTATTCGATTTGGTTACACAAAAAACAGTTTCGGTTTTTATTTTATTTTATTTTAGAATAATAAAACAAAATGGTTTAGAATTTTATTTCGGTTCAGTTTTGGTTTAACTATTTTCATTTGGTTTATTAACAAGATAAGCTAAAATCACATCCATTGTTTGGAATTGGATCCTTGTTAAAGTGGATGATTCTTCTATGAAATTACAAACGTTAAGAAGACTTAAGCGAAATGGTTGAATGGACTAAGTTCCCGGAGGAGCTCCACAGGATGATCGCCGTCCGTTCATTCTCCGCCGTGGAACTCAAACGTTTCCGTAGCATCTGCACAACTTTGGGTCATGAGTACTATGGATGCCTACCAAATTCTATATACTTCATCCACGGAAAGGAAGTAGAGATTAAGGTGTTCAAGCTAGACGATGCATGGTAGTATCGCGACAATGTTTGATTTTGAGAAGAGGTGTTTCCAAATGTTTGTTTCTAGCTTTCTCTGAATCTTGTTTAGGGGTCAAAGTTACTTTCTTTATATTAACAGTACCAATCATCTGATTAGAAACCTTCCCTTTCATCTCCATTTCGGGTATAGATAAAGGGTTTTGAACAAAAGATAAAACATGTTTATTGTATTATTGTAAATACAACTGATATGATATATCTTCATTTTCGGAAATCGTGATGAGACATTGAGATGTTTTAGCACTGCTTCAGAAGAATGACAAGAAAAGTACTTCTGCCTTAGCTCCACATAAGAGTATCCGAGGAGCGATAAGAAATCTGAAATAAATATGAGTCTGGAAATTTCTGTGTATTATTCACAATGTCTAAAGCAGCTTATATGGAGAAGGAAGAACAAGCTCATTCCTGAACTCTCGCCAGTCAAAGATTATACATTTAAAGAAATCTAATCAAATCAATATTGGAAAAGGAATGAGAATCAATCAGAGAAAATCTGCTGTATTCCGAGATTGACTCGTCCGATAATTACGTCTTCAATACCCTCCCTCAAGTTGGAGCATGCAAATTTTGTATGCCTAACTTGTCTCGAAAGCTTTCAAACTCGTGTTTGCCCAACGGTTTTGTAAAGATGTCTGCAAGCTGTAGAGATGTGTGGACATGTTTTGTTTCAATCTCACGGGCTAGAATTTGTTCACGAACGAAGTGGCAGTCAAGTTCAATATGCTTTGTACGCTCATGAAAGACCGGGTTTGTGCTTATGTGTATCGCCGACTTACTGTCACAGTGGAGTTGCATCGGTTGAGAGTGCTTAATACCCAAGCTTTCTAGTATCCTTTTGAGCCAAATAAGTTCCTGAGTCAAAAATGCCATTGCTCGATACTCTGCTTCGGCTGAGGAGCGACTAACCGTAGGCTATTTCCGTGTTTTCCATGAGACAGGAACTATTGCCGAGTTGAACAAAATATCCGGTAACCGATCTTCGTGTCAGTGGACAGCTGGCCCAATCTGAATCACACCATCCCGTAATCTGAAAATTAGTATCTGCTCGTAGAAGAATTCCTTGTCCAGGGCAATTCTTAAGATATCGAACAACTCTGAGCGCTGCATTCCAATGATCTACCTTCGGTTGTTGCATAAATTGTGCTAAGACATTAACACAATATGTTAAATCAGGTCGTGTAACACCCATATAAATTAGTCGACCGATGAGACGACGATATTGATCAGGATTTGGAAGCAATGGAGATGAGGACAACGCGAGTTTGTTATTCTGCTCCAACGGAAAAGTGGCAGGCTTTGCACCTAATAGACCAGTTTCGTTGATGATATCCATTGCATACTTGTATTGACTTAAATGCATCCCGCTCGAATTTCTTGCAACCTCAATGCCCAAGAAGTACTTTAATGGACCTAGATCTTTCATGTGAAAACACGATGATAGATAGGCTTTAAACTTCGTCATATCTTGAGTTGAATTCCTTGTTATTATCAAATCATCTACATAGACCAAGACATGAAGTTGTGTACCGTTGTTGGCATATGTGAATAAGGAGTAGTCGGATTTGGACTGTTGAAAGCCATAAGCAAGAAGAGCCGTGGTGAGTTTCTCAAACCAACATCGGGGTGCTTGTTTTAAACCATACAATGATTTCTCAAGGCGGCATACTTTGGTCGAATCACTCGATTCGAATCCTGGAGGCAAACGCATGTAAACTTCTTCTTTGAGATTACCATGCAAAAATGCATTATGAACATCCATATGATGCACATCCCAACCACGACCAGCAGCTACTTCTAAAAATAATCGTATTGTTCCTATTTTTGCTACTGGTGCGAAAATGTCTCCATAGTCTTTCCCTTTGACTTGATTGTTACCAAGAATAACAAGTCGAGCTTTGTAACGTTCGATCGTCCCATCCGATTTGTACTTGACCTTATATACCCATTTGCACCCAATTGCTTTTTTTCCTTTTGGTAAAGCTGCAAGAGACCAAGTTTTATTGATTTTCAAAGCATCAATTTCTTTGCGCATTGTTGTTCTCCATCGATCATCAGTACATGCTTGCTTATATGTAGATGGCTCCACCGTCCTTATAATTGCTGCCATATAAGCTTGATGCCGCAAAGAAAAACGTTTATTATCAAGATAATTACTTATCAGATAAAGTGAATTCATACTCGAGGGGATAAGATTTCTACTCATCGCTGTATTGACTCCTGACTGTCTTTCCGAATTTTGTAAAGCAACCCCTTGTTGTGTGGTGACTATAGCAGTATTGGTGACAAAATTTTTGAGTGTTACCGAAGGAAACTTTTGGCGTTGTCCACGACCCAATAATTCTTCCGTCGTGTCTTCTTGTGAGTCATTATTGGGCCTTTGATCATGTAAACTTAAATGAAGCCCATTTTCTAAAGGTTGTAGACTTGGAGAATGACGTAATAATGCCCCCACATCTTCGTAATAATTATTTGAGAAAGGCGCCCACAACGAGCACTCTTCGTTTTCGCTGACTTTTTGTTGTTCTCCAAAAGGATATTTGTGTTCACAGAAATAAACATCCCTGGAGACAATAAATTTTTCTGTTTCAAGATCAAACAAACGCCATCCCTTTTTACCGTGAGGATACCCAACAAATACGCACTTTCGACTTCTTGATTCAAATTTGTCACCCTTCGTATTTTGATTATGCACATAGCATAAGCTCCCAAAAATGCGTAGATGTTCGTACTGTGGAGACGTGTGAAAGAGTTTCTCGTATGGTGTTACTCCATTCAAAACTGAGCTTGGAGTACGATTGATTAAGTAGGCTGCTGTCAAGATACATTCACCCCAAAATTTCAAAGGAAAGTTTGACTCGAAACGCAGTGCACGAGCGACATTGAGTATGTGACGATGTTTTCTCTCAACTCTTCCATTTTATTGAGGAGTGCCAACACACGATGTCTCATGCTCAATGCCTTGTGATTTGAAGTAATCTGCCAAACACAGAAATTCTGTACCATTGTCGCTTCTTATTTTCTTAACTTGTTCCTGAAATTGTCGTGAAACTAGAGGTAAGAAGTTCTTGATTTGAGTTGCGGTTTCTGTTTTTTCGTTTAAGAGAAACAACCATACTCCTCTTGAAAAATCGTCTACGATGGTAAGAAAATAGCGAGCTCCAGAATGCGTCGAAGTTCTATATGGACCCCATAGATCACAATGAAGTAATTCAAAAGCTTCAACTGTTTTATTCAAACTAGTGGAAAAACAAGATCTTGTTTGCTTTGCGCGAAGACATACATCGCAAGCTTTGTTCAAATCGTCAGAAGAAACAGAAACAAGTGGAAGAGAACCCACAACTTGTGCTGCCAGATGTCCTAACCGTTTATGCCACAGCTCTAGTGTTTCCTCTTTTGTTGTGACACGTGCGGCTATTTTCGTGCTGCAGAAGTGAAAGGTTCCTCCTATTCTTTTACCTGCTCCAATCACCATCTTCGAAATGCGGTCCTGTACGACAAGCATTCAATCAGACATCTGCACTACACATCTATTTTCATCCATCAACTGTCCAATTGAAATCAAATCTGACTGCAACCCTTCTATGTAAAAAATTGATTTCATAATCAAACCAGATCCTAGTCGTATTGTACCCTCTTTTAGAGAAACTCTTTCTCTACCATCGGCTAAAATAATTAGCACAAGAGACATGTCTTGAACATTTTGCAATATCTCATATCTACCAGTCAAATGATAGGACACACCAGTATCCATTATCCAAGTGGGAAAAGAAGACTTACCAGACAAGTTTCAGTCGTGTTGTCTTTTCCAGCATTAAGGATGGTCTTGATTTGATTCCATTGACTTTCACTTAATCCACTAACACCATCACGATCGCGGTCACTGATAACGTAATTAGCATGTTCTTGAGTTTTCTCAACTTTTGGAACAAGAACTTGATTGGCATACGTTGTTGTACCACGACCCCTTCCAGCACTCGAACTCGCTCCGCCACGTCCTCTGCTTTGTGTGTTACGAGAACGCGGTCTATCACCCCACCACTCTGGATATCCGATCACAGCATAACACTTATCAGATGAATGACCGGCTCGATTACAGAGCTTACACACTTGTGTTTTGTCTCCGTCATCTTTTCGAAACTGTGAACGTGCTTGAACAACAAAAGCACTCACATCTTGTCGTTCTTCAAAATGTGTCATGTTGTTTCTCGCCAAATCTTCTTCTTGACGAACAATGTTATACATTTCTTCCATTGACTGAATTGGCGTGCGAGACACCAAACTCGATCGTACCGTACGAAAGACATCATCTAATCCGAACAGAAATTGATGAACTTTGTCTTCTTCACGATCACACTCACACTTTCCACACTTACACAACTGTAATGGTCGTTGACTTGTCATGCCATCCCAAATGCAGTTGAGTTTTCCAAAATACGATTTGATTGCAAGTCCCCTTTGCTTGCAACATGCGAGTTCTGCTTTGAATTGCTGAATTCTTGGTCCGTTTGTGATTGAAAATCGTTTCTTCAAGTGATCCCACAGGTCTTTTGCAACGTCACGATGAGAGATAGTCGAACGGAGTGTAGGATCAATTGTCATCTTGATCCAGGAAACAAGCAAAGCTTGAATCGTGCACCAATCTTCTAAATCAGGAGACCCTTCTTCTGGTTTTGCAATGGTTCCATCAAGGAAGCCGAATTTTTTTCGTGAGCAAAGTGCAGTTTTCATACCAATTGCCCATTCATCGTAGTTTGTGCCTTTCAACCGAGGATGCGGAATCACAGCACTTGGGTTGTCGGCCGCCGTCAAGTCGTATGGAGAGATCGTTCGTCGAACCTCCATGGTCGTTGCATTCGTGTTCGAGTTGTCAGACATCGTTGCGTTCGTGTTCGTGTTCATGTTGCCAGACATCGTGTTCGCGTTTGAGTCGTGAAAAAAAATAAAAAATTTAGAGAAATTGGTCAGGTTCTGATACCATGAAATAAATATGAGTCTGGAAATTTCTGTGTATTATTTACAATGTCTAAAACAGCTTATATGGAGAAAGAAGAACAAGCTCATTCCTGAACTCTCGCCAGTCAAAGATTATACATTTAAAGAAATCTAATCAAATCAATATTGGAAAAGGAACGAGAATCAATCAGAGAAAAGCTGCTGTATTCCGAGATTGACTCGTCCAATAATTACGTCTTCAATAAAATCTCATACCATACTTTACCATGTCCGTCAAGCTCTATCCAGAACCGTTCAATTCTTCTCCAGCTAGTAAAATGAAGAGTGCCACTTACGTAACCGAAATGTCAGGGCCTTTTGGTATATTTCTGGCTTTCATCGACATAAACCACTTGCAGAGGAATCATCACCCATGGTTGAGATACAAACCATCCGAGCTAACAAAGTTTTCGAAATAGTCTTGGTAAACTTTTACCTGTGTATTTTTTTTGCAATTATCTACGGAACTCTTAAATTTGTCTACACAATTGACATAATCTCTCTTTGTTTCAAAATCTCTTATGATTCACTTTCAAACAAACAACAAAAAACGAAAGAACATATATACACTTTTACTAGTTTCACGTAATTAGAACCCATAATCACGAATATATCTAGACTGGATATTTCCCTTATTTCTATATACATTAGATTACAAAAACAACACAACTAGAAAATCTATAGAGTCACGTCCATAGAAGGTTCTCTAAAACCCCAACGATTTTTGTAGCTTCAGCAAGAAACCCAACTGATCATTAGGATTATCCAAAGCACAGAAATCTTTCTCTTCTTCTTCTTCTATTATCGATCCGTTTTTCATGAGATTGACTATAGAATCAACTGAACTCTTGAAACCCTCTGAATCAGCCTTATTATTATTATATTCTTCCTCAAGTAACACATTCCATACTTCTTCATTCTGTGTTTCTTCACTGTTTACTACCGGTCTACTGAGAAACTGTTTGAACCAGTTAACGGAATTTTTAGGATACCGTTTGAGATTGTTTACGTAGTCAACATAGTACAGACCAAATCTGGTTGAGTATCCATGCTCCCACTCGAAGTTGTCTAGTAAAGACCACACGTAATATCCTCTGACGTCACACCCATCATCTCTGTTATAACATTCAAAATATTGAATTAATTTGGTAAAAATGATAGTGGAAAAAATTTTTAAAAAGAAAAAAAAAAGACAAATCCATAAGGTATTAGCAAATGAAAAATGGGTACTTCAAAAAGTTTTGATGAAATTATTGAATCTATACACTTAAAAGTATATTTCTTTGGTATTTTCGTAAATGCTTATATTAATATCTAATGGTTTAAATAATATATAAAACTCCAATATAATACTAGTTACCTTTGCGTTTACAGTTTCAAAATTTTTTGAAAAACGGAATAGAAAAATAATTTAATATGTTTTAAAACAAATATATTTTTAGTAGTAAACGCAAATATAACTTCTTGCCTTTAAAACAATCACATTTTTAATATGTATATGTAACATGTGGACTGGAGTCTACATTATAGCTTTGTGAAGTTGTTTAAGATGGTCCTTATGGTAGCTTATCCTAAATGTGTCTTTGAGAATATCTTCCCGTGATTTTGAACCATCATCGTAGTCATTAATTCCTGCAAAATAAGTTAGCAAATAAAAAATTTAATCAAGAAAAAGAATTATTCAATTTAACTAAGAGAAAGGTAAAAGTTATTTGGTTTTGATACACAAAAAAAGGTTTCTTATTTTTTTTTCTCACCATTCTCTTTTATATAGACGATAGGGTTATTGTATTTATCTTTAATGTAGTTAAGAACTCTTCGTAAACCTTCTGGGTACGAGTACATTATGCCTCGATCTTCCTGTGTGAAAAAAATGGGAAAATAAATGTTCTTAAAATTTTTGTGAATAGTTTTGTTAAATATTTTCATAAAAAAGTTTGGTTTAATATGATTAAAACGTTACATACCCCTGGTCCGATTTGGTGGTTACTGTGATTTGTTACTGCTCACAGGTGATGTATATATAGAAAATAGTTTAGTTTACGAGTTTCACTTTAACTAAATGACAAGAAAAATAAAATATCGGGATTTTAGTTAGCATCCTTACATTTCTTCTCAAAATGGTGATCAGTTCTGAATCGAGGTCGACCAGGATCGATGTGAGGAAGATGAGCAGTGAAGCGTGCGCTATAATAGTTTATTCCAATGAAATTTGATGAATTTATTAACATTTTTGATTGTTCTGGTGTGAATGAAGGGAGTTTATGCCCGACATGTTTTTTCATTATTTCTGGATAATCTCCGTTAATCACCGGATTTAAATGCCTAGCAAAAATACATTCAGAATATGATAAATAAATTGTATGATTCCAAAATATATAATTTTCCCCTTTTATTTCTAAAATATAACTTACCAATCTACTTCTAAGGCAAGGCCTCGTTCAACGGCTTCTTTGTCGGTAAAAGAAGTAGAGTCAGAAGGCTCAAGCCACCAAGGCGATAACACTATCCCAATCTTATCATCTTGTAAAGTCTGTTCCATGAGACACTTGATTTATTTCTTAATACAAAATTAAACTATATCATCAAAATATTTATATTATAAACTCGTACATTTATGATCATCGTTATGTAATCCAGATTCAAACCCAACAATTAATGCGTATATGTGAGTTATAAATGATAGAAAATAATGTATATATATACCTTGTTACAATTTCGGAACTCTTGTACTGCTGCAGCATGGGAAAGAAGAAGGTGATGTGATACAATGTAAGGCTCAATTGCCGAGTCACCGGCTTGACACCAGCTATTAACCCATTTTGAGCACCGTCCAACCGCTTTGGTGCCTGTGTCATAGCCCGCAACACTTATGACATAAGGCTCGTTGATAGTTGTCCACATCTTAACTTTGTCTCCGAAATTTTCAAAACAAACTCTTGCAAAATTTCGAAAATCTTCTCTGATTTTTTGAATTAAAAAAAATAAATAAAAAATGTTAGTCATAGTTTCTTTTATGTGCATATAAATGATATAATAACCGTTAAGACAGTTAACTTAATATGTCTTGCAATGTTTCGTATAAGTTTGCTTACATTATTTGAGGGCTTAAAAAACCACCATACTCGTCCTCGAGAGCTTGAGGATGGTCCCAATGATAGAGAGTCACTGAAGGTTGAATGCCTACATAATTTCGCCCAGCAAACCATATAATATAAAAATCATCCATACCTATTCTATAGTTGATTTTAATTAGAGAGGTTTAGTTTAATTAATAAATTAATTTATTAATAAATACCATTAGCAATAAGCTCGTCTATGAGAGCCTTGTAAAATTGTACACCTTCTTTGTTTACTCCATCCTTTACCTTTCCACCTTAAAATTAGAAATATAATATAACATGAATACTAGGAAAAATACATTCTTGAGTTAAAAAAAAAAAAAAAGAATATAACTATACTTACTGGGTATTAATCTTGCCCACGAAATCGAAAATCTGAAAGCGTCCATATTTAGCTCTTTCATCAATTTGATGTCATCCTTGTTTAATGATTTTTGGTCAGTTAAATAATTAGGTAAATAAAACCACAACAAAAAAAATTATTGTAATACCTTATAACGATGATAAAAATCCGTGGCTACATCTGCATTCTGCATACTGGTTCTTTCTGCATTTCAAAATAACTCACTCATTATAAAACTATTAGTCACTAATATATATAATTAGGAAGGATTATATAATAATTGTTTAAAATATGAATAGACCTGGAAAGGTGTGGCTGAAGTAATCCCAAATAGTTGGCGATTTTCCACCTTCACTTGTTGCACCTTCGCTCTACATAATGGATAAATTGACTAGCTAAATTAATCTGTAGATTAGGAAACATTTTATATAGAACCTAATATTTACAAACTATTTTATAATCCTACATAAACAAAAGGTGGAGAAGCATATCAGCTACATTACATGCAATATCAAAACAAATGAATTATATCGCATTTTAATTATTATTTTTTATATTTTTGTTTTTTCTTGTCGATAAATTTTTTGGACCGAAGCTAATAGTCTCGCTTTGTTGAAGTCAACTTATAATGCATATTATCTAAGCTGATGAAGCTACATGAGTCGACTCCCCTTTCCAAATAGGAATTGAACTAAGGTCCAAGGTTTAACTCTTTTAGAGGAACTACTAAAACGCTAGCAGTACAAGACCCATTGGTTTTTTTCTTCGAATGTTAGAACATCGAAGGAACTAATAAGTATATATGGCTACAATGATCTCGTATTGTTCTTCAACGTCTCACAACTAGAATAAAGTTAATGACCAATTGTATTATTACAAGCTGAACAAAACATCAAAACTTTGAAAATGACCCGACTACCAACTTCATGTTACCATCTTTTTCGTTAATGCATGTTATAGTTGTCATCTTAATTTACCTGAAAGGCTGATATAGCGGTTCCAAATATGAAATCATCAGGAAAACTACTTCTATCAAGTACTCGAGATTCAGGACGAAGAGAACTGATCTTCTGTGTAAGCCATGAGATTATCAAAAGGAGGATGAAAAATTGCACCTTCATTGTTTTTTTTTTTTTTGGTTGTCGATATTAAAGATTTTGTATATTTTCTTTCAAAGTGATGAGAGTTGAAATTTATAGACGTTACAAACAATGTGCTTCTTTTTTTTTCAGCCAAAAAACAACAAACAAACAACAACAACAAACAAACAAATTAACAATGTACGTACTTCTCTACTAATATTATATATATAGAACTTAGTCACGTGACTTGATCTTGATCTACGTGGAAATGTATATCTTTATGGTCAAGAACTCTTTTTGCATGTAAAACTTTCTATAACGCTTACAACTCTCATGTTCAAAAGGTAGATTTTACAGACTTTGATGAAATCGTAGTCGTAGATGCAACGTTCCAAACCTTTTGATTGAATATTCATTTTTTAGTTGAAGTGTAATTGGAGGTTTTGGTTATTGGAATTTGTTTTGTTAAAGAAAAGGTTTTAATTATTAAATTTAAAACAAGATTCAACTAAATGATGCAAACCTCGAAATTACTTAATTATAAAGCGATAGTAATTGCTTCTTATAGTTGGTTGTTTGAAAAAGTGACATTAAACTTAGCAGTTAATCTAAGTTAGACTTAGAAACGTTTAATTCAGAAAATTCATTCTCACACAGTAAAAACAGATTGTAATATGGTTAAAATAATATTTTAAGATATTAGGAAAACATAGCAAAATATATAGCTTACTAGTGAAGATGGTAGCAACACTAGAAGATAAACATGTATTCGCGTTAGCTTTGGAAGAGTCGCAGAAAAAAAAATCGTTTTAAGTTTTTTTTTCATTTCTTTTATTTCTCGTTCTTTAAACGCTAAAGTAGACAACATATCTCAGTGCTCAGTTATATGTTCTTCATGTTAGTTATGTAAACTTTGTTCCTCCGGTTTGGATTTCTAAATTGATCTCTACAAAAAGAAACATGAAAAAACAAATGAAAATTTAATTAACCTCATAAAGGGTTATTAAAAAAAGGAAAAGTTATATACGGTCAAATTTGTTTTATCAAAAAAACAAGACTGGTGTTAGGATTGGTTTTCCATTAAATATAGAGATTTGTAAAATTATACCCGTTAAATATATTGTATACTTAGATTTTTGTAGGATAAAATGAACATAATTGAGAATCTACGTACATATAATTAAGAGCCTATAAAGAATAGTAGTTATATATTAATTAATAAAAATTTAAATATATGGTATATGGGTAATGGAAAAACAAATTATGTGTGTTTTTGTTGGATCGAAATAATTCTGACATCCCATTTAGAATAGACTGAACACAGTATACCAATGAATGTTTGGATCGAACTATTAAAGACTTGTAGATTACTAAGCATCTTAATCGGAGGGATGAAGTTTTTAATTTTTTCCGAATTATTTAGAAGTTGGGAAGGTATAAAATTGTAGGAGAGTTGCATAAGACTTAGATGGATGTTGGAAATTAGAGTGGTGCGATTCAACAAATATAAAAAAGGAGGAGCTATACCATAGAGAATTGGATTCGTAACCCTATTTAGAAAAGAGCAAAAAGCTTTCATTTCACAAAAAAACGATAATGAAGTAACCTTCTTTTAAGATTGTTGCTTTCAGTTAAATGAAAGTGAAAACAAGGTAATTTGAAACGATTGAAAAAAGATGAAAGGCACGATAAGAAAGATATCAATGAGATATACAAATTATCTGTTTTTTAATTGGATCGAAATATTGCTGACATCCTATTTAAAATAGACTAAACACAGTATACCAATGAATGTTTGGATCGAACTATTCAAGATTTGTAGATTGCTAAGCATCTTAATCAGGGGATGAAGTTTTTTAAAAAAATTTTGAACTATTTAGAAGTTGGGAAGTTGTAAAATTGTAGGAGAGTTGCATAAGACTTACGTGGATGTTGGAAATTAGAGTGGTACGATTCAACAAATATGAGAAATGAGGAGCTATACCATTTAGGATCGGATTCGTAACCGTAATTTGGAAAAGAGCAAAAAGCTTTTATTTCACAAAGAAACGATAATGAAGTTACCTTCTTTTAAGATTGTGTCTGTCAGTTACATGAAGTGAAAAAACGCGGTATCTGAAACGATTGAGGAAAAGATGAAGGGAACGATCAGAAATATATCAGTGCAATATATAATTTTTTATTAACTAGAATCCATAAGAGCTGTGATGAGAGTGGAGACAACTGGTGAGAAGTTCGAAGATCAAGTTGAAAAGGAGGTTACATTCTCCTTGGCTCATCAGCTTATTACTTCAATAATTTCTGCTTATTACTTCTCCCATTTTAATGTATTTGTTCCTAGTTTCTTTTCATCCTCTCCTCACACTTGAATTCTCATTGTACTTAGTTACTTTTAACCTTTTTATTCAATACTATGAACCCATTAAATAAAAAAATAGAAAAAAATATTGGTAATTCAATTTGTAGTCGTATTCTTTTATATGCACTATATCTAATGAGTTGATGTGGCAAGCACTGGAGTAAGCTATTCAACATATATAGGATTACATTTAACTTCTCTGAAATTAGCACTAAAAACATAGGACACTACTTGAATTTAAGGGTTTGTAATCATATTTGGTTAGCAAACAGTTCTCCAATTTACTTTGAAATATTATAACGCCTATGCACTAAAAATAGCATACGATTTTATGACATATCAGTTTTAGATTTAGACTTAACATTTTTCATTAAAGAAATTATCAAAAAAAAAACATATAACATATTGTATGTGTAAGTATCGATTGTGTCGTCGTTGTTTCACTATGTGAATTTAAATTTGGATATTGTATATTGTTGACAATAAAATAAAAACATTGCTTTATAAATCACACTTAATGTTGAACCAAATGAGTATTTGAATGCCGGACCCTCGAGTTCTAACTAGCTTGACCAATTTCAGTTAAATCTATTGTATCATTAAATATATTACTAACAGTGTTTGAAAAAGACTAAATATATATATATATATATATATATATATATATTCTTATAGGTTTTTATAAACTTTAAGAATTTTGTTTTCCAACATAATTAATTATTAAATAAAATTAAATACATAAATATATATTATCTCATTGCAAATACACATTACTTTTTGTTTCGATTGAAATTCTTCTTTCTTATTGATAAATCGATTTGAAATATAAAATAAAGTTGGATCAACAAGCGTTACATTTTGTTTATTATTATATAGACAGATATTATATTTTTAGTATCCATGTGTAACGCAAGAGAAAGACCAAATAAAAATGTTGACAGATGTAGCCGAATCTTACTTATATAGCAACAAATGCAAATTTACGTTACTTTCTTTTTTCTTAAAGAACTCGTACGTTACCTACCTTGAATCTTGCGATGTCGCTATCCAAATTTTTGCTTGTTTTTTACGACCCCTTATAAGGACTGATTCTAGGGCTGAAGATTTTTTTTAGCCATAGATCAAGGAGATCCGAACACATCACTATAACGTTTTTCTGGGTTTCAGAACACTATAACGTTTTTCTTGCCAACACCACAATATAATTTTCCTCACGTTCTTGTTGTATTGTGAATTTATAGTTATTTTTGTCTACTAGTTCATATGGCTAGTTTATTCTTCTTCTTTTTTTTTCTTTTTGTGTTGGTTGACACTTGACAGTCTCTAGTACTTTCTAAAGCATCTTTTACCTCCACATGGGAGTTGAAACTCGGTCTACTTTCGATGACAATTAGAAGATAATAACTAGATGATCAATTCAAACAATTTTATTTTCTTGATAATATAGAAAATCTGCAAAAAAAGAAAAAGAACAGAACATAACTTGTGTAAGAAAAACAAATCTACAGATTGTATTTATATCATTTTTACTAGATATGATTAAATTTGTAATTTATTCAAAGATTGATGACATATAACTTACTTTAATATAGTTTTCTTTTTGATAAATAAACTAAACTACTTTATTATAGTTGAAAAATAGAGAAAGGAAAGGTGAAGAAATTCTTGTTTAAATAAATAAGTTTAATGCTTATAATGATTTGCATCGAATATTTTTTCTTGATATATTAGATTCTTTCTTTTCATAGCCATATTTCATTTTTCGGCACTCACCTTCAAATTTAGACCATGTAAATTGCGCATTCCAAGTTTTTCATGGAACTTTTTCGACTTACCACACTTTGTCAAACACATATGCGACAACTTATAACTTAAGTTGGCTGAATAATCCCTAAACAAGTATGGTCATCTATTTTTATGTATTTTTTTTACTTTTTTCCATCGTAAAATATTTGGTTAGATATAATGTGTATATGTGGTAATCACAATTCATATTGATTGGTCGGTCCTCTCGAGAACAAATTTAGACCAAATTAACTTCGTAGTTATGACTTATGATATATAAAAAAATCGATCAATAATTACATTTCTTTATTTTAAACAAGAACTGCTTCATATTTACTTATTAGGTAAGAATTTATGTCATGGACAGGCGAATATTATTCTATTTAATTTTATGAATAGTTTTATTTATAGTAAAATATATACATTTAATTAGTTTATTAAAAAAACTCATTACGTTTGAATAGTATATAATGTTTGTATATAATTTTATATTATGTTTTTAAACACAACTCATAGATCAAAACGAAGTATCATTTATTATCATCGGGTTTGTTAGTCGAATCGGTTTGACCATGTATAAATGGTTTAATAATTTTTAATAAAAATTATAAAATATGTATAGTATATATAATTTCTTTTATAAATATCTTCTATATAAGTTAAAATATATGTATATAAATAGAATATTAATAAGTTATGTTCAATTTGTTATATATATATATATAAGTTATATTTTCTCCATTTCCTTTATTATAGGAGAATGGTTGTATAAATTTTAAGTCTTTTTAATGTTTTTTATTTCATGTTTAGTTTTTGTTTTTTTAATAATTTAGGAAAGAGTAATTTTCCAATTGAAAAATACAATGCATTTGATACAAAAAAAAATCTTCATAAATCATTTAAAATTTCGAAATATATATTTATGGTAAGTATATTTAATATTTACATGTGTTTGGTTATTGGTTTTAGAATAAAAAGAACAATGATAGTAGGATTAAAAATGTTTGATAAGAAATATAAAATAATTATAAAAAAAAAATAGGTGAGAATGATTGTGGACTTGCCAATTAAACACTAATGACTCTCTTTTAATATATAGAGGATATATGTCATATGATACCCAAACATATATAATTTACCCATAAAGAAATTGAAATTTGGTATGTGATGAACGAACCAAGAACCAACACCAATATAATGAAAACATTAGTTTATTTACTTTTTGTCAATTAAAGCTACAAGGCTCTGATATTGTCAGATTTGGACAATGATTCTGAAAATTCTGTTGTATTAATATGAACGGCTACACATACATATATACTTGCCTTAGGTTACATTAACTCTAATCTCATAAATACTAAACCTAATTCAGCCCACATACTAAATAGTAAATACTAAATACTAAACTCTAATCTCATAATAGTCATCAATTATGCACTCATTATTTCATCAATTATGCACTCATTATTTCATCAATTATGCACTCATTTTATCCAATTGTGCGTTTGAGTTGTTATTCCTTTACTTCATGTTTTTACTTTGGTTGCTCTCCGTAACGGTTACGCCACTATAGAAAGATTACTATTTTTGATCTGGTCTGTAAAAAAGTGGTCTGAAACTCAGTTACCCAAAAGTATGAATCACCAATCAGATTTTTAAATTAGCCATAACAATGTCCAGGAACACAGAGTAAGAAGAAGTTGACCAAGCTATCAAAGGGTTCATGGACTTTGAGTAGCTTGGGGCAGAAGCTAACAGCAGTTTATGTAGGAAAGCTATGAGGTAAAAGGCATAAGAGCTTGGTGCAGCTCGAAGACTTCTTATAGGTTTCATATCATCAAGCGGGACAGCTTAATTGGTGTTTTGATGCCCCCAAGATGGCGACATGCTATCAACTGTATCAATGTCTACTAATAATAAATTGATGAGGGTAAAAACACAAAGGTGTTTAGGAAGAATTATTATTAGATTTTCAATATGATCAACCTAAGTTTTCTACTCTAAGATAAATAGAAATGGAAATTATACATTAAGAAACAATGATTATTTCATATGCTCAACTTGTGAACCAGTACTATTGAAATACATGAATGTGATGGCGAACAAGAAGCTTGATTGGCATACCATGGAACAATTTCCTGTCGATGCGCAACTATCTGAGGATTTTCAGTTCTATTCGGTGTTTGTCTGTCCAGTATCTAAGGAACAGTCAAGTGATGATAATCCTCCAATGATGATGTCATGTGGACATGTGCTTTGCTACCAGACGATTAACAAAATGTCAAAGAATGGCTCTAAGTCGTCTTTCAAGTGTCCTTATTGCCCGACCGATGTAGACATCTCAAGGTGTAGGCAGTTGCACTTTTAAAACGAAAACTCGGGAAAACGTATGACCTGTAAACTGGAACTAAATTCTGAATCGGTGAATCTGCGTCAAAATGTAACCTTGTGGTGTTCTGTTTTTCGTGAAGTTTTTATAGATGGGGCTTTTGTGTACAAAATACATTCTCTTATATATAGATATGATCAACCTAAGGGCATGATTAATGGTAGAACTCAAAATGAGTTTCTTGACCATTTTTTTAATATTTAAATGGTAAGAAACGTTTCTTAAGTTGTTAGAATAAGAAACGTTTCTTAGCAATATTCCACTTTTTGATTAAATTAATTAAAAAAAATCTAAAAGACCTAGTTAAGAAACCATTAAGAAACTGCAATAAAGATGGCCTAAGTTTTCTATTCTAAGATAAATATAAAAATAGAAATTATATAATAAGAAACAATGGTAAACTTCCTGAATTAACATCTTTCATATTTTTTTTTTTTCAACAACCGTATGTTTATGATTTTTATATTCTTGGGAAATCATCTCGACTGTCGATCTTGGTAGATCTCCCGTTCTCCTAATAAATGGATTAATATATAGGGGCAAATCCTCGTTAACAAATTTTATAAAATAGAAAATAGAAAATACAAATAAAAATAAATAAAACTAAAACAATTAACAATAAATTACAGGTTTTAGACATTGACTTACAAGATTCAAAAGAACAAGAAAAGTTTCCAAAATACAAACATACATATGACATGAGAGACTAAACTTCAACATTGTTCTCACTTTGGTTAAGTTCCACCATCTTCTTCTTGTTTCTCTTGTGCAGAGTGTAGAAGTAAGATCCTAAAGCCAAAACTGTTGCTATCAAAGTACCAATTCTAGGCCAACTAAAATCATCATCCATAAAATCAAATGCCAAGACAACAAACAAAGCCACAAGTGGTGAAGTACACATATGAACAACATCGCCAAACACACCTGAAACATAAAGAACCAAACCTATCAGTCCAACCGCCCAAACCTGCCACGACAAAGCCAACCCGATCAAACTCAGAACGTAATACGTTTCTCCTTTCTTAAACCTCTCGCTATCGCCTTTCAGTTCTTTAAACTCGCCACTCGCAAACAAACCAACAAGACAAACAACCGAGGCAACAAAAGAGACGCAGATTTGCAGCTCCAAGACCATTCTAAACACTTTCTTGTTACCATATCTCTTTGTCTTCACCAATAGTTTCTCGAACCCGAGTTGGATTAAACAGAGCGATAATGCGAAGGCAACAGAAGCAGCAAAAGTTAACCAAGCTTGGATGTTGTAGAATTCTTCGTTTTCAACAGGCTCTCCAGCAAATCCAGGACTACCGAAAACATAAATCAAAATGGTGAGAATTATCGATATGATAATCCATCTCGTAAACTTGAAACGGTTAATGATGGCTGTGAAAACCGCGGTAAAGATCAATTGAGTCGCGGAAATAAGCGTGAAGACGCCATAGTTTGCATATAATTTCCCGAGTGCAAACAATTTGCTGTGAGCAGCAACAAGAACGCCAAGAGAGAAGTAAAGACAGAGGAGACGAAAGGAGAGGAAACGAGTATTTCTGGTTTCTTGGTTAGGTTTTGGTGAAGGGAATATGAAAAACAGAGGGATAAGGATTGGAAACGCAGCGTTTTGGATCAGAGCTTGCAACCATGTTCCTTTGTATTGTAGATCTTGGTCACTCTCTTCTCGATTGTCTTGAACATAGAAGAAGTTCAAGAGAAGCATGACCAGAGAATCTCCGAGCAAGACTAAGAAAAGACATAAAGAAACAGAGATCCACCATTTCTTTTGATTTAGCTGCAACGATCTTCTTGGACTCAAGATTTGGTCTGGTTCTGGATTTCGAGCGTATTCTGATTCTTCTGTTGCTGTCTGTTTGGAAGCTTCGTTCATCTCCATGAGTTTTCCTCTAATCTCAATCTCTAAGGATATGAAAATATCCAAGTTTCATTCTCTGTGGATCTTTATATAATGTGTTCTACTTTAGATAATGGTTGAGAGGAACTGAGGAAGTGCGCGTTAAACAAACAATGATTAGTTCAATCTTGGCGGCGATATAATTCTTCTTAATAATTAAAAAATATCTCTAAAGTTGCACGTAATCATTTGATCCTTTGACAGATCAGATTTGGTACTTTGAAAATGACTCATCAGTTTTGGACATAAACACAGTTTGTACTTTCTACCACGCTATTACCAGAAAGCTATTATTTTATATACTAGGTTAATTCAAACGCAATGTGCGGTTTGTTTAATTTTTTTAATTTTTGATTTGTAAATAAGATTCGATTTAATTATAAAACATCGAACTTAATATTAAAATAGTTTTGATTTCTTATAACTTATATTTACATAATCGCAAATTATGCATGAAGCTAGATGTATTTAGATGTAAAGTTACGTGTATCCTACTAAATGAAAAGCATTTAGGATGTTAACACTTCCAAGCTAACATTTTTTTTTCCCAAAGTTATTTGTAGTTTTGACCAAATTAAAAATCAAAAGTCAATCAACAAATAATTGACGATGTGACACTTAATATAAAGTATTATTTAAATATAATTTAAAAACATTTCTCAATAGTAACAAAAAAAAAACACACAAACACAAACAAAGTTTATTTCAGAATGCATTCTTATTTTCCTAAACTTTAGTTTTTTTTAAAAGGTCTCAGCCTTGGTTTTGGTGGAGATAAAAATCATTAAACTCAACTCTTGAAAATTTTATTTAATCAATTCAATCATTTCTAAAATCTCACATATGATAAGAAATTTTAAACCATATTTTAAGAAACACTTTTAATATATGCACAAATATTAAATCTCTAAATTAGTTTTTACAATTTATAAGAAAACAATATATATCAAAAATAATTTTATGTTCCTATATTTACGACACGTTTTTAAAGTTTTATTAAAATAAAGTGCAAGCTTCCAAAAAAAAAACGTAAGCTTCAAACAAACTTTCAAAATAGTTTTTTTTTCAAATTTCAAAAGTACTTCAGAAGCAAGTTTCCAAAAGATTCTGAAAATTTCTGCTTCTGATTTCAGTTCCGAAACAAGAAGCAGATTTCCGCCGAAACTTTCTTATAACCTAGTTTAAATTTACACATGGAACTTGAACTACTGCTGAAATGTTATATCAATTAATAGATTGCATATCTACTTTTAGATCTTATAAATGTTTTCATTTATTTGAATATATACACGAAGAGTTGAAGAGAGACAAAAATAATTTGGAAGAAAGTATATTATCTTTCTCGATAATGTATCGTTAGAGAAAGTTATCTTAACATGCATTGTGTTGCTAACGAAATAATTATCAAAGATAAAAATTGATAATTTATATACCATATACGAGATAATAATTTAGATTTTATTTCTTAGAGCCAGTTTTGAAAGTTTATTTTAGAGAAATCAGAAAAATAGTTTCAAAAAAAAAAAAAAAAAAAATCTAAGATGGTGGGCTAAGTGACTGCTATCAAATTCGGAAACAAAAGACTTTCAAACAAAGTTACCTTTAACGTCTCGTTCCTACCTTAAAAGAAGGAACAAGTTGTAATTGAGAGTCAACGGTGAAGTCGAACACGCTTAGATGGATATGCTTCAGACCACTAATAGGTCTTCCCCACCAAATAAGGATTTCAATAATTATCCATATTTTAAATTAAATTTATAATTATATCCATCTTTCCATAAAAAGATTTGGTCTCTCATAATAGACTCATACTTGTTTCTTTGACTTTCCGGATTACATTTTTATCCAAAAAAAGAGAAACGCGGTATACAAGATAGATTGTAACCAAGATATTGGCTCTTTTACAAAAAAAAAATTGTTTATGTAGCAATCTATCTTATAATCGGTTAGTATTTATAGAAGAAACAAACTTCATCCGCGTCAGCTGTGAAAGAACTTTTAATATACTGAAAAATGTTATGTATTTTTTAAAACGTTGATCTCTACAATAGTTTGAGCTGCAATATATAGAGAAGAAGATAGATACTAGATATTGTGACTCACTATACACGTCACATAATCAAAAAATAAAAGGCAGATTTGAAAAGATTCGATCATCATTTTCATAACCGTTAGAGCAGAGAGGAGCGTGTAGAGCTGGAGTTTTTGTCTCTTCTGTAGGTTGATTGTTGAAGTCGTACATTGCAGGTTTTGGTTTTGACCTAGCAGGCTCATAATGGGCTTCTTGACACTCTTGGACTTGGGCTGCTAAGGCTGTTTTGCTAACATTCCCCCGCAAACTCAAGGTGGGTGAAGGACCAACATTGAGTTTGACTCTAAGATTTTCAAAGGCTCTTCTTGGCAGAGATTTAGTGAAGATATCTGCATTTTGATGAGCAGCTGATACGTGTTGAGATTCAATCGTTCCGAGAGCTACCTGTTCCCTGACATAGTGATAATCGACTTCCATATGTTTTGATCGGTTGTGCATCACAAGATTAATTGACAAGAACAAAGCTGATAGGTTATCACAACTTAGAAGAGCAGGTCCATTCTGATGTATCCCCAAATCTCTCAAAATGTATGATATCCAGTTTAACTCTGTTGCAGTTGAAGCCATAGCCCTGTATTCAGCTTCAGTGGATGACCTTGACACTGTAGGTTGTTTCTTGGCACACCAAAAAACTAAGTTTGCTCCCAGATAAGTGCAAAAACCGATTGTAGATCTTCTAGTTTCTTTGCATCCTGTCCAATCTGAGTCACTATAGGCGGAGAGACTGAGAGAGCTGCTGTTTGAGATATGAATCCCAAAATCTGATGTTCCTTTAACATATCTCAGGATTCTCTTAAACATTGCAAAGTCAAAATTGGTGGGAGCATGCATTCTTTGACAGACTAGATTAACAGAATATTGAATATCAGGTCTAGTCAATGTCAAATACTGAAGTTTACCTGCTAGTCTTCTGAAACAGGTAGGCTCTGAAAATTGTTCTGAGCTGTACTCTGTAACTTCAGTCTGAACAGGTAGAGGAGTAGGCATAGGATTACAGGTGCTGAGAGCAGCTTGATGTAGAATCTCTTTTGCATACTTGGTCTGATGCAAAAAGAGGCCACTTGCTGTAAACTCTGTTTGAATTCCCAAGAAGTAGTGTAGTGATCCAAAGTATTTTATCATGAATTCTTTGCTTAATGTGGTGATAAGCTGTTGAAAAAGTGTTGAATCACTTCCAGTTAGTATTATATCATCCACATAGAGTAGTAAGACCATAGTTTTCCCATTGTGATGATAGCTGAAGAGAGATGTATCAGCTTTGCTGCATTCAAAACCAAAATCCAGAAGAAAGTTGCTGAATTTATCAAACCATGCTCTAGGGGCTTGCTTTAATCCATATATAGCTTTCTTTAATCTGCAGACATGACCAGGATTCTGAGGATCTTCAAATCCAGGAGGTTGTTGCATATATACAGGTTCTGAAAGATCACCATGGAGGAAAACATTCTTCACATCTAACTGTGTTATCTTCTATTTTTTCACAGCTGCTACATTCAACACTGTTCTTATGGTAGCTGAGCGTACCACAAGACTGAAGGTTTCCAGAAAGTTTACTCCTTCTGCTTGCTGAAAACCCTTAGCAACTAATCTTGCCCTTAACCTGTCAACAATTCCATTTGCTTGAAGTTTTGTCATGAAAACCCATCTGCTTTCTACAATATTCATTTATGTAGTAGGTGGAACTAGATCATAGGTGTCAGTGATGTATAATGATTCTAATTCTTCCACACAAGCACTAGTCCAATCTGCATCCTATAATGCTTCTTTTACAGACTTAGGTTCCATAAGAATATAAATAGAAGCAAGGAGAGCATACCTGGAATTGGGCTTGTGAATCCCAGATTTTTGTCTCGTTTGCATCGGATGAACATTTGTAGCATTATTTTCAGTTTGAACTTCTTGGTCAACATTTGCAGAACCATCTTCTGTTGTTTGTTGAGAAGACAGTGATAATTCAAGTGAAGCAGAGGTGTCTGTTCCTGTGTCTCCTACAGCATTATCAGCCATATAGTTGTTGATTTCAATATCTTGATGATCAGAAACTGTAAAGGGAGGTCTGAGCAGGGAAGGATGATCAATTATGGTGATGGTTGGAGAGATAATAGGTAAAAAACTTGACTGCCATGACTGAAGAATTGCTGTTGTATACTTAGGTTGCAACTCATCATATCTCTCTTTAAAGGGAAACAAATCTTCATCAAAAATAGCATGTCTCGTGATAAACACTCTACGAGTTAGAGGATAAAAGCATCTGTAGCCTTTATATTTCAGGTTGTATCTTAGAAACACACATAAGAGAGACCTTGGTTCAAGCTTATGAGCGTTGTAGGGTCTGAGACAAGGGTAGACACCACAGCCAAAGGTCCTCAGGTAGGTATACTCAGGCTTTCATAAGGTGATTTGTGAGTAGAAGAAGGCATCATATTAATCAAATGAGTGGCTGTGAAAAATACTTCTACCCAAAATTGTAGAGATGCCTTACTATGAAAGAGCATAGCAAGTCCCAATTCCACAATGTGCTTATGCTTTCTTTCCACAACTGCATTTTGATGTGGAGTGTGTGGATATGAGATTTGGTGTTTAATTCCATAATTAGACAAGTGTGTCATGAACTTAAAGCTTGTAAATTCTCCACCCCCATCAGACTGAAACGCCTTTATTTTTTTTAGAATTGATTCTCCACTAGCTTTTGAACCTGAACGAAAACATTGCAGAAATCAGATTTCAGCTACAGAGAAAATATCCAGCTGTATCTCGAGAAATCATCAACAAACACCACATAATATTTGAACCCTTGCATAGAAGTAATTGGAGAAAGACCCCATAAATCACTGTGTATCTTATTAAGAAGAGCTGAACTGACTGTTTCTGACAAAGAAAAGGGTAATCTAGAACTTTTGGCCATTTGACAAGATTCACAAATCTTAAAATCATTCATTTTATTCACTGAAATAGCATTCGAACTACATAGTTGTTGAATAACTTGATTATTAGCATGTCCTAGTCTATGATGCCACTGCTGAAAGGATGCTGCTTGTTGACGACTTGAATACATAGCTAGAGACCCCTGATTCTCCAATATGTAGACACCATTACTTCTCTTTCCCTTTGTCAGAACTTTGAATGTTCTTTTGTCCAATACTAAAACCTTGTTATCATCAAAATAAACCCCACAAGGATGATCCTCACATAGCTTTGAAACAGATAGTAATGGTTGTTTAATAGAAAGGCAGACAAGAACATCATTTAACTGTAAGTTACCTGAAGATCCAGCAATGTTAGTTGAACCCACATGAGTGATAGGCAAGCAGTCTCCATCTGCTACCATAATATTTTTAGATCCATTGAATGGCTTTACATTGTTAAGTCCAGAGATGTAGGTGTTATGTGTGCAGAAGCACCTGAATCTAGACACCATTCTAGACTGGATGAGTCAGAGACTTGAAACGCAGCTAGAGCTTGAGGCAGATCGCTTTCATGGTATCAGAGCATTGTTAAACCATGAAGATTTTCATGGTTTCTTCAACAGGTTGACCAATGGAGCTTAGCTGATTGCAAATCCCCTTGAAATCTCTGTAGTAGTCATCAAAAGATTTCCCTTTCTTTGAAAAAAGTTGCAGGTTTCTTCTCAGCTCAAAAATGCGTCCAACAGAGCATTTGTTGAAGTTTTCAGCAAGAAAATCTCTTTTTTTTTTTGAAGTTTGAAAGCTAACAACATACCCCAAGATTTCTTCAGAGAGAGTCCCAAAGATCCATGGCTTAATGAGTTGATCTGTGCATTCCCAGGCTTTAAATATTGGGTTAGGCACTTGATTGACGACATCACCATTCTGAGCCGTTAGTGTTGTTGGTGTTAGAGCTTCCCGGCCAGTGACAAACCCGAGAAGTTTTTGGCTGTGAAACAGAGTTTTCAGCTGTGGTTTCCAGAGAAGGAAATTTCGATCTGTAAGTTTGACTATTACAGAACTTGAGACATAAACTTGACTCGGAAGAAGGTAAAGATCTTGAGCTGCCATTGCAATACCTGTTAAGGTTTAGTAAATACCTGTTATGGTTTAACAATGCTCTGATACCATGAAAGAACTTTTAATATACTGAAAAATGTTCTGTATTTTCTAAAACGTTGATCTTTACAATACCTTGAGCTGCAATATATAGAGAAGAAGATAGATACTAGATATTGTGAATACACGTCACATAATCAAAAAGTAAAAGGCAGACTTTGAAAAGATTCGATCCTATCATTTTCATAACCGTTAGAGCAGAGAGGAGCGTGTAGAGCTAGAGCTTTTGTCTTTTCTGTAGGTTGATTGTTGAAGTCGTACGTTGCAGGTTTTGGTTTTGACCTAGTAGGCTCATGATGGGCTTCTTGACACTCTTGAACTTGGGCTGCTGTGGCTGTTTTGCTAACAAGTTGTTAGCGCAGCCACCACAAGGTTTTGTCTGATGAAGAAGAAGACAATGGAGAACAGAGCTCCGAGGAAAATGAGGCTTCCTCCGAGTAAGACGAGCCCAAGATCCAAAAGAAACAAACTCCTTCCAAAGCCGAGAAGGAGATTTGTGTGTGGGCGAGTGAATGGACCTCATCTGAAGACATGAATGCTTTTATTCATGAAGGAGATTTGTGTGTGGGCAGCATTCATGTTTTCAGATGAAGTCCCTTCACTCGCTCGCTGTGTCTTGCTGGAAAGGCTCCACAACACTTTTTTCTTCATTTTTTTTTTTGTTTTGATTCTACGAATTGTTAGAATACTACATAACAAAATCTTAATCTGAAATTGTAAAAGTGTAAGTTCTCAGTAATTTCCTAGGGTTATCACTTCCAAATCACAACCATAAAACCAGAAAATATACATGTGCAGTCTCATGAACAAGAGCACGATTTATGAATATCATTAACGAAATTGACAAAGCAAACGAAATTGACAAATCAATGAGCTGAGAGACAAACGAAAGAAGCTTCAGATCCAGAAGAAAACTTTGTGTACCTTACCTTGACATAAGAGAAGAGAGAAACAATGGTAAATCGATTTGTAAATTAAGGAGATAATTTATACTCTATTAACGGCTGCCTAGTGATTAGGTTAAATGTCTATTTGCCAAGGTTAGGGTTTTTAATTTTCTGTATATATGGGCCTTGGCCCGTATATATATATATAGTTTTTTAGCCGACAGATTTTTAATTTATGTCATGAGGAATTGTCTGTTACTAAATTTGCCACTTTACTTTCCAAATTCTGCGTGTGTGGAAAGTTTAAGCATTGAAAATAAATGCAGATTAGTATCAAACAAAACTGTATACCTATCCTATATGCAATCTCTATGAAGTTACATGTTTTATGGTATCTATGAATCTATGATTAGGGTTGTCTTGTAAGTATGTGTGAAAAGTTTAAGCGTTAGAAAACAAATGCATATTAGTATCAAACAAAATTGGTATGCCTATCACTTATGGATTCTATGTACAGTCTTTTTTTTTTTTTTTTTTTTTTTTTTAATCAATTCTATATACAGTCTAATATAGCAACTCACAACGTCGTTTGTTCGTACTCTACTGTACACTTTTTTTTACTTGTATGATCAATATAAGTGCTTGTGATTATTTACTTCCAAATCTTTATGGACTCTTCGTAGCTAGCAGACGCAATAATTGGATTTGACCTGTTGTTTCAAAACAGCCAACTCTTTGGTTTAATTGGATTTAGGAAACACTTATTCGCAAGGGTTCGTTCTGGCCTCTCAAGGCAACATCTACTACAGGATCTTGGATGTGGAGAAAATTACTCAAACTTCGAAATGCCGTTTCAAAAGGCTGATGTTCATGATGGCCAGCCTTCATTCTTTTGGTTTGATAACTAGTCTTCCAAAGGAAGATTAATAGACATTGTTGGGGAAAGAGGAGTTATTGATATGGATATACCACTGGAGGCTACAATCCATTCAGGCGTCTCTACCTATCGTACAAGACGACATCGAACAACTATCTTACAAGAGATAGAGGTTGCGCTACTGCTCTCTGACAAAGAGGCCAAGACCCGGAAAGAGATACTCATTAATAGAAATTCTCTCAAGATAAATTCAAGCCGGTATTCACAACAAGGGCACTTGGGAACTATTCTGGGAACATCATCAAAGAGGAGGCTGGTACAAGGTAACTTGGTTCTCCTATGCTACGCCAAAATATTATTTCATCACTTGGCTTGCTTTTTGGAATCGACTATCGACAGGAGATAGGATCAAATTATGTTATTTGGGTCAGCCAACATGATGTGTTTTATGTGCTGGAGAAGAGGAAACAAGAAATCATCTTTTTTCGTATGTACATACACGTCTGAAATTTGGGAATCTCTGGTGAAAGGTCTTTTGCTCTCAGAGTTTTCGACCGACTGGACACATATTGCACAACTCCTCAGCTTACCTCACCTACGGACTTCTCAATTCATACTTCGATACACATTTCAAGCATCTCTTTATCATGTATGGAGGGAGCGAAACTCAAGACGACATGGTGAGATCGGAAGACCAGCAGGTCTCCTTACCAAGATCATTGACAAAGACGTTCGAAACAAGGTAAGCTCTTTACCGGAAATGGAAGACAAAAGACGGGTTTTCGTTCTTAAAGGGAACAATTATCAGTTTTAATTTTTCATTCTAAAAACATGTCTTCGTACAAAAGCTTTTGATTGAATACAATTTACATTCATTCAAAAAAAAAATTATGTAGATAAATTAAAACAAGTCAGAATACTTATTATACAATGACTAAGCTAAGAAAGAGTATAATACATTAGAGGTGGGGAGGCCAGCGAATGCCTTCTCTCCGACAAGGAAATGGCGCCGGAAGAGCTATGTGCGACGGCAGCTTTTCACCCGGCATCACCACAGACACATCTGACGTACTCACTTGAACCTGCCATGTTACGCGCTTTGGTTATGTAAAACACCTAACTGGCGTTTGAAGTCAAAAACGAAAAATAACAAAAGAAAAAAAAAAAACGTTCGGAAAATATTTTTTTTTGGAAAATAGTTTTAGTAAATAAGTTAACGAAAGAATCAGAAATTTAAAGTTTTTTACGTTAATGAAAATATTTGTTTAGAAATTAATTATAGTAAATAAGTTTACGAAAGAATCAGAAATTTAAAGGTTTTTATGTTATTTTAAAAAGTTTCGAAGTATAACTGTTGCTCTTTTTCACGGATGAGTTCTCTCTAGACATTTGAAAACTTCAATTTTTTTTTCCTTTTGGTGAAACTTCAAAATGTTGTGGGTTTGCAACTTACATATGTAACCATTTTTTCATTAAAGCATGAATAAATTAAGTCAGACCATATTACAAATTATATATGGTCCACAATACAACATAGCTTTTTGGTGCGCAATTCTTTTCTGGAAATAAAAGTCTTTGATAATAAAAATGAGATAAAGTTAAGAATAAGACACATAAAAAATAAAAATAGTGGTGTTTACCATAGAAGTTTTTTCAGCATGTTTCTGAAACTGAGCAGAGCTATCGTAAGAAGAAGAAGAATGATCGGACCTAAAGAGATGTTCGAGGATTGCCAATATGATGAACATTAATATCAATATTGCAGTCGCCACAAACCCAAAAGAAATCGCATTCATCGATGACCCTGAAACATCCTTGGTTCCGTATATGCTCCATGTTCTTATCGATTTTCCCGACCTTGACTCGTTCATCTTCAACTCTCAGCGTTTGCTCTTATGCAAGAAGACACAGAATCAGAGCTCAAGATTGACACATAAATGAGAAAAATCAAAGTTTAGATACCTTCATTTAATATTGTAGATCTTTTTCTGTTTTGTGTTTTTTTTCAAGAAAGTAGAACCGAACATATAGAAGAATATAAAAACACAAAGCACACTTTGTATATGCTGATTAGATGTGTAATTGTTATACATACGCATATATATATATATATATGTTTTAAAATATATAAGCTTTATATCCTAGATAACCAAATTCTTTATCATTGGCAAAAGGCATAGCAAAAACTTAAATATGGAGATATTTTATCGTGTGTGATTTAAATAAATAGTGTGATATCATGTAAAATAGCGTGTTCTCAAAAACATTAACATGATATTTGTTAAAAATATGTATGAAATCCATGTTATTTTGAGAAAAATATTCACGATAACATAAGGTAGAATTTGGTTATCTAGATCACTGTTTCTATATGTAAAAGAATATATAATAGAAATAAATAAAGGATGATCAAAAATACTAACAGGAGTTTGTGTGATAATAGTATCTACGGATTAGGAGTAGACATAATCTTGGTCCCTGGATCCTATGATCTCCTTTATTGTCTTCTTAAAGTGATAACTTCACACTTGTCCATGACATACTTTCATATCATTTCTGTTTACCCTAAGTATCTTTTTAATTTCTTTCTTTAATTCCCCTACTAGGCTATTACCAAGTCTAAAGAAATTACACATTTATTGTATTCTTCTTTTTGTTGATAAAGAATTATTCAAGTCTTGATCAAATTACTGGTCGAACAGGAATTTGAAATATCAAATGATCGCTTGTAACCAATAAAATTTGATGCCGTGTGTGAAGTGAATCTCAAAAATATAGACGAGATTTGTTTGTATAAAATATTTTTTTCATTGTGATAAAATCATGTTTGAATGTGCAAATTCGCAAAATGATATGTGGAATTTAGTTGCGTGTTGAGAAGACGAACCATTGCGTTTTACCCAAAATTGTGCAGCCCAAAGCCTAACACAAATCTTTCAGACCGACGAGTAGACACCAATCACCATTAACCAAACATTGTCCTAATTAATTTAGTTAGTCTTTTTTTGATAATATATTTTGTTAGTCTTGGCGTAAGGTCTCGTGAATATTCGTAGGTGCACAAATTTGGGGAACATGACAAAATGTAAAGACAAAGCTATATTATACTCTCCCTTTACATCTTTTCATACATGCTTTTCAATTAAATAAAAAAATTTCATGCCATATAGTTGTTAAAAATACATATATTGTCCATTCTTTGTGCTTCTTCTTCTTTTTCTTTTTTTTTTAAATCTAAAAACGGCTTTGATGTTTCATGTACTTTAATTAGTGGGTATATCTTTGTCGTTTTTATGTCCACAAGAAGCAAACAGATTAGAATAATGTGCAATAAAAGTTAAATAACATACTATTAAGAATAATAAATGTGGCAGATGGGTCCTTCGTGTCATGAGAAAGAAACAACAAAAAGAACCATTGGTTATTTGTATTTTATAACCAAACAAAAAACACCACCTTTACTTTGTTGAATTAATTACTACCATAACCAGTCATAACATACTTTTTTTTATATTAGTTACGTAACTTAGGGAGCAATGATGGATAACTGTTGCTATTATGTATATGAATTGAGTTCCGATCTTAACAAAAAATAATTGAGTTCGGATTTGAAATAGATATCGTGTGCATGCGTTCATTACCTATGGAAAATATGATTTCTGACTACATATAATTAGCCGTTTTGGCTAGTTGTTTGCTAGCTATTTTCAATTCTGATTTCATATTTATTTCAGTTTGAATTTTCCTATTTTTTGGTTTTTAGGTAATCAGTGTTATTATGAATGTATGTTGTACCGTTTAGATTTATTAGTTAGCCCCTCCGTCTCATGAACATGAAGGTAGATTTTTAAAGTTACGCACACATATTAAGAGTTGTTTTCCAAAACCTAATATACCCTTGTTTTACAATTAAATATTACTTCCTCCGTTTCTAATTAATCCAAGTTTTAGGGAAAAAATTGTTTCAAAAAGATAGTTTTTTAAAGCTTTTAATGCATTTATTATTAGTTAATGATGATAAATTGTAAATCTCAAGAAAAATAATTGAATACTATTGATTTATAGTTATAAAAAATTGTTGATCACAAAAAATGATGCATTTATAATCAAATTTTAATTTGTTATTTAATATATGTGGATTAGTTAGGAACATAGAGAGTAATTGTTTTAGTTGTTTTAATTCTAATTAATAAGGGTAAAACTAGAAATGTTACATAAATTTTGCATAGAAAATAGAAAATAAATATTTTGTGAAACAAATTTAATATCTAAAAAAATATTTTTATGAAACGGAGAGAGTATTAGATAAGCTTTCATACGTTCAATGTGAATTCAGATAGAACTATTTAACTAATCTTAGATTGAACATCTTTCTATTGAATTACTAAAGCAAGTAATACATACACATCCTTATAATTAAAACTTGGGTTTTCTGCAAAAAAATTTGCCGATTTTTACAATTTTATCTTTTACTTCCAAAAAATGCAAGTTAATCCGTGAACTCAAAGATAATACGCAATAATCCTTATACGTATTTTCTAAACTTTTTCACGGTCATATATACAAGATTTTTTAAATTCTGAAGGTAGATTTGGACTCCTCGTCGTGAGAGTTTCGATTTGATATATTATTTATCAACATTTTAAAACTTTCATTATTTAAAACTTCCATGTTACAATATCATCAGCATGCAATTTGAGAACATGAAAAAAAAGCCATCAATCATCAAATTATGAGACTGAGTTGCTTGAATAATTTCTACAGCTTCTAAATCAGTGTGGTACATTTTCATGATTTTGGCTCCCGTTATTAGAAAACTAAGGATTCCACACTTGGCTAAATATGGTTTCATGGTAGATATTGATACATGAGTTCGCCATGTACGTGAACTTGAAACCTTATAACCAAAATGGTCAACAAGAAAATAGAAACTATGGAAAACAATAATACTGATTACTGAGAAACGAAAACATTGTTCTAATAGAAGTAATTGAATTAAAAAAAAAAAAAAAAAATCTAAGCTTTGACTCTGCCAAAGAACTTGGCCTTTTCCTGAGTATTCTGGAAACGACCGTGTGAAAATTTGGAAGATGTGTCAATGAACTAGACCTTTATCTCCTCCAAAGCAACCCTCGACGTCTGCTTCAGCAATGTCTATCTTAGAGTCACCACCGCTTCTTTGGCCCCATGCAACATCCCTTGATCATCAAATAGTCTTCCTTCACTACACCATAGTCATCGCTGAGTGAGTCTCCTGGCCAGATTTCCCAATTCGGTAAACTTTCTTGTTCATCTCAGTACGGTGGTGATTAACCGTTTTGTCTAGCTCTAGCCACTGTGTAGGAGACTCTAGTTGGATGCCAATCACCGATACAAGCCACCTTGCGAAGACCACGATGGGTCTTCCATGGAAGTCGGGTTACACCCTACCTTGTAACCACACCTTCATAACCTTTTCCTTTGGTAATACCGATTATATCAATCATCTCATCTTTGGAGAAGACAGCATCTACAGGGACTTGCTTCTCAAAGAAACTGTAAGCATAGTCAACCTTCTTAGCTACATCTCCACCATTGATTTGAATCTCATTCATTTTCATTTTCCTTATCTAATGAATATCCAAAAATGAATTAGGCAAATGAAGATTAAAAGTTATTCAAAGCATTTAGAGAAAATCAAATACCTGAGTGTGAGCAAGAACTCTGATTACAGTGTATACTTCTTCATCTTCTCCAACTGACATTAAATGTCCTTTTTACCTTCTTCGGTTTCATGTTTCTTTGAGTATTTAGTGAAAGCCTTCTTCTTCGACTTGGCTCAGTTCTTGTCGAACCTGCTCCTTACTTCTTCACCCAAATGCTGAGCCCACACAATGCCTAGAGTGTGCAAACCACGGGGTTTCTTCACGTACCCAGCCACATCAACCACCACCATCGGTGGTGTCTCAATCACAGTGACAGCTTCGCACGTTTCCTTCTTGTGGAGCTCTGGCAGTGCTATTAACAAAGATCAGCACTAAACAGTACGTGCACTCATTTTGAATCAATAAGAGAAGAGAGTGAGAACACACTTGATCCAGGCTTTTCAACTTCTCTCACAATGTGAGTAATCCCAGCTTTATATCCCAAGAAGTGAATCTGCAAGGCTTAGTATAATAGGATCATCCTTAGGGAAGGGATTCACTGGAAACACAAACTAGGCATGTCAGATCAGGCTACACAAGCCATAAGAAATTAAGATGCGTACAAAACATGTGTGAGTAGAAATATCATGTGTGAGTAGGAATATAATTGGTAATTGGTAACCACTTCTTAGGAAAAGAATAAGTAGAAATATCATTTTCCTATTTGTTTCTCAAAATGTTTACCATTTAAAAATAATGCTTACTTTTGTTATTCAAAATATTTACCATTTAGAAATAATGTTTATTCAAAATAGACCCCACATAATTCCTCAACATTCATTAACATTCTTTTTTTATGGTGAACCATAGAACAAAATTGTTCCTCATCAAATTTGAAAAAGAGCAAAAAGGAAAAAAGTTTAAATTCGTTTTCTTAATTATTAAATAATTTCAAATTGATTTTTATGATAAAATTTACATTTAGTTATAGGAAAATTTCAGTTTTTATAATATATTTAAAGGTAAAACTATTTTTGGTACCAAAAGACGTAATAAATTAACATTATAGTTTTTTAATTGATAACAATAGCTAAAATTTTAAAAATCTTATTAAGTGAAAATCATATTGATTTTTAAAAATAAAATTCATGTTACAAATTAATATTAATAATTAAATATTTTAATAAAAGTATATATATTCACTTCATAAAATGAATTTATGATTTAAATTTGTTTATTATATTTCTAATTAATTTTTTAAAATAAGATTGTATGGTTACCACTTATAATAATAGTTTATTCCATTTATCTCTGTATTTTTTTTTGTCTTTTTTATCAAAATGTTTCCATTCATCTTCACAAAAATTTATGTTCTTTTTCTTTTTATTCATTTCTTTCATTTTCCTTTATGTTCCTATTATTTATTTTAGTGAGTTTCTAACATAAAAAAGAATCGACAAATAGTAAATTGACAGATATTTTCTAAATGTAGTATTATTCTAGGTTTTTTCTAATTTTCGATGTGGAATCATAATATTATGGACTCCGATATAAAAAAATAACGTTTTTTTTTTTGATGAAATGTAATATTCATTAAAAAAAAGTGGTTCCTTACAAATGGGAATAATGAAAACAGAGTTTAGAATCAAAAGCAGAGTAGTAATGCTCGAAAAAAACAGAGCGTAAGAGATTAAGGTAAAACTCCTCGCCAACGGTCCGACAGAGCAGAGATTTCAGCCGGGTTACAGCCACGCCTCGATTGGATACGATCTGAAACAGTTTTCACAATCAGCTTGGTAAGACGGTGATGAGGCAGGCTCATCGAGGTGTGCCGCCTGTTGTTCCTCTCTCTCCACACATAATAGATTGTAACTTGGAAGATTAGTCGGTAAAGTATAATGTCAATTCGGCTTTTGCGGTTCTGAACAAGTGAGCAGATCGTGTAGTTCCAGTCTGGTGTAGGAGTCCGTCCAAGTAGCTTAGTGCACATCGGTCTAGTTACCTCATCCCAAGAAACCTTCGATTTTGATGAGTTAAGTGGTGAGTCCGACCATAAGAAAGCTGAACACATGCTCTCGATCTCGTCTAAAGAACCCTGTGACAACTTAAAAACCGAGCACCAGAAATTGGTGATGCTAGCAATGACGGATTTGATGAGCTGGAGTCTCCCTGCATAGGAGAGTGTCCGATTCTTCCAAGAGAGAAGACGTGTTTTTATGCGGTCAATAAGAGGTTCGTAGTCCTGCTTTGACAGAATCTTAGTGGTGAGAGGTAAGCCCAGATAACGAATGAGATGCTGTTCAACCTGAAAATCCAATGTATTGGCTTTCGACATCAAAGAAAGGTGCACGCGACCAGCCATGTAAATCGCCGATTTGGACATGTTCACCGTCAAGCCCGAGACCACTGAATACGTATGCAGAACATTCATAATTGACTCCAAAGATTTCACCGATCCATCGAAAAATACTAAAATATCATCCGCGAAACTTAAATGCGTGAGATTGACTTCCTTACAGAATGGATGGAAACCAATTTTACCTTCACAAACCGAACGAT
The DNA here is from genome assembly GCA_026770425.1 of Boechera divaricarpa. Classification (NCBI taxonomy): domain Eukaryota; kingdom Viridiplantae; phylum Streptophyta; class Magnoliopsida; order Brassicales; family Brassicaceae; genus Boechera; species Boechera divaricarpa. The sequence continues at coordinate 2,919,733 of CM049179.1, forward strand.
TGAGGAGTAGGGAGAGGACGATGTTGACAATGTCATCTAGATATGGAGACATCGCGCAACCCTGACGTATTCCACGAGAACTCTGAAAAATCTCATCTAAACTACCATTAGTACCAATCGAGAAGGAGGCCGTAGAGATGCAACCATGAATCCAAAATATGAACAACTCAGGTAAACATATCGCACGGAGCGTCGTGATAGTAAAATCCCAGCGTATCATGTTAAACGCCTTCGAAATATCAAGCTTAAGGCTACACCGTGGCGAAATAGAGTCCTTGTGATAATCCTTGGCTAATTCCGTTGCTAAGAGAACATTTTCAAGGAGAAGACGACCCTTGATAAAAGCTGATTGGTTTGGCTCAATTGCCTCTGGAAGTATCGTAGAAAGTCGGTTAGCTAGGATCTTGGAGATCGTCTTGTAGATGATGTTACAACAAGCAATTGGCCTATAATCTCGAACAGACTGCGCATCCGTCTTCTTCGGTAACAGAGCAAGGGTTGTTGCATTTATACCATGGGGCATGAAACCATAGAAGAAGAAATATTGAATGGCAGTGATGAAGTCGTGACCAAGAATATCCCATGACGCTTGGAAAAACTCCGATGTGTAACCATCAGGCCCTGAGGCCTTGCTAATGGGCATAGAAAAAACAACACGTTTGATCTCTTCTCCCGTTACCTGTGCAGTGAGCAAGGATGCAGAATGGGGAGAGCAGCGAAAAGTGATCAAGTCCTCGAGGAATTCCACATTGATGGGCTGTGGCGCTGAAGGTGCCTGTAGAAAAGCCACATAAAAATTGATAAACTCGTTTTTAATGTCCTGAGGATCATCAAGCACTAGACCATTTGCTGAGGTTAACCGTTTAATGGAGTTACTCGAATTCTTTGACTTCACTGAATTATGGAAAAATTCCGTGTTCTTGTCCCCACAATCCAACGATGTGTTGCGAGATTTCTGTTTGTAAAATTCTCCTCCACACTAGCATAATGATCCCATTGTTTGGTAGCTATTGTGACCGCTTGGAAGGTGACTTCCGTCGGATTAACAAGAGCTTCCTGTTGAAGTTTACATAAATTCTCAAATGCTTCTCGGGTTAGACGGGATATATCATCATATCTATTGTGATTCAAAGCACGGATGATAGATTTGAGAGACTTAAGCTTCTTATGGAATCTGTGAAGAGCGGATCTAGAGTGAAACAGAGGTTTGGTGGACTCCCAATACCTAGCAACCTCGTGTTTGAATTCCGGCAGATCAGTGAGGTAGTTGAAAAACTTGAAGCATGGTTTCTTGCGAACTAAGCATTGGTTGATGGTAACTAGACTGCGGACATGATCGGAGATCCCGTTTGCTTCAAATGCAACATGTGAGGAAGGGAAACTGATTGACCAAGCATCATTGACGAGAACACGATCAAGTTTCTTGTTGATGGGACCGTGGTCTCGATGATTAGACCATGTGAATTTGGGGCCCGTATAGGCGTGATCCAGGAGACTGCAATCAAAGACAAGTTGTTGAAATTCAATCATTCCTGATCGATGAGAAGCTCGAAGATGAGAGTGCTCCCCCGTAGATAAGATCTCATTGTAATATCCTATTAAAACCTATGGGGGATTGACTTGACCAAACAATGTCTGACACCTCCGGATATCATCCCATAACTTTGATCTCTCGCGCTGAAAATTAGATGCATAAATGCAAGAACACACAAAATTATCGCCTTGAGATGTAGTTATACCCATGGTGATAATTTGTGTTGATTTCAACAAAACTGTGACTGTAACCGAGGTTGAGTGTACAAACCATATACGGCCCAGACGGTGAAATTCATAATTCGTAACAAAATTCCATCCCGGAAAGACAGAATCGAAGATAGGCTTGAAATTAGCTTCCTGAACACGAGTTTCAAGGAGGCAACCGAAAACTGGAGCAATAGAGGAAGAACGTAACCATTGATGAACCGATCGATGTTTGCGCATTTCGTTGAAACCACGGGTATTTCATGCAAAAAAAACTCGTCATATCATTAGTGCTTCCCGGAGAAATATTTCTTGGTTTTGTTGATGTGAGCCGTTTGTTTTGTCCCAGTTAATTACTCTTTACGGGTCACTATTGGCTTCGATTTCTTGCTTCTAGTACTCGTTTTAGACTTAGTCTTCCATTTAGGCATTTCATCCTCTCCTTCACTGGCAATATAGTCCTCATTTTCGTCAATTTTACCTTCCTCCTTTCCGGCATCCTCATCGATGCGAGCAAGAATTTGGAAACGTGATGGTGAAGTGCAAAGATTCTTCTCCCTTAGGCCTTGGAATTCGGAAGCAGGTTATAGCGATGCGGCTTTAGTAGCTGGTGAGCTACATGCACCCTTGACGACAACGGCCCAATCCTCTGTATCACCAACTGTTGCTGTCTCAACGAAAAACCTGAAGTTCAGATGACGTTCCCACATCCAGCTGCGACATCGCAACCGAGTCACCTGCAACAACTGATGTAGCGGCAGTAACCAACTCCTTACATTCCCCATGTGAATCCACTGAGATTGCTGCACCCGAAGTAACCGAAACATTGGCTATGGAGCTTGTTGCCTCCGTTTCCACCTGGAGGCTACACTTGCTCTGATCATGCCCCCAGCGAGAGCACTGTTTGCATTTAGTAGGCAACCTAGGATAAGACACGGTGATGATGATATCCTCTGTTGCTTCAGCATCGGTTTGGAGGCAGAGCTTCTCAGGCAAAGAGTTCTCGAGATTGACTAATACCATAACCCTGGCCATGTCTAACCGCATGCACTTCTCTGTGTTGGGATGAATGCTCTGAAAATCTCCAACAAGATTACCAAGAAACTTAAGACCTTTTTCAGAAAACAAGTGATCTGGTACATCTTTGAAGTCCACCCATACCGGATAGCTTGACAAGTCGGGTTTGGAATTTGCGGATTGAGGGCTCCACTTCTAATCTCTAGACTGCTCGCTAGGGATTCGAAACAGAACAGAGGATGCAGTAAGGAATTGTGCATCACCATGCGCTCGTTGTTCCTTAGATCTCCACAATCGATTGACAATAGCGTGAACTTTGCCAATATGTGGCGGATCGTGCAGGAAGTGGCTGATAACACACGAAGACCAGAGGGGTCTAGCATCATTGAGAACAACTTCAGGAATACGTGATCGTATCCCACCATCCAAACGTTCAACAGGAGGAGTCGGTATTATTTTAGAGGTTACAGGAGCAGACCAGGGGCTGGTAGGAGGAGAGATGCTTTGCGAAGTTGTTGCCAGATGTGCTGAAAAAGAACCAGAATTGCCGCCGGCGGCCTCCCGAGTAAGGATGACAACTATGGATGCCCTAGGTTACCCTAGACGCGTAGGAGCCAAGAAAATGAGAGTGATTGGTTGAGGACATGCATGAAGTTGACTATTTGATTAAATTTGAGAAAACTGATCAAAAAGTTGAAATTACAAAAAAAAAAAAAAATTCCACAAATACAAAAATGTTTTATAAATTTTTGTAAATTTTTTGGATATTTTTAGTAATATATGCATTTCAGTAATTATAAATTATTTTGGTAACTTGTATGCGTCAATAATTATTCAACAAAGCATGATGACATTTTCGTCCATTTAGAAAACTATATATATTGTCTTGAGTGAATAATTTGTCTGAGTGGACAAGGTAATTTAGTATTGGAACTAGATTCATATTGGGCCAAGAATGAATTTGAAACTTTTTTTGTAACTCATTAACAGCCCAAGATATAAGAATCCTCAATAATTAATTAATCATGCGTATATGTGTAGAATAACGATGAATCGTTCAATGTGTCTGGCTTTGGAAACAATATTCTCTTTCTAGCTTTATAAATATTATATCCCGCGTTATATTTATAATATTTTGTAGAAAATTAATATATTAAATAAATATTTCTAAATATTTTAATAGTATATTATTGTATAAATAATTGAAATCTAAAATTAAAATTTTTTACGTATTTATGTTACTAATTAATTATTTAGTTAAAACAATATCTTTATAAAATAAAAATTTTAAAATCAAATTTAGAAAACAATAAAACCATCAATAATTTTATGGAATATTTACTTATTCGATTTTTTATAAATAAATAAAGCTAATTTAGGTACGAGAATAATCTTTAAAATAAAGACAGTTTATATATGATTGATCTAATGACATATTATGTAATTAGTCTAGTAATTAATGGCCTATAAAATATATTTTCTGAGAATTATTCTGGCGACGACACGTCAGCATGACAGTATTGTAATATTCCACGTAAACATAAAGTTATTTTGTTAAAATAATTTTTAATTAATATATAGAAAGATTGAGGATTCTTATATTTTGGACTGTTAATGGGTTATAAAAATTAAAGTTTTAAATTCATTGTTGGCCCAATATAAGTTTAGTTCCAATACTAAATTTTTAACAATGTGATTTCATTTTTTGACGAAGAACCCTAATCAAATCAGAATTTCAAAATTCTAATCGGAACCAATCGTCGAAGAATCTCTATCTAACGGATTTCAGAAAAGAGTTTAGTTTTTAGAAATTGAAAGACTGAAGAGAGAGAGAGCCGAGAGCTAAATACGAATGTCAAGTAATTAAGCAAATGCCCCTATAAATATCATCATTATACTTTTCTCCCAAACGTTATGTATATGTTCATTATAGGTCCCTCTGTTTTCAGTTTTTACACTACGGACCCTAAAATAAAACTAGGTGCTCTTAAGTCTTAGGTAGGGTTAAGCAAAATACCCTAGTCTCACATTCTTCGTCTCCTCCGTTAGAGACGTCAAAAACTCGGTCTGTCTCAGGTTCGTCATCTTCTTCTCTTTGTTGGTTCCATGATTTACTTTTGTATTCGACTATAACACAATAACACATTCAACGTATTTTTGTGATCACAGAATCTTTTATTCTTCGATTTACTTTTGTTCAGCTGCATTCCAACTCGTTTCTTTGATTTCAGTTCCGATTCAGCACGATTTTTAGATTTTACTTTTCGATTGAGGGATCAAATTCTGGAAATTAAGTTCTTGTGGAAACCTTTTCCTTTAGTATAATCACTTGATGACCAAATAGCTGAAGATTGCTAAGTCTTTCTGTATTTGAAGGACCATCAATGCATTGATAAAAAGTCTTTTGCTCTCGTGTTCGACTGGAATTTCTGCGCTCTAGATTTCTATAATAGATTGAATGACATAAAGTTTGGTTATTTCATAGAAAAAGATATCATTTTTTTTTTTTTTTTGGTTCTTGATATCTTTTAGTGTTAGGTCTCAGTGAATTTGGTGGAATACTTCTTATAGGGTTTGGTCTTGTTTCTAGATTTATTGTGTCCTTTGGATTTACATCACGTGTTATTGTCTAAAACTTGGCAAACTTCTTGAATGTGTCTGCAGTCTAAACCAAATTACGAGTTAGATAATTAGGTTTGTGGTTGTCTGTCCCTTCACTTGCTGTTCTCTGCAGTTTTTATTGTTCTTGGTATTCCTTATCTTGACATTTTAGTTTATTTTTCTATTTCTAGGCTTCTTAAATGGCAGACAGTAAAACATCTGGAGATAATATATCTGAAGAAACCCCCTTAGATACTTCTCAGGAGAAACATGAAACAGTTGATGAGATGCTTGCTCGGCACAGGTAGCATTGTTTGGATAATTGACAATGCTTCTTGCTTTGAAGTTTACATTAACATGAGTGATGCTAAGTGTTGATGTTGATGATGATGATGTTGTCTATTGTAGGCAGGAGATAAAACAACTACAGAATAAGGAAACAGAGATGAAAAAGGCAGCTGCAAAAGGAAGCAAAGCTGAACAAAAAGCTAAGAAGAAGCAAGTTGAAGATGACATATCGAAACTCTCCACAAAGCTCAAGGAGAAACAGTTGAAAGAGCTCGGCTCACAAGGTTTTAGCAGCAGCAGCAGCAGTATTGCCAAGGACGAAACTAATGAGAAAAAAGGAGACATTGACACTTTAGTGAGAGCTATAGCCGGAGTCTCAGTCACTGCTCAGCAAGAGCACTCAAAGCCCAGCAAGAGCTTGAAGAGGCGCGAGAAACGGGCTAAGGAAGAAGCAGAGAGAGAGCAGAGAATCAAAGAGGAGCAAAGCCAAGTGACAAGTGATCGTATGGTGGAGAACGAAAAGCTCGAGAAGAAGCTTAAACCATTGGGATTAACGATCAGTGAGATAAAACCAGACGGGCATTGCCTTTACCGGGCTGTTGAGAATCAGCTAGCCAATCGCTCAGGCGGTGCATCTCCTTACTCATACCAGAAGCTAAGAGAAATGGCTGCTTCGTACATGAGAGAGCACAAAACCGATTTTCTCCCGTTTTTCTTGTCAGAAACTGAGTCTGAGTCCGAGGATCACTCCAACAATGGATCTGCGGAAGAGCGGTTTGAGAAATACTGCAAAGAAGTAGAGTCAACCACGGCTTGGGGCGGTCAATTGGAGCTTGGAGCGTTAACACATTGCTTGAGGAAACACATAATGGTGTTTTCCGGATCGTTTCCGGATGTTGAAATGGGCAAAGAGTATAAATCAGGTGATGACTCGAGTCTCATGTTATCATATCACCGGCATGCTTTTGGGCTCGGGGAGCATTATAACTCCGTCGTGCTTGTCCATAACATCAACGGATGAAGGATGATGGACTTTATCTCAAGCTTTAAGAAAAGTCCTTTTGTATCAAAACTTTCAACATTTACTGAAATTCTTTCTTCTTTAATGTTTGTTGGATTTGAGAAAACCAATCTGTAACTTCAATTTTTCCTATGGTACAAGGGCGAAGCATAATCTATTTCTATACAGTTCCAGGTTTTTCATTATGTAGCATTGTACGGAGAAAATGTCACTGAAAAAACATATGACCTTTGAACAATTTTGCGAGCCAATTTGGCAGACAGTTCCAGAGATTTGATAGGGAATATAACGTACACAAGTTGTCCCTTCCGAATCTTGAGATTTTATCACCGGAAGAAGAAAATCAGAAAAACAAAAGATAAAATGATGACGAATCTATTCTTATTATCACCCATAAATTTGCTAATTCAATCATGGTGAAAAAAATCGACACATGGCCTTAATCACGAATCTGCCAAAGATTCTTCATTTCTTTAGATTTCCAAATCTGGTGTCAGAATCATGCTTTCCTGTTAAATTCTGCGAAGTTTTGTATTTTCTGAAAGTTCAAAACGCAATGAACATAGATTCTCGTCCTTAATTAGTCAATGCAACAACAACAGAGACTCTTTAAGAGTTAACCAACTCTCACATTTAGATAAGCTGTGATTCAAACTTGAAAAATGGTTATCACAATAGAGTAAAGCTAAAAGCAAGAACTGTGTGTGCTCTCTAGACTCCAGGTCACACTAGCAGAAAAGTAGCTCAAAGACGATCCTTTTTTTTTTTTTTTTTCTCTTGCTTTCCCTTTCTTTAGAGCCTGAAACTTGTGGGGAATCTATTGTTGCTTGAAAAGATAGGCATCTAACTGGATAAACCATAATCCAATCTCCACCTCAGTGGATGCATCAAAAGCAAAAGATATTGCAGAAAAAGTACTATAGATTATACATGACCACACTGTTGCATACCTCCCTGGATCCGTGGATCATTACAAACCATATGGCAAGGATATTTCCGTAATAAGAAATTTTTTTTCTACATGAACTGTATATGCAACTTGGTTCTGATATCAAATCGGAAGAATCTAAGTTCATGCAGTTTTTAGAGAACGCCAAAGGGCAGGGCACATCACTAGGAGGGAAGTAAAGTAGTGACAAAGACTTGATTTATGAAATCTTACCATCCTCCACATATCCAACTCTATAAATAGGCTTACTTAGTAATAGCATGAAAGCAAAAACAAAACATAAAGATCCTTTAGTTCTCTCTCACACAGTCACACTAAGTCCTACATTTGTATCACATGTATATACATCAAAATGGAAAGCATTAGAAGTTTAGTTGCAGACAAACCAGTTGTGATTTTCAGCAAAAGCTCTTGCTGCATGAGCCACTCAATTCAAACACTGATCTCAGGGTTTGGGGCAAAGATGACAGTCTACGAGCTAGATCAATTCTCAAACGGTCAGGAAATCGAGAAGGCATTAGTACAGATGGGGTGTACGCCCGGTGTACCGGCTGTGTTCATAGGGCAACAGTTAATTGGTGGTGCTAACCAGGTAATGACTCTTCAAGTCAAGAACCAACTAGCCGCGTTGCTAAGAAGAGCCGGAGCCATATGGGTGTAACAGAAGACAAGAGAGTCCAAATGCAAACTAGGATAGAATAAGATGAGAGTGATATATAGTTGTTTTGCTTCTTCTTCTTTTTTTTTTTTGTCGGGTTTCGAGTTTCTACCATGCACGGATATGTTTTTAACAAGTGCAACTCTGTAGTTACACAACCTATGGGTCATGAACTGTATATGCAAGTGCTGAGATCAAGAACTTGTATTCTCAGTTACCATACTTGTTATATCAATCTATGTAAAAGCTGAAAAGACTTATCAGCAATAAAAGAGAAAGATTTGCTTTTTCATTGATCTCTAAAGATTGTTCAACAAGATGAAAGGCATTTATTCATCAGCCATGAAAAAGAAGAAACAAATAAAAGTAGAAATTTTACTCTCACTTGTTCACTTATAAATGTAATCTTTTAAAAGGCCATTTGCATGCTCTAGCTCAGAATGTCTTCGCCAATTATCAACTGCTATAGACACTGTAGCTTTTGCCTCCCGAATCTCTTGAGCTGAGAACTTGTGTTCTATGATTCCCAAAGGTCCAGGTTGACGAACATTGATCACAGTTTCAGCTTCTTGCTCGAGCTGCCTGTAAAATGAAACTTTAGTATTTCAACACAAACACACACAAAAAATCGATATTTTCTTGTGGCAATCTCTTATTAAAGCATTACCCAACTTGAAAGTTGTAATCGAAACGAAAATAAACCTAATTTGATAGAAATCGAATATACATATCAAACGTATATTCAAAAGTACAGAAGCAGATAGAAATGCAAAAGTACAGAAGGAAGAGAAGGAAACAATGGAGGAACCTGAAGATCCCGGAGAAGGGTAAGGCTCTAGCGATCCTGTAAATCGACATCGTCGCCGGAAGGATCAAATTGATTGATTTTTATATTTAACAACAAAAACTGAACATGTATCGATTACCTCCGGACGTCTCAGAAGGTTTCAGTTTTGTCTTCACTTCCGTTGGGCCATGGAGCTACTGACAGGTGAAACCAAGAATGATAATTATTACGGGCTTCAAGGCCCAATAAGTAAAAGGTTCGGATATTTCTGGATCAGATCCGCTTCGGGTATCAGGTATCGGGTATGTTGCCAAACCCTGTGTCAGTGCTCTACTGCTCGTTTGTTTCTTACATCAATAAACTAGCTGATTCCCAAATTTGGAATTCAAATCGCACATTTTACTGTTGTAACATTCCCAAATTTTGGGAATTCAAATTGGCAACATTCCCAATTTTCGGGAAATTCATCAACACTTGTGTTTTCAATGATAAAGATGCTTATGGTGATTGGTGTTGAATGTAACAAACATATCTATAACATGCAAAACAAAAAACGATAGCTAAACACTTATGTTACATTTTGAATCCTTACTACTTCATCAGTGCCTCAACTGCTTTGTGTAAAGCACTACTACGATTTGGACCTCCTCGACGTTTAAACAGCGAGTGAGGTCCATTCCACACGGAATTGTGGTTGTTGTCGTTAGGGAAGAGAGTTTCACATAGACTAAGAAGCTGAGGGTTTCTGATTTCGAACTTTTCTTGCATCTTCATTTTCCATTCTTTACATTCCAACTCCTGCCGTTTCTGCAATAACGAAATAACACAATTTACCTCACTTGTGCTTATTGCTTAATCAAAACATCATAAAGCTTCAAACTATCTTTCTCTGTTATATATAGCAAAACAGAGGATAAAAAGGTAAATAAATACCTTTTGCTCTTGGAGTTGTTTTTCCTTCTCTTCCTCCTCATTCTGAGTCGATTTTGGACCTTCAATAGAAGCTAAAACAACCAATTTATCTGCAGAACTAGTCACAGGCTCATCACCAGTCTCTTCCATTGATCTATCAATCGATTGAGTCTTATCCTCTACATTAGCTTCGGTTTTATTTTCACTCTCCACTTCAACGATTTCCTCTTCCTCCACCTCCTGTTTACTTTCAGTCACTCTTTTTTGTTTTGACACCGGACTATCTAGTTCCACGATTTCTGTTTTTTCTTGGTCAGTTTTGTTGTCAACATCAATATCCATGTCCTGCTCATCACCCATATTTATTGATGAATTATCCACAGATGGACTTCCTGCAGGTGAAGATTCCTTCAAGAAAGAGATAATAAAGTTAATACTTGTCACAAAGTTTACACATTTCACACCTACAGATATATGTGTGCTGTCATGTAAGCGAAACACATTACTAACCTCTTGTGCTCCAGAATGTCCTTGAGAATCTTGTTCACGTTCTCTTTTACGTCGCTTCAAAACACATATCGCACACATGCAATCACTCTTGTGGTGCCTTCTGCAAACGAAAATAATGACTATCAATTGAAAACTGTTCCCAATTACCAGTTTTGGAGAAAGGAAGGGCACAACCTTCATAATAACTATCAATTAAAAAAGAAATGTAAAATGTATGAACTAGGCTACAAAATACATTTTTACGAAGAGAAAACTAAATTAAGCTACAAAATGTCTGCTTTGTAACATTGACTAAGATTGGCTATGGCTAAGCAGATATTGTTACAATAGCTTTGTAAAGATAACCTCTTGGCTATAATCTAGAAAATTTATGAGACACATTGAAACAAAACTCAGGGTAATGTTGAACACAAGGAGGACATATTTGAATGTGAGGCCCTATATACCAGAGGAAGAAAATTTTCAGCGACATACCCATGGCGTTTATGGCTTTTCTGCTTTGATTGACTGCCTTTGGTGGATGCCTTCCCACCATCCTCTGTATTTTCTGCTGATAACCAAGAAACCAAATAAGCTAAATCATAAGCACCAAAATGCATAGCTAATACAAAGCAAGTAGTGTATCGTTAACCCTTTCTACATATTGATATTTCTCCTGATACTTTCGTTTAATATGGAATTGGAAATTAATACATCTTACAATTGGAAACTCATAAGAGAACTGAAACTGACAAAAAAATGTGAACTAGACGTAAGGCGGTAATTGTAGTTAAATGGGTATAGTTATACCACTGCATTCAAGACTATATCATCTGTCTAATAAATAAATAAACAAAGTTTTCTTATACTTTTATTACTAAAATGTGGCTACATGCATTTCAACAATGACATTTCACTAGCTAGAAGCAAACATTTCTGAATATGTTTACATGCCAAGGGGAACCAGAATCGTAACTTTCTATGGAGAGACCTGTAGCTACCAATTAAACAATGCTTCACCACAAGAGTCAAAACATGGAGAAGATAAATGTTAGTAATACCTGCTGATTGCTCAGTATACAACCCTGCTGCAGTCCAGTACTTCATGAAATTTTTCTTCACTCGCTTCATCAGATCCACAATATAATCACCTTTCTTATTGTACTTGGAACAGTTATTCCAAATGTACTGGACATCCTTGTAAACATCCTCAGAATTCATATATTTGTTGCCGTTCTCAAAATTATTGCATATTGTTCCAAAATCCATAGGTGTCTTGATGATATCAAAGTAGTCCTAATCACATAACCAGAAAACAGTTACAAGTGTCACTGTGTCAGACATCAGTTCTGAAACCACTTTCGAAGCAAAGAGCATAGAAGAGATGAAAAGATGCCAGAGATGGTAGGAGAAAACATCCCATATTAATGTCCCATGACAGGGAAAAGGGAGTCACATAAAATTCATTATCCATCTTTGTTACGAGTCTAAGTTTGTCAAAAATTATAAGAAGATGACAAGTCACGGAATTCCTAATTAGGCTATAAGGCGTTGTTGTTCTTCTACTTTCATATTGTTAGACAAATGTAAATCCTTAAAAGCTGAGGACTTAAATTTTACAATACCCAGAAGCCAAGGTTATCCCCAAAGGACATAGACAATAAACTCTGTATACTAATACAGCCAATCTGGTCCACTTACACACATTTTAAAAGAGTATCCTTACCTTGTCCACATGCAGAAAGAGAAAGATGAGATCCATAAGCTGAGCTAAATAATAGGACTAGTTTATGTACTAGAGTATTTCTAGCTCCTATCAACTGAGACCAAACTGATTTTCGTTTGTTCACAAGAAAAGTATTTAGGCTGCAAAAATAAATGGAGCTATCTACCTAGGAAGTTCAACATAAGCATGTAATGGAGATATGCGAAACTAATCAAACGTATAGATCAACAGTTGAGTTTTCACAACCCAAGTTTAATATGTACCAAAACATCCCAAAATGGTGTGCCTCTTATCTAATAAATATGAAGCTAAAATCTGCACTTACAGGAATTCCAAGAGCTTCTGGGTTCACAGGAACATTAAAAGGATCAGCAGCATCCATCTTCATAATCTTCTTGATCACCTAGAGCAATGTGACCGATACACAGTAGGTCAATTAGGCATGATATTAAAGTGGAACTGTACATTCCATTAAAACAAAAAGCAACAATCAAGGTAGATATTAATCTGATCATACTGTAAGAGAATCTTCCAGTTCTTGCTTATTGTATCGTGAATTTTGATCAGTCTTCTTCTCCTCTTTCTGCAAAGAAATTGGTGTTTCTGGCTCTTTCTTACTGGCTTGAGAATTCTCATCAGGCGTTTTCGTATCCTTTTGAAGTACTACTGCATCCTGGACCTTGATAGTATCAGCACTCTTCTCAGTAACTGAGCTAGACCCATCTACCGCCTTTGAAGACTTAATCTTTATACCTTTAGTTTTCCTGTAAACATTTAGAAAAACTGGCTTTCTCTCAGGTAAACGAGGAACCAATTCCTCCTTTTTCTCAGCAGGCACAGCAGGTTTTTCAGACACTGCATGAGAACTACTCTTATCATTATCATTACGCGATATTTCATCGGGTTCTGGTGCTTTTGAGGTCGTCAATTTAACCTTAACACGTGCAACTGACTTCACCGCTATGTTATCAGCTGGATCTACACTAGCAATAGGTGAATTGCCACTCCCAGTAGACGAAGGTGCGTCAACCTCCATTTTAGATTCATGTTCACTGTTCTCACACTCAGCAGGGGCTTCAGAACTCTGCTCAGAGGTTTGATTCTCCGCATTTTCCGTTGACTCATCCAAGTTCCCTTGTTCGGTAATAGACTTGGACTTTTTAGACTTCTTCCCTTTCTTATGCCCTCTTTTACGCTTCATACTCTTCGACGATACTATAACCTCGTAACGTATATCACACACAGAAGCTATAAGAGACTCCTGCAAAAACCAAATGGCTAAAAATCTTAAAATCTGAAACAATCACCCCAGAAACCAAAACACCCAATCATATGACAAAATTAGAAGCAAAAAAATCAATCAAAATTGTTTCAAGAAATCAAATTTTAGCGATAAAATTGCAGACAACACCAAATTATTCACGATAATTGTAGATCACAAAATCCACAATCTATATAATCGATTCAGAAAGATCAAAACGATTCTAACAAGCACGAATTCAGAAACAAAAGAAGAGAGAATTTACCAGAAAAGGAAACCCTAAATCAAACTAAGCTACGTCGTCAAACCAGAGAAATCGAAAAGATCCGTCGAGAGGAAGAAAATAAAGAGGGAAGATTCAAAAATTTAGAATGAAAAGTTTGGAGGGAAACTGGATTTTACCAAACGAACTTAACCGGACCGGCGCTTCTACTGGCTCACAAAATCCTTCCAACGTCGCTTATTAGTTAGACCCAGACGGAGCCTCCAAGTTTAAGACTTTAGATCTGCAAATGTAGTACTTACGTCGTCGTTTTACACCATGGGCTTACAATGGGCCAGTTGAGAGTAGGTTATATTATTTTTTGTTCCCTGAGATTTTTATTTTAATGGTTGGTAGAGAGAAATATTTTATCATTTCTAATTGTAAAATAATAAATATTGAACATGAATCTAAATAGATTTATTGGTTCGTGGATTTTAGTGGATTTCAGAATCCAAATAAAATCATGTGTTATTCAATCACTGAATTTAAAATCCTTATCAAATTTATGTGTTAATAGTGTTATGATTTGTAAATACTAGTTAAAATTCTATATTATTTGTGATTTATTTTTGTATTTTGAAATCCAAATTAAATTTTAATAGATTTAGATATAAAAAAAATACAAAACATCAAATTCCTTAGTAAACTATGGTATTTCAAAATCTACATTTGATTTAAGATTTTTTAAGTAAACCATGTTATTTCAAAATCGATATAACTGATTTTAATATTTCTTTTCATATGAATTTATAAATCAATTAAAATGCATGAACCAATAAAGCCTTTAACAATTTGAAAAGTTTTAAAGTAGAAAGTTTTTTGACCCAAAAAAAAGAATGAAAGGTTTAAATAAAGAATACAATTTTCTACGTAAGATTTATTTTTGCCTATCTATCAATATCACAACATCTAGTTAGCTAATCTCCTTATTATTAATTAGGAGTACAAATAATAAATAACATTAATATATATTAATATTTACTTTTTTATGCCGTTGGTATTAAGACCATTTGCAAATTTCTTATTAATTTTATAATTGTAAATTTAATTAATACCTTAAAAACAGAATTAAATCCTGGTCTTTCAGGATATCAATCTTTCAACTAAAGAATATCCAAAGATTAGTAATATCTTTTGGAGAATACATTTATAGAAACAACATTTAATTTGCTGAATGATAAATAATAACATAACTCAAAATTATTATTTAAATATTAAAATCATTGCAATACTATAATCAAAACTTTTGAATAAAACTTAAATCTAAGGCTTGGATTGGTAACCATAATTTAAAAAAAAAGAATGAGAAGGAATGTGATATTCCTTTTTATTCCTCAATTTTTTACCATTTAAGAGTAATTTTTCTCCCACATCATTCTTTTACATTCCTCATCAAATGACAAACAATAGAACAAAAATATTTCTCTCCAAAATTGATGAGAAACAAAATGAAAAAAAAATATAACAAATATTGAAATTTGTTTTATTTTAAAATAAATAGAAAATAATTTTTACTAATAATATTTTTATTTTAATATAAAATAATTTTCATAGCTTCACAATATTTTTATTTAAAAAAATTTGATAAGAATTTCCTGTTAAATTAATATTATAACTTTATTTGAAAATTATATGGATATTAAAATAAACTTAAGATGTTTATAATGAAAAAGTATATATATATATATATATATATTTTAAATTACTCCTACAATTTTATTTTAGGTTAATAATAATAATTAATATTTAACATGAAATATATAAATTTAATTCACAAATCTCCTATATATTATTTGGGAAGTACATTTATAAATAAACATTACAAAGTGTTAATATTTACATCACATTGCCATTACAAAAAAGAACAAATTATCATTTCTCATTAAGGGTAGTTTAGTCATTAATTATTTTTTAATCGATTTTTTTTACTTCTTTCTAGATTATAATTTTCGTTTTAATTAATTAATTTATTTTAATTTTTTCTAAAAGTAGTTAAAATAGATTTTATGAAGATTTTGTTGATTTAATTAAACACACTAATTAAATTAAATTAAATGTTGATTCAGTTTTCCAAAAATAAGAGATTTTATGTAGATTCTGATTGTTTTTGAAAACTTTATGGAAGAATTTATGTAGATTGTCGTTTTTTTTACTTCTTTATAGATTATAATTTTTCGTTTTAATTAATTAATTTATTTATTTAAATTTTTTTGAAAAGTAGTTAAAAATAGATTTTGTTGATTTAAATAAACACACTATTAAATTAAATTAAATGTTGATTTAATTTTCCAAAAATAAGAAGTTTGATTTAGATTGCGATTTTTTTTAGAATGTTAATGTTAATGTAAATTTCTCTTTATAATATCGAATCTATTAATAAATTTTTACTAGATTTAAAAATGTTAGTTCATATCTGACTTAGTTTAAGATGATATACAATTTAACATAATAATGTAACATTGTAATTTAATTTTCAAATCTATTTAAATTGTAAACTATGGTAATTAAAACAGAATAACATATAATTAAAATTCAAATAAAAAATATCCAGAAATTTTATGTTGGGAACAATATATCGCAATATCCAATATCGTCAATAGACATACTATTTTTCAACAAAAAAATATATTCCACGAAATCAATCTTAAAATATTCCGGGTTAATATTTTCCAAAATATCTTAATTAATATTTTAGAATGTCGCAATCTTCTAAAATTTTACTTCTTTGTTCGGTTAAAATCAAAGGAAATATCTTGATTTTATAATGTTTTTATATTTCTGATTATATAATGTTTACGCGAATATTACAAAGATTCGATATTATAAAAACTGATATTATAACTTTCGTAAAGTTTTGGAAGAATTACAATTTTCTAATATCATTATTTTATAATATTGGATATTTTTATATAATTACAATTTTTCCGTGCTATATCCTAGTTTTAGTTTAGAATCAAATGTAAAATTAATTAAATATAATATTAAGTTTATTATTTTTCATTAAAATTTGATTTATTAATTATTTAATTTATATTTTTAAAGATGCTATTATTGTTTGGTTATCATTCATCAAAATTGTACATTTTATTCTATCTCTGCATTTTTTCCTTTTCATTCCTTAAAAATTGTTTGTTCCATTCCTCATTATTAATTTTGTTCATTTTTCTTTTGTTCTTTTAATAGTCACTAGTTGAAGCAAAAAAAAATGAATATGCGGTATAGCGCGGGATATTTCTAGTATTAGTTTAATCAGTTTGGCAACGACGATGCAAGATATATCATCGAAATAAGCATAATCAGGTCCACTTATGTGTCAAACAAGTATACCATTATGTATTTGGATAAAGAAGTATTGTCATTCTTTTGTGTAAGCTCAGACGCATTAATGTTTTAATAGGATTTCAAGAACATGGCCATGTTCACGGGTGAATTTATTACAGAAAAACATCACTTGTGGACCACAACTAATCAAGGTACTATTGATTTTGAAACGGTTATTCATGATTTTGCATCGACTAAAGTTCGAAAACATCGTTTTGAATGATTGCTTTTTTATTGGAATGACATGGCTTTTTTTTTGCAAGTTAAAAAGAAATAGATGTTACGGTGTGAAGGTCGGTTAACAGAAGATTGCAAAAAAAAAAAAAAAAATCCAATGAAGAATTTGGTTATTTGTTGCTGTTTTTATATTTTTTTAACACAATGAGAATTAAATTTTTGTTTTGCTTATGGTTTGCTTCATTTTTGTTTTTGATAAAAATAATATTGTTGTCGAAGAAACATAATTTCTTTTGTTTTTGATATGTTAGGTTTAAACTTGCCGAGAGCGTAAATGTTTGAGCCGACCCTAGGGAGAACTCATAATAAATTGCATAAATGCATTTTCATTTATGAGATATTTTAATTGTTTGATATAGCTACTTCTCCATTTTTATATTCTAATTGTTTGACCTAGCTACTTCAAGCACCACCACAACTCCTTAGTGAATGCCTCTTTTAACAATTTTTGTTTTTGAAAGGAGTCAAAGCCAGAACAGAGGCGTAGATGACAGCAATGATGTGGCGTTAAGGAGATCTTCAAGGCCACATCAGCCAAACCGAAAATATCAGAGCTGAAGGAGTCATACAAGAGGTGTAGATGACAGCGATGATGTGGCGTTAAGGAGATCTTCAAGGCCACATCAGCCAAACCGAGAATATCAGAGCTGAAGGAGTCAGTTTATTTGTTTGTTTTAATTCAATAAGGAATTGGTCATCCTAGTTTATAGGAGAACATTCTACGTTTTCCATTTCTAGTATTGTAAGAGTCAATGACTCCGCCTTCTCCATTTTCTTTGCTTCTGTTGCTGTAATTGTTTCCTATTTAAAATAAATGAAAACAACAAAAATAGGTAGTCTTAACTACAAACAAATATGAGTATTCTTGTATTCTAAAATCTCTTGGCTTTGAACAGGGACCAATGTAACAATTTTATTCCTTTATTTTTCTTACTTGTTCACATTCAAAATGTAATTTCGTATAGATTAAATGAAACAAAGTTTAAATTTTGCCTTAGCTACTAGCTAGCCTTCCAATTTTGTTAAACAACTTTAGTTGACAATTTTTTTACTCGATCCAACGTTTAACAGTTTCTTACTGTATTCAATGTTTTATAGAAATAATATTTAATTTGTTGAATGATAAATAATAATATAACTCAAAATTATTATTTAAATATTAAAATCATTGCAATACTAAAATCTTTTGAATAAAACTTAAATCTAAAAAATTTAGTCGGCACTATAGCGCGGGATATTTCTAATTTGATTTTAAACATTCTAATCTCTTACTTCAAAAAGGAAGGTCACTTTAAAAAAACGTAATTTGTACTAGCAGATTCCCATTAAAGGCTAAAGCAAATATATCAAAAAATGTGTGTCATAAATGGTAATCGGTTGGAAATAAGCTTTCAACGATATTACTAAGGATACTTATTGTCGGAAATATTTTTACCAAAAGAGTTGATGTTGATGCGCTGTCGGTGATTGTCGATAACGACTTATTCGGAAAATCGAGTTTCCAACAGTATTTATCAGCGAAATAGTGTCGGAAAACAAAATGTCAATTGTTGATTTTCGTTATCAGTGGTTGGTTTTCTAAATTACCAACAACAGTTACAAATAAATTACTGTATTATTTTCAATATATTTTTAAATAAATTAAAACTGTAACTAACTTTATTTAAAAAATAATAATTATATTAATAGAAATGTTTTTTTCTAGAACTTTATTAATTTTCATGGTCACAGTGGTGATTTACAATAACAGTAAGGAAGTTTGGGCACGAATGATACATATACCAATATTTGTTACATGTGATTGCCTTTTTAGCTAACAAATCTGCACTAATTTTTTGCTCTCGATGTGTAAAGGAGAATTTTGTCGTTGGGAACATATGGCGCTATTGCCAGATTGTCTCCAAATAATGTCGTAGTCGGAGATTGTTGATGTTCCCATTGATGAGTCAGTTACTGTTGATGTTGTCTCCTTCAAATTCTATGTTCGATATCCCAATGCCCAATAGATTGTATTGCCCATAGGAGTGGTGTACTTTCAGCTTCTTCAAGCGCATAATTTGGCCATTCCACAGTCGAGGAAAGTTCCGTGAGAGTCTCGTATAATCCATCCCAACCCCGAAGCTATGTACAATGGTCCTAATCAAACTGTCAGAAATGTTTATTAGTTTAGAAAATATACACGTAACATCATTTAACATTTATAATTAAATTATGTCTTAAAATTAAATATCAAATAAGTTTGTCTTAATTAATATTTTCTTGCACGTACATCCTAGTTCTATATATTGATCTTTGGAAAATCTGTCATCTAAAATAAATAATAAATTTGCTAAAATTTACATAACTTTTTTTTTTCTCGTACGTAATACGGTATAAATCTCCACTTTCAATGTCTTGCGCTTGAAGTTCCTCTTCTTCTTCTCGATTCACACAATGACTCCATATGAGTAGATATATGAAGAGTAAGATTGAGATTATGGCAATGATCGTCATCGCCCAGTCCAACATAGTACGTGGATGATTTTGGGGTTTGTGATTCCACCGTCACTTGACTCACTTCATCAACAGAGTCAATTCTCTCTCTTAAAAAAAAAAATTGTAGATACAGTTATTAACAACCACACATATATTTGTGATATATATATATATATATATATATTTTCGTGAATTCAAAATATATCAACAACTTAGAATTCTAATATATTTTTTTAGAATTCTACTTTTTTCTATTTGAAAATGGGTTTAAACTAGAGTTAAGAGAGAGATTATCGCATAATTTTTTCCCATTTCTCTTAATTACCGTCGCATAAATTTTAGTACTTATTCTCTTCATTAGAATATACATTAACTGTTTGTAATAAGAAAACCTAACCGAGTTCAATTCCCGAATTCAAAACTGAACCGAGCCCACGCCTGGACCCGAACCAAGATCAAACCGAAAGTGCCTACCCAACGAAAGTACAAAACTATAAGATGTCTATCTTATTTCTCAGGTGTTTGTCTAGGATCTGAGGAAACTCAAGAGGAAAAGATTTGCAACATGGACTAAATCAGGTTCCATAATGTGGATCAGTAAAGTGAAATGAGAAGATGTCGATCCATGCTATTAATTACTGATTAGTAGATTTATAAATCTTAAAGCTGAAACAATCACCCTATAATTATTGTTAAACGGAAACCGAACCAAAGTAATAAATATGTTATAAATTATTGTTAAACTAAAACTGAACCAAAACCGAGACGAAAGCTAAATTGAAATTACGGCCAATCATAACCGAAACCCAATGGAATTGCAAATGTTTTCAATTTTTTAAACCGGAAAAAATATCAAAAATACTAAACTGAAATCAATCCATAAACCAGATTTCCTACACCTACTATTGTTTAAGAGTTTCTCCTTAACATAATTGCTTTATTTTCTTCGAATTTTTTTACTTTCGATAGCCATTTTTTCCAAACATTTGTAATGTTTTTGTCAATTTTGTTTGTGAGAATCCATGAAAACTTGACACTTGAACATAGGTGAGTGTTTTCTGATTATGAATTCATGGTGATATATATATATATATATATATATATATATATTATATACAAAGAGTCCATGGACGGATCTTTTGCTCGCAAATAGATTATGGCATTCTTGTTTCATCCACATAAAAGATAATACAGATTTTGTGTTACATATATTACAAAAGAGATGCTTTCTCAGACTATGCCAAAGAACCTTCATGTTCGCGATATATCTCATCCGCATGAGCTGTAGTTACGTAAACTGCACTGGCGAGCGAGCTGTGTTTTCGGCCATAGAAAACATACACAATCACTCCAATCAGCAGCCACACCGATACACGAGCCCATGTGGCAGATCTGTCATGTTAGCCGCCGGTCAAGAGAATAGAGAAAACAGTTGAGAAAAACACCAAAAGGACACAGATCCACAAACTTTTGCACCCTTCTCCTATCTACAGGGACACATTTGTTCATCCTAAAACTATACAAACTTTAAGAACTCGGCCTAAATTCAGTGCACCTTTAATCCTACAACTGTTGGTTTAATTTAATTACCAAAACAAAAGTTTCTGTGATTTTAAGCTTTAGCAGTTTTAGTTGGTGAAGTTGCGATGAAGACACATTTTTTTTTGTTATGGTTACTTGTCTGATGCTTGATAGTTTGTTTAGCTGTAGAAACAAGCATTAATAAATGGTAAATGAAGGCCCATGTGAAGAGATACTAACCCAAGGTTAACCAAAAGGTACATGTTGATGAGAATGCATATGATAGGCAGGAGCGGAACAAACGGGCACATGAAACCTATTCAAAAGGAATTTCAACAAATTTTTATCACATGCAAGATATATAAGGCCTAAGAAATTTATTGTACAGTACCAATTGTTTACCAAATCAATTACATAGCATTACCTCCTGAATGTCCAAAAGTGTGCCTAGCATCATCCTGATCGATAGAACTGAGAGCAATCAACCCAACAAGGAGGAGACTTCCACCAACACCACACAACGAATATCTAAGAAGCCTATTAACCATTTGAAATATAAGAAAAAAGAAAGAGCTAAGATGATAAAGAATAAAAGTTTTGAGGAAAAAGACAATGCTTAAAATAGACAATGATGAACTAACTGACCCTGGGAAGCCCAGGCTTGATGCCGCATAACTTAAAAGGAAGGCCCCAATACAGGTGAACATAATGCTCCATCCAGCGACTATCCTTCTGTTTTCTTCGCTGAGAACCCCTGCAAAATCATTGACAAATGTGACGTTTGTGCTAAAAAATGTATGTTCTCCATAAAAATAGCTGAGCTTCTTGATGTAGCTTACAACACCCTAGAGCTTCTTGATTCTTGATAACCGGGAAATCGACTGAAGCATCTCTTTTGACAATTAAAGGTTGTTGACTGCTATTGGAAGTGCCTACATGATCGGATGACTTTGTTTCACCACATATGAAGGAAACAGAATCAATCCTCTCTTGAAGAGATGACGGAAGAGGTAGCTCATCCGGAGGAACATATCTGAGTATCAACACTGATATTGCCACCATTGTAAATGCCAGAAGCGTCCCAACACTAACCTGCACCATCAGAAGCCCTCAAATACTTAATAACAGGCCATATGGCAAAAACATTCCCGTAGACCAGGAATTAAAAAAGAAAACAAACTGTCTTACCATCCCTGCAAGCTGTGAAACATCCATAAAGAACGCTAACGTTGCCGCACACAACCCAGTTGCCATGGTTGCTTTAACCGGAACCTGTGTGCGTTTATTAACGTCTGAAAAAATAGAAGGCAGCAGGCCATCCCTAGCCATTGCCAACAGAATTCGTGGCTGGAAAATGAAAATAGCCGTATTAAGTAACAAACACACACCAATAAAAAACACCTAAATTTTTCTGACATTTAATTGTAAATCATTGACTCGAGATTTGAATTTTTTGTCCTGTGTATCAGTATCTAACATTGACTCTTGATACGTGTTGAGAAACTTTACCTGAGGGAGAAGGGCACCCATTAAAGCTGAGCAGAGAGCCATGACAGCTCCTAAAGTTATTAAGTATCTACATCAAATTCCCAAATGAAAACGATCAGTCTCAAAAAGTTATCTAACAAGATGAAACAGACTGAATCTTAAACGATCATATGCTTACACAGCCCATTGCATGTCATGACTAGTGAATGCAGAGGATATCGGGGTGTCAGGATCCATCGCATAGTAAGGAATTAAACCAACAATTACAATGGAGACCATCATGTAGAGAGAACAACAGAGCAAGAGAGCTAGACCAATACCAATCGGTAAATCCCGTTGGGGATTTTTCACCTGCATATAGATGTGCATAGCATTTTTCAGTACCTCTAAGTGTTTGAAAGGGTGCTTAAAAGTAAACTAATAGAAAGACTCTAAAGAACATAAACTTGCAAGAAGAGAATGGATTCCAAAATTTACCTCCTCTGCCGTACTTGCAACCGAATCAAACCCAATGAATGCAAAAAAGACTGTAGCAGAACCAGCAAACATTCCATCCACTCCGAATGGAAAGAACCTAAAAAGACAAATGATTAATTTTTAACGTATCTTAAACTAAGATGGCTCAAGTCATAGTAAATGCTCTTCTTACCCTGTCGGAAGTTCATAACCAGCCCATCCTGTCTTGAAGCCCAGATAACAGCCAGCTACTATGACAAATAACAAGACACACACATTGACTGCAGTTACAATTCCCTGAGCAAATGTGCTCTGCATAGAAGATATTTCCATATATGAGAAAACAATTCGAACGGAGTTTAATTTTATCCTGATGTCGGGATCAAAATCATATAAAGCTTGTACCTCCTTTATTCCCATGCACAAAAGGCCAGTTACAATGAACACAAGAATAGCAGCACATGGATCAACAACAACATCAAGGCCTGGGATCTGGTGGCGTGCTAAAATTGCAGGCAAACCATCTTCACCACCAAAAATCAGTGCCTGCAAATTTGTATTCCCCCCATAAACCTTCAGCGACATACAATTATTGATGCTAACAGAATATGAATGTGAAAAAGAGCTTAAATCTTCCTTATGTTTTTGCTTTTATTCCATAACTCCAGCTATATAATAGAATCCATGAGAGAGGAAGCATTGATAGTCCTCACACGGTATTCAAGCTATGTGATGTAACCTAGCTAAATAAACACATCGAACCAGATATCCCAAGAAAAAAGATTTTAATAAATAGCTCATCCCCATGGTAAGCATGGAGCTTCCTAGACAGAATGATGAATTATCAAGAAAGGTCTTCATGACAAGAAACCGGCAAGATAAGGATTTAAAGAACACTTCATGAACCAAATTATCAGTGCAAGCTATACTGAGTCCCTCAGCAATGTCACGCTAAACAGAGAAAAGTAATTTGAATTTTGTAACTGGTATCGAAAGAGTACAAGCCAATAAGTTACAAACCAGATTTGGGGATATGCCGCGGGCAACAGCTGACCCACCAATCGTGTATTCCAGAATCAACGCCCAACCGATTATCCACGCAACACTTGATAACAACAACAAAAAAAAAATCATAACTCAATAAGAAAAAAAGCCCCAGAATTTGGTTAGAGAGATAACACAATAAGCAAAGTAATCATTGATTACCCTTCACCAACACAAATGTAGGAATAGTGATACGCACTCCCAGCTGAAGGACAACGACTAGAGAGTTCAGCATAACAAAACGCAGAAAGGCCAGCAGCAATTCCAGCAATAAGAAAAGACAAAGCAAGAGAAGGTCCTGAATGCTCTCTTGCAACTGTTCCTACAAGAATATAAACTCCAGCTCCAATTGTTGCTCCAACACCTATATAGCCATACAGAAGACAATACTTAAGAACAAATCACAATAATTTATATGGATTACACAATAAAAAACCAAACTTTTTCACATGAATTGCGACACAAGAATTAAAAAGAATCAAATTTGGAGTATTCATAAGAAACCCAAGAGATGTAAATTGAGAAATGAGGTTACCAATTGCAACGAGGTGAGGAACAGTGAGGGCTTTAGCGAGTTGATGATCCTGAGCTTTGCCATTAGCAGAGTCAACTTGTTTCCTTCTCACCAAACTCCTAACGTAACCCCATGAATGTCCACCTCCTTCCTTTTGCGTATCCACCAAAAAACCCATCAATCAAAACACACCAATTTCGTCGTAATTTTTTTTTTGTCGAGACTTAAACAGAAGAAGACGATAATTCAAATCTGCCCGCCCGTTCCCTGATATTATTGAAGATTTCTTTTTTGGTGCGACGATGAATCACACCACGAGAACGAAGAAGCGGGCAGAGATATTTTTTCTTTTCTCTCTTTTCCCTTTTTTTCTCTCTCTTCTTCTGATTGTTTTTGGATTTTGATTGAGGAAGGAGAAGAAAGTGTAAGATTGCGTATGGAAGTAGAAAGATAAAAATGATTTAAAAATAGAACAAAGACAAGAAAATGTAATTATTGTCGCGTGAAAAAACGAGCCACTGATAGCATTATCCGAACCCTGACCCATTCCAATTTATTGGGTCAATTAACGTGCCCTTTACTGTTTCGTCACCCTTCCAACTTTTTTTTGGGCCAATCCACCTCTTACCGATGGATAAAAAACGATAGTTACACGATCACAAAAAGGGTAAAAATTAGCGGTACCAAAAGTGATATTTTTTTTGTTGGGAGATTTGATGAAAATGCAACATTCTCAAAAATACCAAAACACGGGAAGGATTCGATTAATGCCACAAATTCACTGTGGATGGTTATAGAAAAGGACAATTTTGCCTTTCAAAATAAGAAGAGTCGTTCCTGTTAATCATGTCCATCATGTATATCATGTCCATCATGTTCATCGGATTTATCATGTCCATCGGGTTTATCATGTCCATTCCATGAGATGCCCATCATGTTAGTCATGTCCATCAAATTAATCATGTCCATCAAATTAATCTTGTATATCATGATAATCATGGTCATCGTGTTAATCATGTCCATCCCAGAAGATGTACATCGAGTTAATTATGTTCATCGTCTCACCGAATTAATCAGGTTCACAAAATGAATCAAGTCCGTTGTGTTTAAAAAATGTTCGTGGTCCCGTTCCTGTTAATCATGTCCATCATGTATATAATGTCCATCGAGTTATCATGTCCATTGTTGTATCCATATCCATCCCAGAAAATGTCCATCATGTTAGTCATGTCCATCGTCCCATCGTGTTATTCATGTCCATCAAATTAAAATCATGTCCATCCCAGAAGATGGACAACAAGTTAATCATGTCCATCTTCTCATCGGGTTAATTAGGTCCACAAACAATGACTGCAAAAGAATATTTTTTTTTCTTTTCTGTACAGTGTCCGTGTGGCATTTTCAGAGGATTGAGCTGTATTTGGTATTTTCGGTAAGGTTGGTTTTTTTGGTGGCATTTTTCTTAATTATTTCTTTTTTTGTTATTTTGTTTGTAAATTTAGTATATATTGTTATTTGTTAAGATCTTACATGATTTAGAGTAGTTTAATAGATATGCAATGTTACTTCCGCATTTTACACGATTTATCATAAAAAGTGAGATGAGATCATTAGACTTTTTTACTTTCGCTTAAAAGTTCTCACTTAAGATTGATTTGTGATCTCATAAGCTTACTTATTTTTTTATTATCCACTTATTTATTTAATTTATGCATTTAATAATCAAAATCTTAATCTATTTGTTTTTTTAATTAAGATTAACTTGAATCCTTTTATTAAAGATTTGTATAAAAAGATTAAA
This sequence comes from Boechera divaricarpa, assembly GCA_026770425.1. NCBI lineage: Eukaryota > Viridiplantae > Streptophyta > Magnoliopsida > Brassicales > Brassicaceae > Boechera > Boechera divaricarpa. The sequence goes on from CM049179.1 coordinate 2,946,304, forward strand.
AACAATTTGAGGCATTTTTTACGACGTTATAGCGACTTAGTATGTTGCAAGAAATGTCGCTAATTTGTTGCTAATTAACAACGCTTTAACGACACCTCTTACATAATTATTATTTTGCATTTTGCAAAGCAATAGATGAAATCATTTCTGCTTTTCATTTTTATTGTATATTTTCAAGTTTAGTTATTTTTTTTAATTTGATTTCTAGTTTAATTATATGACAATGTAATTTTTGATTAAGTTGTGATTTGCTTAATTATTTGAGTTTTATTTCATTTTAGGATTTGTTTTCATGTTTAACCTTTAAAACAAAAAATATTGATAATATCTAATATCAAAGATACATAATTTGAAACAATAAACCCAAAAAAGTTGCAAAGAAAAATTCAAAGTATTGGACTTAATTTCACTTAAAAAAACCTCATGAAAAATGACGTGTATTTCAAAACCCAACCAAAAGTTTATACAACTTGTGTTAACTTTCTAACTGAGAGAGTTAAACTCTTTACGTTTGTGCAAGTTTGATCCTTAGTTTGCTCTGATAGACCTTTTTTTTTTGTTGTAGCTAGGGATCAGTTTATGAATTTGAGAGATGCCTTGGGAATTGGTGATGAGAGGGATGATGAAATTGACATGGCTGCTCGGTTCTTTACGGTATGTTTAGTTTACATATCTTCTAAATATTAATTTTTGAGGACTTTTTTCTCCTTTTAACTCAATTTTTCTTCTGAAGATGGCAGTTGAGCAAAACTTCACCAAATGGCGCATGAACTGAACTAGTACTGTCTCCCTGTCTCTACTTGACTTGCAGGTTAGATACTTAGTAATCATCTTGGTGCACTCCTAATTTTTTCCCCTTATCTATCATTTTGTGTTAGGTTACTAGTGGTGTTTTTTTTTTTTTTGGTAAAATACTAGTGGTGTGTTATTCACCATTTGTTGACCAAAAGTTTTCTTATATCTGTAGGGAAAAGAACATTCCATTTATTCTTATTGATTTTTCATGTTACCTTCGAGTTAGCGTTTACGAGTTAGGTTCGGTTTAATTGCAACTTGGTGAAGCTGGTTGATCCTTCAATTTTCATTCCTCGATTCTCAAACAGTAAGCATATCAGTTTTTTGACTCACATTTTTTTAACTGTACTTAGTTTGATGCACAACTTTACTATATTCTATTTTGTTTAATTGGTTTGAACATCAGCCAAAAAACAAACAGATATATCAAATACTTGACCCAGCTTCATCGTACACTTGTAGGCTTATTGAAAGGCACACGTGATAAAGGTGTCGTGAAACGGCTAGTGACATTGTATACCTAGTCTGAAGAGAGATTGGATACAGGTGTTATTATTTATTTATTTTTACTTTTTTGTTAAAGGATTGTCTCTAACGTGTTCTTTGTCTTAAGAGATAATTATTAATTATGGCTTATGTTAATGTCGGCCATCTATTGGGTTGCAGACCGGTCGGAAACCAAGTGGAATATGTGGAGCAGCACTTTACACAGCTGCCCGGATCAATTTTATGTTTGCGGCCGTAAATATAATAAATAAATATTTGGTCAAAATTTTTACAAAAATGTTACTAGCCGAACTGGTAATTAGATTTCATACTAATCTTCAAGTGGTGGGTTTGAATTTTTTTTTAATTTATTTTATTTATTTTAATTTTTTTTTACTTTTGGCCAATAAAATTACAAGGCCGGCTCTGTTTTTCATGCTATTAAGTCCTCTAAGACATATATTGTAAGAAATACCGAGGGAGCAAAGATGTTACAAATAGCGTTTTGAGCCCCTTTTTCTGTAATTTAGTGTTGATTTGATGTGTTTTCTAAATATTTTAGGTAAAAATTGTGCATATATTGATTGAGTTTGGTAATACCGAGGCTGCAAGTTTAAATGTGAGTTATTTCGTTTCCCTTAGATATGTTACAGAACTAACGCTAAGAATTTCTAGTTGAAGAATTATTCTGGCTAACTAGTCATATCATCACACGTGATTGAAACAGGTTTAATGTGAGTAATCTGGTTTTGTCGTCGTACTATAGTTATAATAATGTGTAAGTAAGTGATTTCCGTGTTATACGCAGAATAAAATATTTTTAATATTTTTAAAAAAATTAATAACTTAAATAAATATTTTTAAATATTTTAATAGTATATTATTGTATAAATAATTAAAATTTAAAATTAAGTTTTTTACATATTTATGTTACTAATTAATTATTTAGTTAAAATAATATTTTTTAAAAATAAAATTTTAAAAACCAAATTTAGAAAACAATAAAATCAGCTATAATTTCATGGAATATTTACTTACTCGATTTAATCAAATTTAGAAAACAATAAAATCAGCTATAATTTTATGGAATATTTATTTATTCGATTTTCCATAAATAAATACAACTAATTTAGGTAAAATTATAATCTTTAAAATTAAGACAGTTTATATATGATTGATCTAATGACATATTATGTAATTAGTCTACTAATTAATATCCTATAAAATATATTTTCTGAGAATCACTCTGGCGACGACACGTAAGCATGACACTTATGTAATATTCCACGTGAACATAAGATTATTTTATTAAAATGATTCTCAATTAATATATAGGAGATTCTCATATGAAACAAATTTTTTTTGCCTCATAATACATTAATACTTGAAAGATTTATTTTGTTCATTCTTTTTCAATGGTTGTACATGTGTTGCTAGGTTGATGAGCTCATTGAAAGAGAAAGAGTATTGCATAAAAGATCTTTTACCACGAAACCAAGTTCTGACAAAGGGGTGTTCTGTATGCATAAGTCTCCGGTTTTATGCCTAATTTATCTGTTTTCATCTTTTCTGTTTACGCAACTGCAAGTCCTTGACAAATGGCTCGAGAGTTGACATTCATATATATGCTTTTCTTTTCTAAATTTTTCTGCAGTTCATAATTATTTCTGGTGGACTTGTTGGTGGGTCGGATCCTCCTGCTTACCAACGACATTTTTCTTTTTTTTTTTTTTTTTTTTTTTTTTGGTTTAAAAGCAAAGAAAATATTATGCAATGCGAGTCTTCCACCAAAATCCAATGTCGTCCGTGTCGTCCGTGTCTTGTTGACGATGATGATGACGATGACGAGGCTTTATCAGATGATGAACAAAAAAACAATCTAACCAAAAATTAGACACACAATACCACTAAAACAGAGAGTAAAGTAATAACCAAAGTAATTATGAATAAGACGAATTCTAAAATGAAATACTGATAATCAAGAAAGCCATCAACTACAAATAGGAGTATTTATTCGTGTGAATTGATCACTACGTAGACTTGATATATATATATATATATATTGTTTGGACAAGAAGATGGTTAAAATAAAGGGTGAGTTAGCTAACTAGCCAAATTTAGAACTAAATTAAGTATATGATTACGGAACTTTTGTTTGTTGGAAAATAACCATGGGTCCACGTTTTAGAGGGAGACAATTGACTCACCTATCTTTTATTTTGGAATTAGATAGCGTGTAATATCTAGGGAGAAAAATATCTTATATGCATAAGAGAAACTGTAACATCCGTATCCCAAGTTGTTCTTTGCCGTATAAGTTATTGGGTTTTTTGGTGTATAAGTCATTGATTTTTTGTTGTAAAATCTGTTGACTTAAGCCGTTGTATATCTTGTACTCGTTTCTGGGGTTGCAGAAACGTTGTACTTGTCGAGATTCAAAAATAAGTTGAGTTTTATTGAACCTTGCGGGTGTGTTTGATGTGTTGTTGTGGTTGGTTGAATTAATCGAAAGATTAATTATTTTGGAATCGGTTCGTGTTGATTGGCTCAGAAGGAATTAAGTGGCGATTTTGGATATTGACGGGAGTTGAATGAAATATTTTGGAGCAAAAGGGTGTCTCAAAGATTTTATGAAGTTGGTAAAAATACTAAACCAAAATGGAGAATTTAATTAAAATTTTAGAGGTTGGTTTAAGTGAATTTTGGTTTAGTAATTTGGTTTGGTTTAATAAAATTAAACCAACTCCAAAAAAATATCTATATCTCTCCATAAGCTTATAAGCTTCCATAAGCTTCTAGAGTCTTCATCCTTAGCCAAAAAGGACAGATATTTCGTGCCTTGAAGCTAGAGAGAGAGAGAGTTTGGAGTGATTCAAAGGTGGAAGGAGAAGAAGGTGAAAGAAGCTTCCAGAAACAGAGTTTTCCAGTCTGATTCAGAAGAACGATCGAGTTATCAAACGAATTCGGTTTGAGCTGAAATTGTTTGTAAAAAATCTAAATTACAGACTCGATATATTGTGGGAGAAAGGAGTTTCGACCTAGCAAATGATATTCAAAGTAAAGTGCTTGGATTATGTCGCGAACTATATCGATTTAAGGAGAACGTTTTTGGGATGGCTTTCTGCAAAGTGGCCAAGGTGAGTGCGTGACCATGGCTTATCTGCATATCTTTGTGTGTATAAGTTGCATTTGGGGTTGCATCAAGTTAGATTAAGTCACTAGATGACCATAATGATGCATGATTTAATGAACATAAAGTGGACTCAAAATGGTGGGTTTAATTGAGTGTTTTGGAGGTAAGGAACATGTTAATGCTTAAGTGCTTTCTTCATATATTTTGACGCATGAGTTAAGTGGTAATTGAAAGTATCGATTGATGACAAGTGTTGGTTAAGTCGTTTAACGACATAGGGTAGAATCACAGAGGAGGATCGATCGATCCATTAAGTCGGTTATGGGATCGAAGATATTTTGAGAAGTGGATCTATCGATCCACGAGCAGATCGATCGATCCAGCTTTTCGTGTCATTTAGGATCGATCGGAGAAAGGAGGATCGACCGAAATGAGGTCGGATCGATCGATCCAGATAGTTGCTCTGTTTCGATTTGTTTTGGTAGATGAGATCGATCGATCAGTGGACTAGATCGATCGATCCTACTTCTAAAGGTTGAATTTGAGCAGTTAAAGAGTTGATGTTGGTGGGTTGTTGGCTGAATCCTTTGGGGATCAGTTGTTGTTGCTAGATCATGTTATCTAGGCTGATTATTGTTGAGTTTGGCGTACGGTAGGAGAGCATATCATGGCCATATGCTGTTACGATCTAAGGGAAGATTAGATCGTGAAACATAATGAGATGAGCTGATGATTTTCGCTATGTTTGCTGGCCAAATGCCATGTGGATGTGGTTTGATACATGATATGAAATTCATGTATTGTTGGTGGTTGGACACATGATGTGGTATTTCATGTGTTGTTGTGACTGCACGAATACAGGATGTGGCATTTCATGTATTGGTGCGGTGTAAATACATGATGAGGTATTTCATGTATTGTTGGTGGTTAGACACATGATGTGGTATTTCATGTGTTGTTGTGGATGTGCCGTGATAAGAAGAGCAGAAATTCTCATGTGGTATAGTGGGATGAATATTATGTGGATTGAGGATGCTTCTAGACCGTTTAATCTGGAAATGACACGGCTAAGGTTGGGCCTAAACGATGAGATTAGTTGGTGATACATGTTATCTTTAACATAGTTGAATGTGGTGGTGTATGTGATCCATTGGTGGTCACACGTGGTGCGAGAATTTCGGGATCGTTAGATCAAGGAGATACGCTTTTGCATGTTGGTTTATGCATTCATATGCATGCTGGATATGTGTGTGTATAGCCATGAGACGGGATGACCGCCTCACTAAACATTTATCAAATGCTTACGCTCCTTTCATGGTGCAGGTAAAGGCAAGATTTTTGGGATCGAGTTCGTGGAACCAAGGCTCCAAGAGAAGATGATTATGTTACATATCGTTTCATGCACGGAAATATTGTTGCTTGTTCGTGAAGTTATTGCCAGAAAAAAAAAAATTTGAGTCAGACAGAAACTTCCATGTATTTTTAAGAAATAACGTGCAAAATATAAAAATAACTGGCCATATTGAAATGAATATCGTGTTATTTGTAAAAATAATGTGTTTTAGAAATTAAAAATATGTTTATGGAAATAATAGCATTGCATCTGAAAAAATCATGAAAATATATCATGTAATAGAACAAAATAGCCGGTGCTAGGGGTGTCAAAATGGATCAAACTTTATAGGTCGACCCGACTCATTAACCCTAATGGTTTCACTATTTAGATCCTAATGAGTTTATTGGTCAACTAAGTTATGGGTCAACGAGTTGATGAGTTAAATGAGTTATGGGTCAATGGATGGATGGGTCAAATGAGTTATGGATCAATTGATTGATGGGTCATATAAGTTGGGTTGTAAGGTTTATGGTTAACCATTAACCATTTAATTATCATACTTAGCATCATCATTATCTTCATACTATCATCACCATATCATCATCACCATACCATAATTCATCATCATCATATCATCATCATTATACTAAAATTTTCCCGCCAAAAACACGGTTCCACAATTTTTCCGCCAAAAACACCAGTCCGCTTTTCCCGCCAAAAAACACGAGTTCACATTTTTTTCCCGCCAAAAAACACGAGTCCGCTTTTCTCGCCAAAAACACGAGTTCATATTTTTCCGCAAAAAACACGAGTCCGTTTTTTCCCGCCGAAAACAAGAGTTCATATTTTTCCCGCCGAAAACACGAATCCGTATTTTTCCACCAAAAACACGAGTCCATATTTTCCCACCAAAAAACACGAATCCATATTTCCCCGCCAAAAACACGAGTCCGCAATTTTCCGCCAAAAAACACGGTTTAACAATTTTTCCGCCAAAAACACGAGTTCACATTTTCCTGCCAAAAACACAAGTCCGCATTTTCCCATATTTTCCCAAATTACGTTTCACAAATTTTCGAAAATAACTTGATTCCACAATTTTTGCCAAAAACATGATTCCGTTTTTTCCGCCAAAAATGTGATTTCATAATTTTCACGCCGAAAAACATGATCCATATTTCATGCCATTGATGATTATGACAAAATGATAATATATGATGATAATAATTATTAATTAGTTATTTTTATATTTATATTTATTGTTATTAAATTATTTATTAATTAATTATTTTATTTTTATGGGTCAACTGAGTTGACTCAACTCATTTAATCATTAAAACCATTAAATTAAATTGATTTATGGGTTAACTCAACTCATTTGTTAAATGAGTTGGATCAACTCAAAAACTATTTAAGTTTCAAGTTATTGAGTTATGGGTTGGTTTGGTTTGGTTTACCCATTTTGACATCTCTAGCCGGTGCCATGGCTAGCGAGAAAGGAGTTTCGGCATCTCGTAAATAAGAAAAGGCAGAGAAAAATTGGGATTTTGGATAGGCAACGAGGGTTGGTGTCGGAGAGCTCCGCTGCGATGTCAGAGAAGACAAAGAGGTAGGAGAAAAAGGAGAGGACATCAATGATATGGGTGTTGGTGTTGATTTCAGTGGTGGGAGATTTTCTTACCATTGTTTCTTTGATAGATATTCAAGATTTTTTCAAATCTTGATTCATCCTAAATACTAAGAAAAAACGACATTTCTTACCATTGTTTCCTTGATAGTTTGTTTTCTTTAACTGTGCTTTCAACAAAACAAAGACCAATTGTTGCATACGCCACTTCTTTTGAATGTAAGAGATGATTTTTTAGGGTCTGATTGGTTGTGGCCGTAGATTTAGGATTTTTGCTGTAGAATTTGATCTGTGAATTTTTTTGCTGTAACTTTATAATTTAGGCTGTAGAATCAACTTTCCATATAAATACTTTGCAGAGCCAACCTTTCATAATTTTCCAAAGACCAAATTTATGGCTTTAGATTTTTAGTTTTTTACAGCAAAAAAAAAAAACTAAAAAAGGAAACAAAAATAAAAGTACTTTAGTTTTGAAAAAATATATATAAAACGTGATTGCTTTGAGTTAAGAGATTTAGGTCCAAATATGGTTGTAGAAATATTTCAAAGGTACAACCAATCACGCCCTTAATCTTCTTTTCATCCCTAAGAAAACAACTAAAAAATGATTGATAAAAAGGAAACAAAAATACTGAAATAATTCTGAAATTAGAAAGTTGTGTTACCAAATATTATGTACTAATAATAAGAGGGCTAAGTCTTCTAAAGATGTGAAAAGATTTCGGGTGAAACCAGAATGCAAGCAAAATTTGTAATAGTTATTTTCCAAACTTTACGAAGTGGAACACCATTAAAAAACAAACCAGGTGAAGTTATCAAGTTTTTTCCAAGAATGTTTATTGTCAAAAATAAGTGCTACATAGTTAAAAATGTGTGGAGAAAATAAATTGACAATTAATTATATATATATATATATAGTACAAATTTATGTAAATAAAAGAAAGTATCATACTTTTCAAAGAAATATAATCTTCAAAATCAAATTATAATATTACTACACTAATAATCAACCGCATTATTTTATTTTTTTAATGGAAATATATACTGTATTGTCTTGTAATCTCCTTTTTTTTTAAATGTCAGCCTAAATTTTTTCACAAATTAAGAAACTTTTTTAAAAAGCACTTGTCATCATCTTCTAAGTTCTAAGATGATTCTATTTGTTATCTATTCAATAAAATTCATTGGAAAGGTAAAATTAGAGTGTTATCTTCTAACTTTTGCATCGAAAATGTGCAACAACACTATTTGTGATACAAATAAAACAATCCTATAAGGACACTTAATTTACAATTGAGGAAATAGTTAGATAGTTGAGCACCGTGGATCTGAATGCACCTCCATAAAGTAGTAGTTACTAACTAAGAGTTATCTTCTAATTTAATTGTGCAGTTGACAACAAAAAATAGTAGTTACTTAGCAAGGGAAGTCAAGTAGTCTCCAAATTGTGTCTTCTTACACATGTTCACCCTGCAAATTTTGGTGGTGTTTATACATAATTCGATCTTCATTTTCTGGAGCAATATTTAGTTCATGTGTGTTGCGGTTTGCCTTCTTCTATAAGAAGATGGACCATAGCTTTCACGACTTCGTTGTGGACAATACCTGATTTCTGAAAAATACAAACGTGAAGAGAGGAGAGTTTAGTCCTGAACTACTTACTTAACCAAGTAGATCAAACAAAGGATTGAACATGTAACCTCGGGTTTTCGGATTAGATCCTTGAGAATGGAATGGAGGGTTAACCGGAGCTCTTTGAACAAAACCGCAGTTTGAGCTGGTGCTGTTAGCTTTAACCACCCATCAATGGTGACTGATCCACTCTGCAATGAAAGGTAAGGTTTTAAGGTAAAGAGCACGTAGAGTATCCAACAGGCATTGTCAAATCATTTTCGAAACATAGGAACTAAGACTTTAGCAAAGAGTCTTAAGACGTATAAGCTTTCAGCTCAATGACTGGTTTTTGATGTTTGAAAAATGAATCAACATAAAATTCGATTTTTGTTTCGCTGAACTCAAGACATGATTAAACAGTACCTGATGATGAACATTGACTGAACCGCCAAAAAGTAGAATGGAGAACGGAGAAACAACGGTTGTATCTCGCAGATATATCACTTTCTTTGTTTCGACCTACAAGAACAAAGAAAAGTTGAATATACTATCTGTGATGATTAGCTATGTTTATATATTAACACCATAGTCTGCACTGTAATAATCAAATTAAATGATTTAATATGACGCTAAATCTGAAATTCTGAGGCACATAGGATAAAAATTAAAACCAAATGCTTCATATATTACCTTCTCAAGGAACACAAGGAAAGGATATTGAAACGCTTTGCAGTTTTTGTTTATAGATGTTGGATGGATATGGACTTCTCTTTTGCCATCATGCCATACTGCATAACACTGTGTTTCTTTTGCTGGCTTTGTTAAACGATTAACTAATCCCTCTGCAATATTAGGACATAGTCCCGCACATAATATAGCCTGCACAAATTGGAAACTGAACTCAGGTACTGACCAAATATTAACTGACATCCGCAAAAATATGACAAAAATACAACAACTTCTCATACTGAATAGAAAGGATTTCTCCTATTGCAAAAACAAGTTCTACGTCAATCTTCTCACAGAATACAATCAGGAAGTTGACCAGACTTGATTTATTTTGCCATTTTGCTTTTTAGATAATGGCATTGAACTTTTATTGCAACTAGTAATAAAATCATAGATGCTTAGCAGAAACTACAACAAAGAAAAGTTTTCCACAGGGACATATCCGAGCAGAAGAGCACCAGATGTACTTAACCTTAACAACTTCAGGTTCTTGTGAATATATATTGAAAGGTTGAGTGTTGTCAGAAAACCAAACATCAAGATTCTCCTTCCTTCTCCCCTAAGAAAAAAGTTAATTCCTGATCAGATTTCATTAGAAAAACATGGGCTCTCTTTCTGCCCAAACTTATTAACATGATTGAACTTGATGGTGCTGTATTGAAAACTTGAGAACAATCTTAACAATGTTTTGGTGCATGTGTCTTCCATGTAAGATCATACACATATGTGCTTTAAGCGAATGCGACCAACAGTTGCGACGTTGTAAGATGACTTACCTCGCCTGTATTAGGAAGATTGATAAGCCCGATGTCGGCAAGTAAAGTGCCAAACTCTATTCTCAAGTCCCTGATATTTGTGAAAAAGCAGTAAATAAGACTTTAAGGATGGAGACAAATGATGTAAGCATTTTTTTTCAGTCTAAAAGGAGTTTCAGCGTCCTGTTGATTAAAACAGGTTCAGCTAAGACGTATATTTAAGTTACTGGACTAGAAACCAGAACAAAATAGTTTCATTTTGCATTTATAACAAATAACACTACCCAAGCTTGGAAGGCAGTGGAAAGCATGTTAACTCATGTTCAGAACCTGAATGATGCGACCTTTATCCCATCAAAGTAATCAGAGGTCACCTTTTCTACATTATTTTGGAAATCTTTTGTAGACAAGTTATAGCATCAAAGTACAATGTACCTTATCGTCTGCATCACTGAGCTGCTTAAAAACTTTGAATCACAGAACCTCTCTGCAGCTTGCATTCCTTGCTGAAGACATCACAAACACATAAAGACAGTCAGTTTGGAGAAGATCCTAGCTTTCTTTACCTCTTGGTGATTTCCATGTATATATAACAAACTTTGGACAGTAAGAGGCAGCTTGAGATACTCTTTTATCACATACCTCATGCAGTATCTTCACCCATTTTTCATATGCAATCATCATAAGAAGGTGATCAGATTGTCTGTCATTGTTGTTTAAATTACTCGAACTCTCCAGCTTATCAGACAAAAGAGCAAGTTTCACCGAATCGACATTTTGCTTCTAAGAAAAGAAAAGCAAACATAGAGTCAGTTGAGAACCTCGCCCAAAATAGCCGAGTTTAAGTAAGTAAAAAAACGTACCTCATCTTTGGAATGTATAAATGGCGATTTGTAGCTCAAGAAAGCAGCAATCGAGAGAATAGGTGATAAGCATCCAAAAATTGCACCATATAATAGCATCTGCATTGTTTAAAACGTGTAGTGATTATATGAGGCTAGATGTTGTGAGGAGAGGAACATATGTTTGAAAGGCCTCATTTAGTGCAGCAATGATGTTACTGAAGCAAACCTTTCCAATCAACACATCAACAGGAATTTTTGCTAAATGATGTCCAAGTGGGGTCAACTCTTCGTCCCCTTCAAGAGCACCGACCTAAATATGACAGGGTTCATAAGAAAGCTCCGCACAGAAGACTCTAAAAGGTATACGCATAGTTTTACTGCGTGGTACTAAAATCAGAGGTTGAGAAAACTTAAAAGTAGAGGGAGTTCTCAGTGTAACAAACTCTAAAAGACTATACTTTAACAATGGAAAGGAGATTGATTAGCCACACTGCAGGATAACAGCAACACATCAACTATCATAACTTTTGGATGTATCAGAAACTAATAATTCTTACAAAATAAAGAGTTCTATCCAATACAACTTTATGGTACCTTGTGCAACAATGAAATTGCAGAGTTTATAGCACCTTCACTCGGAGGTTCCAAAGCCTAAAGACAGTAGGTGACAAAAGAGTAAGACGAATAATAATGTTACTTCTTTTGGCACTAAAAGTTGGTGTCACTTGCCTTGGACAGAAAAGGCTTAATGTGACCCAAGCCAAGCAATTTGATTTGTAAACACAACTCTACTAAAGGCACCCGCAACATCTCAGGAACCTAGCCATCAAGATGACACCGGTGAGTTTAGAGGCAAAAAACCAAGTGATCGAGAAACCAGGGTAGGAATGACTAAAAGAAAGACACCTGATAGGGACGCATGAGCTTCTTAAACCTATGGCGTGTGTACAATGAAAAACAATGTCCAGGTTTGACACGTCCAGCTCTTCCCGTTCTTTGTCTTGCATTTGCTTTAGATATCCAATCTTCCACCATGCTTGACAATTTCTGCGATGATATAATAAGTAAGCACCAAAAAATGACTTCTCAGAGACAAAAAAAACAATAATCATGAAACAATATGTCATGAATAGCGTTTGTATATCCAAGTAATTTAGATATACAAACTAATTGATATACTCAAATAGTGGAGATCAATCTTATAAAACGGTTTCACAAGATAAGGGAATTTGTAACTATCACTAAAAATGGGCGTCATGTTCAATTCATTTTCAGCAAAAGTTATTCAGCTTAAAAGGGAATAAAGGAAAGGTTTTTTTGCAAAAATTATCACTTTTTTCCCCGCCAATTGCACTGTTAAGAAAAGTAACAATTTTTACTGTACATGATAGTCTTATCCTTATAGCAGTCAACCTATATTCATCTTTCATGCACTTACTATACAAAAATTGATATAAATCCGCCAATAGAGGGTAAATCGGTAGTTGCCCATAGAAAGTGTTAGTTCCCTGAAATTTTTCTTAAAAAGTGCTAGATTGCTTCTTGATACTTTTTCAAATTACTTAAAAAGGAAACAAGCATAATAACATTTGATGTTAGTACAAACATCATCGTAGAAGGAAAATGTTAACTGATTCACTAGCATTTGGAGTACCTTCTGTGGATTATAGCGTTTTTCCTTGTGTTTTCCACTGTCAATCACATATACCACATCATCAACTGTTACACTGGTCTCGGCGATATTTGTAGCTATGATAACCTGAACATAAAAGACGATGCAAAAGGCAAATCAGATCGGTCTTGCAGAAGTCAGTATAATTTATGGAAAAGATCTTTCAAAAAAAGGGATTCAGCACTCTTATGATAAACATTGTATTTTTAGCTTATTTAAAAGAAGATAACTCATAAACCTCTTTTAACTATATTTTCTCAAGTTTTTGAATGTTCCTCTTATCAAGCCGTAAATCAATTGAACTGCTCTCTGAAAATTATTTTATAATTTTTAACGAATACATCCGCATTAAAATCAAAAGAAACTCTCAAGAAAACCAAAACACATGAAATGAAGATGGAAACCTTTTGTCAAACTGAAGGTGATAAGGAAAAAAGTTGTGCAGGAAACTGTTAATTATTGTGCATATCACTTATATTCAATTAGTAGTGTAAAACTAAGGAAACAAAACAGTTGCACAATATATTTTTGTCCAATAGACAAAATGCAAAAGCAAAGGCACTACAGATAAAGCTATAAAATTTGCTCAGGTGGAACAAACGGATCAAAACTGACTGCTAACACAGATTCAAATACCAGCATGGAAGAAACGAAAAGTACCACAATATATAGATGATTAGATGTCACAGAAAATTACCTTCCGTATGCCTTTAGGGGGGCGCTGAAACACCTTTCTCTGTTCTGTAGATGCAGTAGAAGAATGGAGAGGAAGTAGCCAATCTCCAGAAGGTCCACGAAAACGATAGGAAGCAGCTAACCTATTGAGTAGCATGTTGATTTCTGACATTCCCTGTTATTAACCAAAAAATGTCATGCTGAAGCGATAGATGATTAATTCTGAATTAACACAAGATATATCTCATTATCAGCTTACAGGCAAAAATACAAGAATGGCTCCTTCCTCACAAGTGTCATCAATTTGGCATATCAACTCTTCAAGAAGCTCGTAGTCAATAATATCCTCATTTAACCTTTTCTGCACAACACTCGCAATTTATTTGACTCAGGATAACTAGGTAGATAAGAGAAACAAAAGCTCAAACTCGAAAGGCAATGTACCAGGTTTTTTCGCGTATGGTCACTGTAAGATTCGTAGTTACTGGAATCATAAGACGAGTTAAGACTGTCTTCTAAAACCAAATAATTAACGCCAGCCAGCCAACATAAGATTCTTTTCCCCCTACGGACGTTTACAGAACCAAGCTGCAGACATTGAATCCATGTATTAACTACACAATATCCAAAGTTTTTAACAGTACAATCCAAATGAAATTTTCAATATAGCATCACTAGCATCCAAAATTTAGAATTGTATCACATATAATTCTATACCTTGTCTGTAATGGATGTATCAGATCTTAGCGCAGCAGGTGAATCTGATGCCAGAACGTACTTAGTCCTCTCATAAATGTCCTCCAGAAAGTAAGTAGTAACCGGGTGTGTTCGTCCTTGAGCAGTAATTACAGGACATTGACCAAAATATCTTGAGAACTGATCTGCATCAACAGTAGCGGACCTGAAAGGGCATCACACGCATGAATACATTCGAATATAGTGTTTACTTACTTTTTAAAAATCTGTCATCGGAAAACGAAAAAAGCTACAAATACGTACATAAGGATAACTTTCAGTTTAGGTGATGCATTATCCCAGGATTGCTTCTCAATCAGGCTCTTCAAAATAATGAGAAGAAAATCACCCTGAAATGGAAATAAGAAAAATAGTTTCTCATCCAAAAGTTATTTTTTAAAGAAGCTTACCGAGAAAAAGTTGATTTTATGAAAAGAGTGGCATTTTCTGGTGAGATTATTCAACACTTGCAAAATGAACATATCAATGTATTGACCACTAAGGTTTGGGACTTCACAGTTGTAAAATAACTGTGCACAGTCTTCTCATTAGTAGCATTGTACTGGACTGTCATTCTAAGTGTGTATTCTAGAAATAATGCTCAAAACTTTGTTTTTGCCGCTAACAAGTTTTTGTATTCTGGTGATTCACTAGATAATCTTGCATGGAATCTCAAGCAGAACTCTTAACTGTGTGTCTATTTTGCTTAGCAATGATGCCAACATATATTTATTTTGACATGAAATTCATGGCTGAGTTAATGAATACTCACCATAAGAGACCGCTCATGAACTTCGTCGACTATAATATGTGTAACATCTTTCAAGGTCTTATCCCCCTGCAAGGTTTGCACAAATGAGCAAACAAATATTAAAAAGTGAGATTGTTGATTAGTTTTTGCTTATCCCCCTGGAAGGTCTGTTCAGGTATTGTTATCTTTTCTGCAAATTCAGGTTTTCTAGAAACCACAATTTCGGTAATGCAGATATGGTCACTTTTATCCAAATCCCAGAATGCTTTTGCAGCTAAAATATTACTATTTCTTTTTTTTTTTTCAGAAGAAAAAATATTACTATTTCTTTGTATCTTAAATTGCTACAAAAAGGTAAAAAGAATCAATTGTATGCACAAGGGCTTAAAATTAGGGACGTACCACAATTCTTCTTAGTAGAATTCCAGTGGTACAAAATAGCAGCCTTGTCTTGTCACTCCTGAACATGTACACAAGGAAATAACATTACGCGCAATGAAAATTTACTTAAACAATAACTCCAAGGAACATTATTCAAGGTAAAAACCAGATTAAAAGTTATACTGACAATCATCAAACTGTCGTGTCAGAAATGCATTTGTTACGACCAGCTGATTATAGTGAAGCAAAAAAAGTAAGCTTAATGAACAGGCGAGATTATGTGTTAGAACTTAGAAGACACCATGAGGTTTTCTTTCCAATCATGTTGCACACAGAAGGCAATAAGTAACATGCATATATAAATTTCACAATTCCGTTCCACCAAAACATAGACCAAAATGAAAAAAATGTTTCAAGTCATCCATTTATAGCCCCAATTTATTATGGCAGTAGAGCTACATCGGCCTGAGAGTAAATTCGGAGAAAATTTGATAATTTCTAGCCCCAGTTTCTGATCATTTAACTTGTACTTCTTTAGGACAGTGCATAAAGTTAAAAAAAGCATACAAGATGAACGCAGTGAAACGATAGAAAAATGCTTAAAATAAAGAGGCAGACCTTGCACGTTGATGACGAACTTGATAACCAACCAAGGATTCATTGAAGCCTGGAGGAGGTTCACAGCGCTCATCAGCAACTCTTTGAGCAACAGAGATAGCCTAAACCATATTACCCAGTCACTAACAGAAACAAAAAGTAAAAAGAGTATAGCGCTAGCTAATTGATATCACTAAGATTTGCAGAAATAAAAGGATCAACAAGAATTGACGGATCGCAGTTTATATCAGTATAAACCAAACAAGCAATTCCTGAAATATGACATCTTTACAACGAGATACTCACTGCTATCACCCGAGGTTGTGTGCATATAATATTACAGTATCCACCATGCCCCGAATCGATCATATCATCCAATATAAACTGAGGAACCTGGAATAATGTACCAATTAGAAATTACTCAAAACTTATAGCTGGAAGATATGCTACATAATAGGAAGCAACTGACAAGACCAAACCTGTGTAGTCTTTCCAGAGCCTGTTTCTCCACATACCACCAAGACATCTTTTTCTTTCAGATGCTGCAGTATGTCATTTTTCACTTCTGATATAGGAAGAGCAGCCCTAGTTTTCAACATGTCCTACAAAAGAATAATAGGATTACAAGTGAAAGCTGCAGTAAAAGAGGTTTTACCATGCCAAAAACAAAGTTCTACATTCCTCACTGAAATAAGCTAACTAGTCTGTGAAGCTTTAAACATATAACTGTTAACGTATAAAATTAGCTACATGAACTACATTCTTTACTCTAGATAGAGCCAAAACTTATGTTCAAGCATAAACAAGAATATTTTACCTTGTACTTCTGCAATTTCTTCTTGTTTTCTTGTTTTTGTTTGAGAGAAGAACATTCAGCTTCCATGGAAGAGTTTCCTGTAACATATCATACAGAAGATTATACTTCCTGCTAATGATTTTGTCTGTAAAATCCAGGATTATATGATTTAAGCTACTTATACGATTGTGACAATCTGAATCCAAGAAACATACTTTTAGCTCTATGGCTAGATTTCACAGTATCCAAGTCATCATTCTCTTTGACACAGGAGTCTACCATTGGAAGTGTATCGTGCAAGTCACTCGAAGAAGTGGTCAAGCTGAAATCGTCTGCCTCAACCAAGCTGTCAACAAATTTCGCTCTCCGTTCTTCTTCTTTGCTTTGTATTCCCAACGATTCCTCTGTGAAAGCTCAAAGAAACTCTTTTAAGAATGATTATAATATTACAAACATTTAAGGCCAGAACATATAAATGCTGACATCCGAACTATGTCAAAACAATTAGCACATAATTATATCGTAATTCACCCACTCCAGTTCATATGTTCTTATAATTTCACTCAATACTGTTGCTCTTTTTAACAGTCACAAAATTTGGGCAGATAAAATCCAAAACTCCAATGCAAACTATAGTTGTAGAGTTAGCATAGTTTATATCAAAACTTCTGAACTAGTGAGAAGAGTTCGTTTCACATGGGACCTTCGAATATCAGCATAAACAGAAGCTATATAATAAACTAGGTCAATAATTTGTTTAAACAAATAAACAAAGACAAATTTACAAAATCACCTTGTTTCCAGATCAAAACTAGAGAGGCATAAGGCTCAGTAATTGCAAAGTGAACAGGCAAAACAGAA
Organism: Boechera divaricarpa; assembly: GCA_026770425.1. NCBI lineage: Eukaryota > Viridiplantae > Streptophyta > Magnoliopsida > Brassicales > Brassicaceae > Boechera > Boechera divaricarpa. The sequence goes on from CM049179.1 coordinate 2,964,092, forward strand.
AAGAGCTTATGGAGAGCAAATGCCGCAACTCTGTTTTGTGCATCCTGTCACACACAAGTGCATAACAATTAGCATGCTTATTATACGGTCAACAAATTATACATGTAAAGATGAATATTTCCAATCAACAGCTTACAACTTCTATAAGGTTCATAATCAAAAGTATCCAAAAATTTGAGCAATGTTGTTAAGCAAATAATAGTACACTGTAGACCTATCCTTCTAGCTGTCCTACTTTATTTTCCTCCGAACCTGGCAACTCAAGGAATTAAATCCTAATTTTCTTACGAGAAGATGTATCCCTAACAACAGCCTAATTGGCCACTTGTTTAACATCTTATAAAAGATTTTGAAGTGTTAAAATACAGATCAAGCGAATACCTCGATGGATTCAAAATCCTCAACTTGATGAGGAAGTCGAATAGTTACCAGACCCCCAGCTTGTCTGCTTTTACCCAATCCACTGGATTTACGCATAACACTTATGGTATATGAGAAATTGCTTCCTTCCCCAGTTACTTTATTGAACTTTGGTGCTACCCACCCTGACCTTTGACACAGCTGATGGAGCAATGCCTTTGGGATCTTTTGTGCTTCACCCTGTGAAACTTATACATGTTAAAGAGATAATTAAACAAAAGAAGCAAGCATATGTGACAAAGTGACAAGAACAAACCAAGAGGAAAAGAGAGCAGCGCAGGGAAAAAAACCAAACTTACAAAATGTAGCTAGCGAAGGAAATTCAATATCTATCATATATTGTTAGAACTCAAACTGCTTGATCATAATGTCAGCATATGTGGCAAAGTGACAAATGAAGAAGCAAGCATATGTGCGATAAAAACATCAAACTCCTATTACTTGCAATAGTATTTTGAAAGCGAAAGGGTATTTCTCCTAGGACCTTGTTAGGTAAAGAGTTACCTTCTTCCAGATACCCTTTAGTTTCCCAAGATTTTTCTCATTGCATAGTTCTCTCATAATTTCCTTCTTCTGTAATTCCAGGAGTTCATGGGGAGAAGGTACATAAGGCGGAACATCTTCTATGAACAAATCGCCAAGGTCCATGTCATCTAATATATCATTCAACACAACTGATTCTTGCCCCGAGGAACTTAAGGGAAGAGATTTAGGTTGAATTTCCTCAGATCTACAGCTCCCAACAGGAGTTGCATCCAAGGTCAAGTCATCAAAGTGATCAAACAGCTGAATAAAGACATCATCAGCATTTACTGACTCATGAACGTCATCAGGCATTGGGGACGTTACTTCTTTTTCTTCAGCGCCTTCACAATCTTGATCACGCTGAAACTCAGATTCCAATATTGCTTCTGATGGCCCTGGAAAACAAACACAGATAGCTAATGACATACTGCACCAAGTAATGATTGACAGATGGATTACTAAAAAGGGTTAAAATTAACCAAGAGCATTCATCTCTTGCTTGAGCTTGCAAATGGCTAGGCCTGCTTGCCTCTGTCCTCTTTTATCACCCTTTCTCTTTGCTTTTATAGCATTAGATCTTTCTGAACAATATTCTTTCGCAATAACTTCGAAAGGCCTTGGACCAGATACCTAATACGGTAAGTAACAATATTGGTAAGTGCTCAACTAAACCTAACAAATATATATCACTACAGAGGGAGACAAGTAAATTAATATTTTATCTCCAAAACTTAAGTGAAGTCTAAAACAGGTTAATCATTAATTAATAAGCTTCACGCCTTCACCCACGTGATACCTTTTCCAGCACAACAACAATTTATGATCCAATTTAAAATCCTCAAAATGTTCATAGCTTTGCCATCATTCTATAACATACAAGAACTGTGAAGGTAGAACCGCATCCATAATGGAGCTGGTCTAACTAAGTAGCCTGGTAAAGAGTTGAGTTACCTCCTTGCTGGAGCCAATGTTATCTTCCTCATCGTCCGATTCTTCCTGAAAATTTAGTTCGAAGAGCAAATCCAGTGTGATTTTCCAATCCTTGAGATAAAAGTATAAGGCTTTTGGAAAATAGCTGAAGCATTCTATATTTTGGGTACCTCTTCCAGTCTTTTCATGTACTGACGGATCCAATCAGCTTGAGATGATTGGCAAGAATTAAGATTATCTTCTTCATCTCGCTTGCTCTTTACTCGAAATAAACCTTCAGGTTCAGGCTCCTCCTCCTTCACCTGGACTGATGATTCAGCAGATTCAGCAGACACATTCCAGTCTTTCTTTGATTTCGATATCACAGCTACAGAACGTCCTGAAAACACCAATAGGAAGGTACAAGCATCAATACACAACAAATTGCGGAAATTCCCCGAGAGTATTACAGCAACATACCTGTGTTAGGAACTCGAGAAGCTCCGTTAGAAAAATTCACTGGCAATTCGTGACTCGGCAAGTTCAAGCAGAGCCAATCAAGTGCAGTCTCAAGCGTTGCTCCATCCTTAAACAGAAACAAACACATTGTATTACCCATCGCCTGAAAAAATCGAGAAATGTACGGAAAAAGGCGAGAGTTACCCTAAGAGAGGAGAGAGCGAGTTCAATCTGATCATCTAAAAACCCTTCGCAAGAGAGATTCTCGTAGAGATTATTGAGTTTCTTTCTCTTCTGATTCTCAGAGAGCGACGCCGTAACCGGAGAAGCGGTCCGGCGAAAGTTGAGCAAGAGTCGCCGCAAACGATCTTCGATTTCCGGCGAAATCAGAAGCTTTGGGACTTTAGATGGTTTCTTGTGGCCTGAATTAGGTATTGAAGAAGTAACTTCATTGTTGCTTTGCTTTTTCTGAGGTTTCTTCTTCGGTGCCATTCTCTTCGTCTTCCCAGTTCAGTGGAAGAAGAAATCAAGAAACTGTTCGTTTTTCAATTTTCGAGTTTCTTTCTAAAACTTTTTTTTTGGAGCCAAAATTTTAAATTGCATTTCAACTTTGCCCAAATATTATAACTATCTTTCCAATTTCCCATATAGTTTTAGAAAGTAAAATATTCATCCCAGTGAGTCAATCCCCCAAGACTGAGAAAAATTAATATACTACTAAAATAACTAGGTGATTCTACTAAAATAAACTTTTATCTTAACGTTAAGTTATATTTCAACTTTTCCTAGTTAAAAGCTATGTGTCTTTTTTTTTGTCTGCATAGATTTTATGGGAAGAAACTTTTTAACATTTTCAACTTTTTCTTCTTTGGCAACTCATGATTCTTGACATGGGGGCACTCAATGAAATATTTGATCATGAAGTCGGTTATCTCAGCGTCGTATATTGAGATCCAAACGCAAGGATAATCCTTTCATCTAATGATTGCCTCATCCAGCTCCTTCCAAAGTCTTCTCTCGAAGGATCTCACTGTGGACTCATCTCTGTTGGAACTCCCATCTGCTAAAACCTCAACCACTGCCATTCAATAGAATATCAGTAAGTACCATACATTTTACATCAATCATCATCATTACTACAACTAGGACAATCTAACTATACTATTTATCTATTTTATCATCGTCTCAAAGCCAACACCAGGATGAGATTTGGAGGGTTGATAAGTATCTGGAACATTGTTATAAGGGAAAAAAATCACAGTCAAATTGGACTCGGATCTTCGCTGGACTATAACCATCAAGAAACAAGACTTGACAAGACCTTATCCGGTAACATACATTTTACTATATTCTATAATGTTATAGTACCAAAAATTTGTTACATTGAGATACTACAAATATTGTTCTGTTTATATGTTCACTATACCAGTATGAGACAATTAATTCGTGTACATACCATTACTATATATCTTTATTTCATTAGTAGATGTTTATTTTCTTCAATGAACATATACATGAAATTATTTTATTGGCTTTCTCATATTCGTTTGGGGCTTCTTCGCTAATATGTCATAGTCTTAATTCAAAATGTGACTAGATGATGGTACAGCGGGTTATCTATTGGTTTAAGTAGGTTAGGCTCTTTAATCTCTATCTATATAAATATATCACAAAGGGTGAGGAGGTTTTACATCTAGAGTTTTGTGATTTGTAAGGGGGAATAAGAGGAGCTCCATCATCAAATGCCTGGGTTTTTTTGTCACCCCAACATTATCATCTATAAAACTGGTTTAGGATGAAGATTGATTTCAGAATTGTGTGAAGGATACATTGTTGGAAAACTATGTTACTTACAAAGCAAGGAATACACGGAAAATACCACTTTTCAGTGAAATGTTCAAAGAAACCAAGATTTAAAAAAAAAAAACCATTAAAAAAAAATTGCTAGTAGCTTAATCATTTCCTTGCTGGATTTGAGTCAAACTTGGAACATAAGTAAACAAAAAAATGGTAATGATTCGTTTCCAAAAGCCACTTCCCTAAATTTGTTGTCCTCTCCAACGATGTATACCATGTTTTTGCCGTTGTGTTCCGTGTATTCAGTGCACACGAGGACTTTCTTCTCCTCATCCACCAAGAATGTTACGCCAAATCAACGAGGCTTCATATCCACTTCTTACACCAATCTTATTTGTCACCCATATCTCTGTCTTCGATGTAAATTCACGTCGTAATTTCATGAAGATTTAGTAGCGATTCTAATTTCATAACTTGGTCATCTCACAATTGGTGTGTTTAACAAAGTGACAAATATGTCTTACTGTCTTCACATGCTTCAGCTTAATTATGTTTTTTGATTAAGTAAAAATCTTTATGTATGAACGTAAAGCTCCAAAGTAAGGCCAATTTATTTTTTTCTTATAATTTCGCAAGCACACGAAAGGAGATGCGTTAGAAACCCAGCGATTGGACCAATTTTAACCACTCTAGAGAATTAGCCAACGGGCACTTGTACTAGTAATTATAAATTTATAAGATTTAAAAAAAAAAAAAAAAAAAAAAAAAAACTGATTATGGCCATGTTTTGAACTGGTATTTGGATTATGGTTTTTAGTTTTCTGGATTTTGAATTTCGTCTTAGTTCAAAACATGAGGAGCGTAGAGAGTCATATATGACTGAAGACGAGCTCCAAGAAAAGCTCTTTTGATTGTTGGAAACTAGCAGTTCTCTAATTGTCCTTGATGATATGTAGAAGAAGAAGACTGGGACAAAATAAAGCCTAATTAAAGTCATTCGATTTAAGAAGTTTAGAAGGTATGTTTTGTTAATTACAGGAAACTATGAGATTTGGATACAAAGTTAGTATGTTAAATAGGGTGGGCTTTTTCGTTTATTTTCGGTTTGGCATTGGTTCGGTTTAGTTAATTTGGTTTTTGTAATATTCTAGCTTAACTTGAAGTTAGTTTGTGTTTGGTTCGCTTTAGTTCGGTTTGATTTTAATTTGATTTATTTTTAGATTAGTTAAAAAAAAGGAAACAAATCGTATACCAGAATACGAAACCAAACTTATTGTCATTTGATATTGCTACTATTGTTACTATTCCCTTTGTTAATTACACAACGTCCCCCTACGTACATTTATATGCAATAAATAAGCAAAACATATGGTATTTTAAAACAAAATTTTTGCATTCTTTTAAATCACATTTTTGGCGACGCTTTCTCGCGTATTCAAATGTTTTTCAAAACTATGATTTCATTTTCGATGAAACTTTTGTATAACACAAGAACATAAAGATAATGACCATGATAAATATTGCATATAACTACTGATACTATTATGTTGTAGCATATACAACATGATACCATTGGCAAATGAAAATGCTAAATACCATTAGTCAAGGCTATTTGCGAAATATATAGCTAAAAAGCCGAAACTATATCTATCTCCTTTTGTGTGGTTTGGTTTTATATCGTTTATCTTTGTTAAGTAACGTTCTTTTATTTGGTTTGACGAATGATAAGACAATCACTGATGATGAAGTAACATTTTTTGTTTCTTTTTTGATAGGACAATTGAATAATTAATTTAATTTAATTATGGTCTTGTATGCTGTTCCTTAGTCCCTTAAGGGAGAAAGTTTCATGTTCGTTTGCTTCGTCATAGCCATGATTTTTTAAAGACAAACAAACTCACTAAAGTAATAAAACCTTGGATATTGGAAACAAGGAATCTTAAAGACCATAAATTCAATTTAAATTATTATTTTTAAAGACCATAAATTAAATTAATTTTTACAAGGATTTGGAGACAAGGAATCTTAATAAGATAACGAAACTAAAAGTAGAAACAAACTAGGATATTCATATTTAATAGAAACATTGATTGATGATTATCTGAGACTCCATTTGGTTTTTCTTATAAGAAAAAAATAGAAATATGATTTTTATGATTCACTTTCAAATAATTTCAATGGTAGTTGTTTATGCACAAACTTACAATATTGTGATAGTCATACTTCTTTGATCAAGAAATTTAAACAGTTAATTTCTTTTTATGAATATGTGTAACATTAAAATGACTAGTTATAAATTTTATTAATAGTAAATTTTTGCAATAAATAAAAAATCAACTTGAAAAAATCATTATATTAATTTTATTTACAATTCGAAAATCCCTAATAGAAAGCTTAGGATTCGTTTTATACTTTTCCAAGTAGTGGGACTTTATTAATTTGTTTGAAAGAAAAGTTCAAAGATTATTACTTTTTTTTTTTCTGTTAAATTTCAGAGGTAAATTCTAGTAGACAATTGAGCTCTGGGAATTCGAATTCACATCCCTAAAACTGAAATTATTAGCTCTGGAAACCATAGTATCAACATTGTGTCTTACACATGTTCACCTTCATATGTTTTGCGGTTTTTCAATTCATTATTCGAAAATTGGATCAACAGCAAATTTGATAAGTTACTTTAACAAAAAACCAAACAAATGTCTGTTATTTCCCGCTAAGCCACTTCCACAGTTTTCCCACACTTGAATATCCTTAGTTAAGCTTGCAAGGCTAAAGCATCTTAAATTATGTTTAGATAAACATTATTGTTTAGCTTTCTTAATTTCCCAATAGAGAGTGAGGCGGCCTCGAAACTGAGGCTTATTCCCCAAAACTAGAATAAAAATCTGATATGAATTCAGATTCAGAAACAAGATTGTAACCCAAAAGCAATAATGTATACGATTAAGATAAAAATGAGAGTTGATTACAGGAAGTTGCTCTCCTTCTCCCCTTAACAAACTTCTCACAATATCCAAGATGCTTCTTTCTCTCCCATTCCCTCGATACTTATGCTACTTCTAAAAGGGCCTTATTACATAGATAGATACAACAATGGAAATGGGCTTTTGACCCAAAAGCCTTTCCAAAGTGCATAGCTCCTCACGATTTTGTACCTTAGCCACTTTGCTTATTCTTCCTGTGATATGTGTGTTCAATTGGCGGGTGAGTAGCTGCATACATATCAATACTGCGGCCCTCGAAACCAACCTTGTCCTCAAGGTTGAATGATGGATACAACTTTGTCATGACAGCCTTGACTTCCCACGAACAATCGTAGTCTGCCAGCCCTTGCCATTTGATGAGTACCTCTGTCTGTCCAGACCTACTGTTCTCCCTCTCAGCCAATACCAACTCAGGTTCCACATGTAATTCCTCTTCTTCCGTCAACTGTTCTGGAGCCTTAGTGGAAACCTGATGATCCCCCACCACTCGTTTCAACTGAGACATATGGAAAGTAGGATGTATTTTTGTACCTGGGGGTAGCAGCAAACGATATGCCACTTTGCCCACCTTAGCTTCCACCGTATAAGGGCCGTAGCAATGGAGGAGATTCTATTTTCAATTCGCTTCTGAAGAGTAGACGAGGTGCAGTAGATACGTTGGTAAATATAACCCAGTTACAGTGCCGCAAAAGTTTCTTTCGTCTTGTTTTTTTTCAAATAACCAAGTTTGAAAAAAAGGTATCAGTTCAATAACAATAATTGTATATGATAATAGTATACGGCTATCATAAAGTTATAGTTCGAGTGCATACAACTTTCTCTTTTTCAAATATTGGGATCAACTCAAGAAGAACATGACATTAAAGAAGCAAATTATCAAAGAGGATTGGAGATCAAGGTTTTATACTGATTTTATGACATGACATGAAAGTTATAATATCAATGTGTCGGAGGATTGGGGTTCTATACTAATGCATATAGAGTTTCGATTTGTGCTCTTATGCAAATGCCATGGTAATGCAAGGTATTTGAACTTTTGTGTTCTTTATCTGTCCTCCATTATAGCCTTAATTAGGGTATATTTTATGCTTTCTGGACCCTCATTTTAGTTCTGACTGATGGAGTATCAACTTAGTAAACGAGATTTTTGCATACCTTTTAAGAGTTTTTGTGCTGGGCTTTCTTTTATGAACCCTGTTTTCTTTAGGTCGGTGCTGTTGAAGGGGTGAAGAGTTGACACCACTTGGGCATCATTTAGCAAAACTTCCTGTTGATGTGTTGATTGGACGCCTTGGTCATGGACTCTCATAATATGATTTATTCCTCTCCTCACAACATCTTGCCTCATCTTATAATGTGTCCTGTTTCACATTTTTAAGAAAAATGATGCCTAGGTTTCAACTTCCTGGTTGTTATTGTTGGTATCCAGACAGTTCATAGTGTATTTTTTTCCACTATCATGACTATATGTTTGAAAATTTTCAGATGCTGTTAAATGGTGGAATATTTGGTTGCTTATCACCTATTCTCTCGATCGCCGCTTTCTTGAGCTACAAATCACCATTTATATATCCTAAAGATGAGGTACACTTTTACTTTCTCAGAACTTGGCTGATTTGCATGAGGAGGTTGTTAACTAACTCTATGTTCTTAGAAGCAAAATGTCGATCGGGTGAAACTTGCTTTTTTCTCTCTGACAATCTGGTGAGCTCGAGTGATTTAAACAACGATGACAGACAATCTGATCACCTCCTTATGATGGTTGCATACGATAAATGGGTGAATATATTGCATGAGGTATGTGATAAAACGGATATATGAAATTTAGATTTTCGTGTTCACTGAAATTGGTCTTACACAATCAGTATCTGATTCATTATCGATAGTTATATCTTGACTACTTTCGTCTTTAATAGATCTTTGTTTATCTATATGTGGATTTAATAGCTTTTATTTTGAATTATTTTACCTGGTGAATAGTAAGTTTCAAGAACAAAATATTTTACAATCTAAGTTAGGAAAATGTTCTAAGAACCTATATATTAGAGAAAATATCATAAGTGACAGACTAATTTGATAGAGAGATTTAATTGAGATTTTGGGTTGGATTATAATGACGACTGAGGTTTAAAGATGAGTGGAGAGACTGGTTGATGTAACATGAATTGTTTATGAAAGAAAAAGTCTGTCTAGGTTCTAGAGGAAACTGTTCCATTCTCTTCTAATAAAGAACCCTTGAACCATGTGTTTGAACTTCACATTTTATATGCATGATGTTTTGTTGTACGCTTGATCTAAATATTTTGTAAGTAATTTGGGCTGGACATGAGTTAATTTGTCCATAATATGAGCTGTTCATTGGACAATCAGAATCAACCATGGATGGATTAGAATCCATAATTATAGAATCTCAAATATGAATTTAATGGTTTAACAAGAATAACTCTCTTATTAATCTTAAGGAAAAATAACTCAAAAACTTTAAGCCAAAAAGTTATAAGTTGTGCCACAGCTTAGCACATCCTTATATAGGGAAACATAATTCCAAACCCTATTTTGATAACACCAAATAAAAAGAAATCTAACTTTAGATAACTCCTAAAGAAAAGAGGAAATCTCATAAAACTAAGTATATTTAGATTCTCCTAAATATACGTTAGCTTGAACCCAAGTCATTTCAAGCTTACAACAACATTCTCCCCCTTAAGTTTGAAACCATCTTCACTCACATCTTGAACTCCAATAAGGCTTCTCATTTCCTTGAATTTGGTTCTTCCAAGTGCCTTCGTCAATATATCTGCCTTTCGCTCATTTCCCGGAACGTGTTCAACCACCACTTGTTCATTCCTGACACACTCACGTATGAAATGGTATCTCTTGTGTATATGTTTGCTTCGGCCATGGAATACCGGATTTTTAGTTAGCGTGATTGCCGACTTATTGTCAATCCGTATGGTAACCGTCTCACACTCTTTTCCTATTAACTCAGCAAAGAGCTCTTGAAGCCAAATAGCTTGTTTTGCCGCTTTTGTAGCTGCCATGAATTCAGTCTCACAGGATGACAAGGCCACCATTTCTTGCTTTTGTGTACACCAAGTTATTGGACAGTTAACGAGATAGAATATATGTCCTGTTGTACTCTTACCATCATCCTCATCAACGTTATGTGAACTGTCACTATATCCTATGAGTCTTATACCATCCGATCGTGCAAACATAAGACCAAAAGAAGATGTTCCTCGTATATATCTCAAGACTTGCTTTAGCGCTGCTCCATGGGATTCTTTCGGCTCATGCATATATCTACTCAAGACCCCAACGCTATAAGATAAATCTGGACGTGTGTGGAGTAGGTATCGTAGACATCCGATGCTTCTTCTATATTCCTTTTCATCGATGCTCTTCTCCTCTTGAGACTTTGATAACTTTAGATTCTGATCCATCGGTACATGGCATAAATTACAACTTTCCATTCTAGTTTCACTTAGTATTTTCTTCGCATATCTCTCTTGCTTTAACACAATACCTCCTTCAAACTGATGTACTTCAATTCCAAGGTAGAAAGTCAATCTTCCAAGATCACTCATCTCAAACTTAGTTGCCATTTTTTTTTAAAACTCAAGTATTAAATTCAATGATGAACCTGTGACAAGTAGATCGTCGACATACACAGCCACGACAAGAAGATGTTCCTTTTCTTCCTTTTGATACAACGATGGCTCCTTTAAACATCTGTGAAACTTCAACTCTCTAAGCTCTAGGTGCTTGTTTTAAACCATAAAGAGCTTTATTCAACTTGTAGAACTTGTCTTTGTTTTTCAAGTTTATAAATCCTTCCGGTTGAGTGACATACGTCTTGAGGCTGCTAAAGCAATGATGAAACGAATTGTCTCAATGCGTGCCACGGGAGCGAATACTTCATCATAATCAATGCCATGTCGTTGAACATATCCTTTTGCTACTAGACGTGCCTTGTATTTGCTAATACTCCCATCAGAGTTATGCTTTATCTTGAATACCCATTTTAGTCCGATAGGCTTGACTCCAACAGGAAGGTCTACCAAATTCCACGTCTTATTCCTTTCTATTGAAGAAAGTTCATCCTCACATGCTTTTATCCAAACCTTTAACTCTTTTGCTTCATCAAAACACCACGGTTCCTCGTTCATTGTCAACAACAGACGCTCACCTTCATATTCTGCGATATGGACATAATCATTCAAGTAGGCTGGCTTAATATGTGGCCTTGTTGATCTCCTTAGCTGTGACTATGTTTGTTCTAGTTCATCTACATTTTCAGCTTCTTCATCTCCATCTCCACTGTTTTCGACAAACACTTCGTCTTCTTCTTTAGTCACCACATCCTCACTCATTTCCTGAGTATCAAGATTATTTCCTCTGTTTCTCCATAAGTTTCGATCCCTCTGATGCCTTTATTACCAAATTCTCCCAAGTTAATAACAAATGTTCCAGAATTTTGACGTGTTTTTTTTTCGATATTGTTCCAGCTCCAGTTTTTCTTTTCATCAAAGATCACATCCCGGCTGACTATTATCTTCTTAGTCGTAGGATCATACAAGCGATAAGCCTTCGAACCGGGTTCTGTTCCCAGATGAACCAGCGTTCTTGACCTGTCGTCTAGCTTTCTTCTCCCAACCGCCTCTGTTCTTGTATATCCGACACAGCCAAACACTCTAAGATGCTCGAGATTTGGTTTCTTCCCTTTAAGCATTGCATACGGAGTCGATTTGGTCAGCGATCTTGTTGCTATTCTGTTGATCAAATATGTAGCATGTCTCACAGCCTCTCCCCAGAGATAGTTTGGTACTTCCATATGCTTCAAGATACTCCTAGTCATCTCCAAGAGAGTTCTATTCCGTCTTTCAACAACTCCGTTTTGTTGAGGAGAGTATGGAGCTGTTAAATGTCTCTTGATTCCATATTTATCACAGTAAGCTTGAAATTCATGAGACACAAACTCTCCACCTCGATCTGTCCGGAATGTCTTTATCACAGCCTCTGTTTCTTGTTCAACACGAATCTTGAAGATTTTGAATTTTTCAAATGCTTCGCTCTTCTCCTTCAACAAGATAGTCCACATATATCGCGAGAAATCATCAATGAGAACAAAAATGTACCTCTTATGAGCTGCAGTGGGAGGTGTAATAGGTCCACAGAGATCTCCATGAATGAGCTCGAGAAGTTGAGAGGCTCGATATGTGGTTGCTTGTGGAAAAAATTTCCTTGTCTGTTTCCCGAGAAGACACGACACACAAGTCTCCTTCTCTACTGTGATTCTTGGTATACCGCTCACTATATCTTCATTGATCATCATCTTCATCGTTTCCAAGTTAACATGACCCATTCTTGCATGCCACATTGATGATTCAGTCCAAGTCGTTAGTTGTAAGCAAGCGATTTCTTCGACTTCCAAGATAACTTTGTACAAGCGATTTCTTGATCTTGTTGTTTTCACCATCAGTTGTCCCAATCGATCATATAGCATCAGCAAGTCTTCTTTCAATCGAACCTCACACCCTGCTTCCGTGGCCTGACCCAAACTTACGATGTTATTTTTCAGCTCTGGAATGAAGTAAACATGCTTCAGTACTTTCTTCTCGCCATTGTCGAGGATGAAACGAACTGATCCTTTCCCACATATATCTATACGAGAGTCATCACCAAATCTCACTTTTCCATAATTGTCTCATCAAGATCGCAAAAGAAGCTTCGATTTCCACACATGTGATTGCTGGCTCCATTGTCCAGATACCACACATTTCTTGTGTCTAGATTGGCTTCAAATACTTCAGGTTTTACATTCTTCTCATTGAGAAAGACCACTTCGTGCATCATCAGCTCCTCAGCGGATTGAGTGTCTTCATCTTTCTTTTCAATTGCCTCTTGAAGCTTAAGTAGTCTATCGGGACAATCTGACGCGTAGTGTCCTTTCTTATCACAACGATAGCAAGTTATTTTTGACTCATACTCCTTGTCTCGTCCCTGTTGAAACCCGAATCGACCGTGACCTCGACCTCTCCAGAAAGAGCGACCTCCACGTCCTCTTCCTCTATTGCCTCCATAGTTATGCTGAAACAGTTGTCGTGTTGGATCACCGTCGGCATACATAAGCTTGCCATGATCTTCATGTTCCTCTTCTTCTTCTTCCTCGCTGATCCTTTCTTCATAGGCTTTTATTCGACCTATGATATTTTCAAAACTTGTGGTTTTGAGATCTAGCACTTGCTCAAGCGATGCTACGATATGTATATACCGTTTTCGAGGAAGACTTGACATAAACTTCTTGACCATCTTAGGTTCTTCTATTTCTTCTCCTAGTGCAGCTGATTTTGATGAGATTGCTGATAGTTTCCCAACAAAGTCATCAATCTTCTCTGTGTCTTTCATCTTCAGTCGGTCGAATTCTGCCATTAGAGTTTGTAGTCTTGCTTCTTTGACCCTGTCTGCTCCTAGATGTCTAGTTTTTATAGCTTCCCACACTTCCTTGGCTGTCTCTAGATTACCGACTTGAAGAATAAGAGCTTCGGGGATTGATTGAAACATTAAGGCTACAACCATATCATTCTTTGTCTCATCGACGTTTCCTTTTTCAACAACTTCCCAGGCTTTATGAACTTTGAGTAGAATTTTCATTCTTATGGTCCATACCGTATAGTTACTCGAACTTAACATAGGACACTTAATTGAAAGAGATCCTCCTTCCTCTTTCGATTTTGACATCGTCGTTTTCTCTGCCTTCTTGTCTTCGTCTGCCATCGTTGTATCTTCCTATGCTCTGCTACCAAATATAGAATCTCAAATATGAATTTAATGGTTTAACAAGAATAACTCTCTTATTAATCTTAAGGAAAAATAACTCAAAAACCTTAAGCCAAAAACTCATAAGTTGTGCCACAGCTTAGCACATCCTTATATAGGGAAACATAACTCCAAACCCTATTTTGATAACACCAAATAAAAAGAAATCTAACTTTAGATAACTCCTAAAGAAAAGAGGAAATCTCACAAAACTAAGTATATTTAGATTCTCCTAAATATACGTTAGCTTGAACCCAAGTCATTTCAAGCTTACAACAACAATAATGACATGCTCTATGTGTTTGTGATGTCTTCAGCGAGGAATGAAAGCTGCACAGAGGTTCTGTGAATCAAAATTCTTGGGCAGCTCCGTGATGCGGATGATAAGGTACTTTGAACTTATGCTATTAACTTGTCGACAAAAGATACCCATAAAATTATAGTGATGTTTATTCTAGTTTTGGGGGATAAGCCTCAGTTTTGAGGTCGCCTGACTCTCTATTGGGAAATAAAGAAAGCTAAACAATAATGTTTATCTAAACATATTTAAGATGCTTTAGCCTTGTAAGCTTGACTAAGGATATTCAAGTGTAGGAAAACTGTGGAAGTGGCTTAGCAGAAAATAACAGACATTTGTTTGGTTTTTTGTTAAAGTAACTTAACATACGTCGTTGTGGGTACTTTTTCATGCACGAGTCCCTGAAATTTTTTCTAAACCCGAAAAGATGCTTACACTATATTTGTCTTCATCCTTCTAATCTTATTTTTGTTTTGTCACAAACGTTAGAGACATGAGAGTACAATTTGGCACATTACTTGCTGACATTGGGCTCATCAATCTTCCTAAAACAGGAGAGGTAAACTTATCTACCCCATCTGAAACATTTGTTGCATATGCAAAAAGCACATATGTGTCTGATCTTACCAAAAATTTGAAATGATAGTTCTCAAGTTTATGTTACAACTCAATGCTGTTCATCATAATTGTAAGCTTGGGCAGATTAATGAAATCTGATGAGGAATCTCTTTTGTTTCTTATCATAGTTTACGGGGAGGAAAAAGGAAAATCTTGATGTCTGGTTTTCTGACCAAACTCAACCTTTCAATATGTATTCACAACAACCTGAAGTTATTAAGGTAAAGTACATCCAGTTCCCTGCTGCTCAGATATTTTCTCGCGAGAAACATATTTCGTGGTTGCCCAGAATCTATACTACAATTGTAAAAAGAAGTTCTATGTCATTGTTTATTTGCTGGGAGCCTAAACTGAGCTGTCAATACATACAGGCTATACTATGCGCAGGACTATATCCTAATATCGCAGCCAATGATAAAGGAATTACACAGATAGCGTTTAACAGTTTAACAAAGCAAGGAAACCAAACAAAGAGATATTCAGCATGGTACGATGGCAGAAGAGAAGTTCATATCCATCCATCCTCTATTAACAGCAACTTCAAAGCATTTCAATACCCTTTCCTTGTTTTCCTTGAGAAGGTAACCTGAGTTTTACTACGTGAAGCATTTGCTTTTACTTTTATTTCTCTGATTTTACGTGCCTCAGATATTCAGATTTAGCTTCATATTATTATTATATCATCATTGATGATATTGGACAAACATGGTAGTTTGTTATTAATTGGACATTCAATTTGATGTTACTAGGCAGAGTCTGGTGTAAAGTTGCAACCAGCTAATCATGGGAAAATATTATATCTTGTAGGTCGAGACGAACAAAGTATATTTGCGAGATACTACCATTGTTTCTCCTTTTTCCATTCTTCTTTTTGGCGGCTCAATCAGTGTTCATCATCAGGTACAGTTAGCTGTATCGTATTGTCTCCCTGTTAGCAAAGCAAAGACGAAGTTTGCTGATTGATCCAATTTTCGAACAATGAATTGAAAAATCAGGCATTGAACTCAGTGTCCTTTTAGTCTGTTGGATATTACTCTATATATGACTTTTGGTGATGTGCTATTTTCATTACAGAGTGGATTGGTCACCATTGATGGATGGTTGAAGCTAACAGCACCAGCTCAAACCGCGGTTTTGTTCAAAGAGCTCCGGTTAACCCTTCATTCCATTCTCAAAGATCTCATCCGAAAACCTGAGGTTACATTTTCAATACTTCGTTTTGATCCACTTGGTAAATCAAGTAGCTCATGCCTAAAATCTCCTCTCTC
Organism: Boechera divaricarpa; assembly: GCA_026770425.1. NCBI lineage: Eukaryota > Viridiplantae > Streptophyta > Magnoliopsida > Brassicales > Brassicaceae > Boechera > Boechera divaricarpa. The sequence goes on from CM049179.1 coordinate 2,980,189, forward strand.
TTCACATTTGTTATTTTATTCAGAAGTCAGGTATAGTTCACAACGAAGTCGTCAAATCAATGGTCCATCTTCTTATAGAAGAAGGCAAACCGCAAAACATATGAAGGTGAACATGTGTAAGACGCAATGTCGATACTTTGGTCGCTTACATAGCTAATAATTTCAGTTTTAGGGATGTGAATTCGAATTCCCAGAGCTCAATTGTCTATTGCAATTTACAGGACAGTAACATATATATCTTTTTCGGGGAAAATGTTTAAAGAACCTCTGTAATTTAACATATTTGAAAGTGAATCACATAAAAGATCATATTTCTATTTTTTTTTTCTTATAAGAAAAACCAGTTGGATTCTCAGATAATCATCAATCATGTTTATATTAAAGACCAATATTCTAGTTTGTTTCTACTTTAAGTTTCGTGATCTTATTAAGATTCCTTGTTTCCAAATCTTATAAAAATTGGAAACTTTTGACTATGTATAATTAATTTAATTTATGGTCTTTAAGATTCCTTGTTTCCAATATCCAAGTTTTTATTACTTTAGTGAGTTTGTTTGTCTTTAAAAAAATTACGGTTATGATGAAGCAAACGAAGATGAAACTTTTTACCCTCGGACTAATAAATAATATAAAGACCCTAAATTAAATTAACTATTCAATTGTCTATCAAAATAGAAACAAAATATGTTACTTTATCATCAACGATTGTCTTATCATTCGTCAAACCAAATAAAAAAACGTTATTTAACAAAGATAAACGATAGAAAAGCAAACCACACAAAAGGAGATAGATATAGTTTTGGCTTTTAGCTACACATTTCGCAAATAGCGTTGGCCAATGGTATTATTGTACCACCCAAAAAAAATTGATAAACTCATTGCTAGAACCAAGGCTTGGTGTCACGTTTGAAGAGGTTGTTGCCAGATGTGGACGAAATCATCTCTTTGAGAAGAGGATACTGCAGCATCACAAAGATCATGACGGGGAGGCAAGCTAGTGGCAAGACCGGAATCACAAGCAACGGCATCTTGCGTAGCATCGTGAAAAGCGCTGTGGAGAACGCCACAAGCATGGCTGCTATGGAGAAGAACATTATGGAGAGACCCAAAATCATCTTTTTAGGTAGTGAGACGAGAAAGTCATCAAAAGAGTACCTTGAGGTTAGGATAGTGAGAAATATGAGGACAGAGGTACATGAGGCAAAGAAGGATAGCGTGTCGGCAACTGTGAAGATCATGAAACGAGAGTCTGTTAGAAGAAGAGGGTCCCCAGATGATTCATCTGTACCTCCAGGGACAGTGAATATGGCTTGGAATGTAACTGTTGCAATGAGAGCTACGACGAAGCTACATGCAGAAGCAGTGTATTTCATCCATTCCTCTGCCTCTTTTCGGAGTGGCTCATGAGCTTCTTCGAATATCTGACGTGCCATCAATCCTCTATGATTGTACAATGTGGATGCTGATTCTGGTACAAGGCTCTCAACTTCCTAAGTCACATTTGCAATACCAAAGAAAAATTAATGTTGCGACATCATCTTGAACTCATGGTTTGCATACCCCGTGAAAGTGAAACAATAAAATGTTATCAATATTGATATTCTGCATTTCCATGATAGAGTTTGTTAAGTTGTGGCCACACGCTGATTGACTTGATGTGATGGGTTAGAACTAAGAAGGGGTGGCAAACCGCTCCCTTAAGTATTCATCGATTTACATTGTTGTAGAGCAAAAGGGATCAAAATTACTTTCATTTAATTATATAATAAAAATCCTTAATTTGATATAACTCTCATGCACATAAATGATCAACCACTATAAATCATTTCTAGTGTATTTTTTTTCCTTTTATTTCAATATATTTCTAAGGGTCAGGTTTTGAATTCAAATACTAAGAATTAAAAGTAACTTAATTAGCTACAAAGGCTAAAAAAACACATACCTTGTACCATTGAATTTCTCTTTGCATCTTCAGAGCAGCACCAGAAACCTTAGATAGTTCAAGCAACGTGAAGAACCGTGTTGTAGTCATTGTCTTTCTCAAAAAGCATCATTTTCTTTCTATCATCCATCCCATAGATAAGGTTGAAGATATTTGAGTTCCGGTATTGAACAGCCAATTGAAAGATATTTTTGTTGCCCTCCTTAAAGTCCCGTATAAGATGAGGGTTAGATTTCATTATCTCAACCACAGATGCCTTGTTACCTGTTATCGTCCCGTAAGATAGTGAGCCAGAAGCTGCAGCCATCCAACGTTCATCTTTGACCATGGTAGATATCTCCTGACATACTAGCTTTAGAAAATTATGAGCTTTGATGTGTGACTCTTTCATTTCTATTATGCGCTTAATTCCTACGTCAAAGAAACAAATATGTTTTTCAAAAGATGAGACAACACATGTTACATACACTGCTGATTACGGAAACTTTGTAATTTTTGTTTATTGCATAGGCTGTTTTAAAATCAAAAGTGCCAATTTGATATATATTATCTGGGTTTATATGAGGTAATTGATTTTTTAATAATTCGTTGTTTAAAGAGGTTATTTTTGTTATAACTTCTCTTGAATTTATTGTATTATGAGATGCAGATGCTGCATGTTTATTTTTAAAAAATTTTCTAATAGTCATAGCCATGTTTTCAGACTAGGTTTAAACTTAAAGCTAGGGAGGACTAACCAGATTCTTCGACGACACAACTGAGGCTTACCAACGGTCTTACTGCCTGACTTCTAGGACTTGCTGCCTGGAACACCTATAGCAACAATGTTGTGGAAGAAGGATAGAGGCCTAACTGAGGGTTTAAACAAGGTTGAAAACTGGGTATTCCTTTAGAAAATTCTTTAAATAAAACATTTGCAGAAAATGCTTTGATTGAATACTGGATTTTGCCTGATACCATTAGTTTTAAAAACTTTGTAAAAGTTATTTTCAACAAATCCTTTGGATTTGGTGAGATCTCCGCGAAACTTTCGGAATTTACGTATTAACTTTTTTAGGGTATTAACGTAATCCGATGTGGCCTAGCCAAGATCGCGTTGGGATACACTAAGGATGAAACTTAGGTACCTTGATTCTCAAATAACTTTAAAATGATTAAAACTTGTGTATTTTATTTATTTTTTAAAGATTACAAAGCTTGATAAAATATTTGAAAACTAAAATACAATTTTAAAAACTTAGAGAATTTTAAAGAGAATAATTTTAAAGAGAAGGTAGCTGGTGATAAAGTTAAAACGATTCATCCACCATTAAAGGACCTAAAAATAAATACTGCAAACCGGCAAATTATTGCCACTCCTTTTAAAACTGGAGCTAATAGAGACGATAAAGAATCTGTTATTGTAAGTGATATCAAACCCATATATCAACAAAATAATTTTCAAAGTCAATTACTCTATACTATATCTAAACAAGTAGATCATATTGATAATAAATTAAACTTTACCGAGTCTAAAGACATAAATCAATATGACAAAAATATTCAACATCCTTTTTCAACAATCTCTGCACCAATATTTAAACCAGTAACTAGACAAGTAAAATTCCCGGATAATGAAATTTTAAGATCAATAGTTCATCTATTTGGATTTGCCAGAATCCACTTTTCATATCGAATTTCGAATAAATTTTTGCATCATAAAGTCTTTTTAGTAAGTCTCTTTTATTAGGTATTGGATATCTAATCCATTGTAATACATCATTAAGTGGTTTATAGTTGATAACTAGTCGAGGTACTCCTCTTTCTTTTTCAGCTTGATTATTTACATAGAAAGCTGAACAGCTCCAAGGAGACTTGGAGGGTCTAATTAAATTTTTATTTAATAAATCATTAATTTCTTGTTTACAATGTTCTAATAATTCTTTGTTCATTTGAATAGGTCGTGCTTTAGTGGGTATATGTCTTTCATTAAATTCTTTTATATATGGGAGTTGAACACGATGTTGTTTTCTTTCCCAAAATACATTTGGTAATTCTGAGCATACTTGATTTAGTAAATCTTTTTCTATAGTTTTATTTTGTTTTGGATATGAGATTTTTTAAGTTGTTCTTCTATTTTTTTTATATGTTATTTTATTTTGTAAATATTGAATATGTTGTTGTTTTCCATTTATTAAATTTATTACCTTTTGAATAGTATTTTGTTGAAGATACGAAATTTCTTTGGATTTCATGGGAGATAAGAAATTAAAAGATAATTTCGTTCCTACTACTTCTGTTATTATACCTAATTTTGTTACTTTAAAAGGATAAATTTGAGTAAGAAAAGGGGTTCCTAATATAACTTCTTGAGTTAAATTTTTAACTAGGATAAATTGATTTTTAAAACAATAACCTTGATTACATATTTTAGCACTTGGTAATTTATATTGTACTTTTAAATTACTCCCGTTAGCACCGCTTAGGCGCTCTGTCGTTTTTTCATAATATTTTGTTGGTACTAATCCTTCGCGAATGCAGTTATAATCTGCTCCAGAATCTATTAATGCTATCGTATTTATTTGAAAATTATGTCCAATATGTAGAGTAATATCAGTGTACCATTTTTGATAATTTATTTTATTAATATTTTGGATATAATTATTATCTTCTTCTGTCATTTGTTTACTTGTTGAAGCTTGAGAATTTGTGGTTTCTATTAATTTTAATCTAGCATCTATTTGTAATTGATTTAATTCTTGCTTATTGACCGCAAGTTGTAATTCTTTAATTTGTGTTTTTAAATTCTTGACTTTATTTTGTAATTCTCCCGTGGTTACTTGTTTAAATAGACTTTGAGTAGGATATATATCAAGAAAATCGACTACAAAATCCACAGCCTTTTAGTTTGAATAAAATAATTGAAAAATATCCTACTCAAAATCTATTTAAACAAGTAACCACCGGAGAATTACAAAATGAAGTCAAGAATTTAAAAACACAAATTAAAGAATTACAACTTGCGGTCAATCAGCAAGAATTAAATCAATTACAAATAGATGCTAGATTAAAATTAATAGAAACCACAAATTCTCAAGCTTCAACAAGTAAACAAATGACAGAAGAAGATAATAATTATATCCAAAATATTAATAAAATAAATTATCAAAAATAGTACACTGATATTACTCTACATATAGGACATAATTTTCAAATAAATACGATAATATTAATAGATTCTGGAGCAGATTATAACTGCATTCACGAAGGATTAGTACCAACAAAATATTATGAAAAAACGACAGAGCGCCTAAGCGGTGCTAACGGGAGTAATTTAAAAGTACAATATAAATTACCAAGTGCTAAAATATGTAATCAAGGTTATTGTTTTAAAAATCAATTTATCATAGTCAAAAATTTAACTCCAGAAGTTATATTAGAAACCCCTTTTCTTACTCAAATTTATCATTTTAAAGTAACAGAATTAGGTATAATAACAGAAGTAGTAGGAACGAAATTATCTTTTAATTTCTTATCTCCCATGAAATCCAAAGAAATTTTGTATCTTCAACAAAATACTATTCAAAAGGTAATAAATTTAATAAATGGAAAACAACAACATATTCAATATTTACAAAATGAAATAACATATAAAAAAAATAGAAGAACAACTTAAAACATCTCATATCCAAGACAAAATAAAAACTATAGAAAAAGATTTACTAAATCAAGTATGCTCAGAATTACCAAATGCATTTTGGGAAAGAAAACAACATCGTGTTCAACTCCCATATATAAAAGAATTTAATGAAAAACATATACCTACTAAAAGACGACCTATTCAAATGAACAAAGAATTATTAGAACATTGTAAACAAGAAATTAATGATTTATTAAATAAAAATTTAATTAGACCCTCCAAGTATCCTTGGAGCTGTTCAGCTTTCTATGTAAATAATCAAGCTGAAAAAGAAAGAGGAGTACCTCGACTAGTTATCAACTATAAACCACTTAATGATGTATTACAATGGATTAGATATCCAATACCTAATAAAAGAGACTTACTAAAAAGACTTTATGATGCAAAAATTTATTCCAAATTCGATTGAAAAGTGGATTGTGGCAAATCCAAATAGATGAACAAGACAAATATAAAACGGCATTCACAGTCCCATTTGGACACTATGAATAGAACGTAATGCCATTTGGACTTAAAAATGCAGCGTCAGAATTTCAACACATAATGAATGATATATTTAATAATTATTCAAAATTCACTATTGTCTACATTGACGATGTATTAGTTTATTCACAATCTATAGATCAACATATTAGCCATTTATATACATTTTAAAATATAATAAAGAAACATGGATTAGTATTATCTGCTAAAAAATGAGTTTATTCCAACCAAAAATTAGGTTCTTAGGTCATAACATATATCAAGGAACAATTACACCAATAACAAGATCTATTGAATTTGCTGATAAATTTTCAGATGAATTACGAGAAAAATCTCAACTACAAAGATTCTTAGGATGTTTAAACTATGTTTCAGATTTCCTTCCAAACCTTAGGAAAACCATTCAACCTTTATTTCAGGGTCTACAAAAAATTCCCAAACCTTGGATTAATTCCCATACTAATTTAGTCAAACAAGTCAAACAAAGGGTCAAAACCTTACCCTGTTTATCAATACCTCATCCAGAAACCAATATGATAGTAGAAACCGATGCTTCTGAACAAGGTTACGGTGGTATACTAAAACAAATCCTACCACCCTCTACCCAAGAGTTTATAGTTAGATTCCATTCTGGTATTTGGTCAGGACCCAGGAAAAACTACTCAACCGTTAAAAAGGAAGTTCTTTCTATTGTTAACTGTATTTCAAAATTTCAAGACGATTTAATAAACAAAATTTTTTTATTACGAGTTGATTGTAAGTCAGCTAAAGAAATTTTACAAAAGGATGTCAAAAATTTGTTTTCAAAACAAATTTTCGCCAGATGGCAAGCTATTTTATCGGTTTTCGAGTTTGATATTCAATACATTAAAGGAGAAAATAATTCTTTACCCGATTTTCTGACTCGAGAATATTTACAGGGTAAAACAAGTGATATTCAACAATCTATTCAAGATGAGTGATTCAAAAGCAAGAAACCGATGACGACATCGGATTATATCAAGAATCAACCCCATCTCCAGAGCAAACCTCTTACTATTCAAAACCCTTTCTCGTCACTCGCCGAATTTCCTCCATTGTCCTACTCAAAAGCAGCCTCTACTGAAAAAGCCAAAGGCCCGACTTCAACTACTCAAACCTCCACTCAATCCTCCAATAAATCAACCTATCATCTCAAACCACAAAAACAACACCTTCTCACTGCCCAATTCACCAAAACTATTACCCTCAAAGAACTCCAACAATTTACTCAAAGAGTCTTCTACGACGATAGCCTCTACCTTACCGACAATCTTACCAAAAATCGTACCTTTTATGAGTATATTCTAGTAGACTCTAAATCCATAGAAATTACTCATTATCCAGATAAAACCAACCCTAACCTCATTTCCTATTCTACCTGCATAATCCTCAAAATCGCTTCTATACAACACCTTGGCTTTATCCATCACCAAACACAAAAACCCTTCTCCACCCGAGGCTATCATATTCCTGGATATACTTACATTGACTACCAAAATGCTTTCTTTCGTACCTTCTACCTTAGATCCTACAACCACTCCTGGTTTATCTCCTTTGAGCTCAATTGTCCTAAGTCAATCCCAGGATGGTTCAATGAATGGTGGTATTGGTTCGGACTTTCCGACCCAATTTATCCATTAGAGATACTCAAAACTTTTTTCCCTCACTACCTCAAACACTTACCTCCACAGCCTATTGGCCCACTATCCAAAATTACCTTCCATATCGACATGGGCATTCCCTGGATCTGTTTGTGGTATTTTAACCTTGCACTTCATCTAGCCGATATGCCATACTCTCTCATTCGCGAATTCCGCATCAAATGGTGGGATAAGTACAACCTTGACCGGTGTTCTCTCGCCAATATATCTCGCTTCTTCGAAATTCATCATCAATTCCACACCGCTATTAAAGTTGTCTCCAAATCTACCCCTTTGGTTAAACCTGACCAGTTTATTCAATCACCGTTTCACCAGCCCACACCTCCAAAAAAACTTTCCGCGCCTAGCCCTACAAACTCTACCAGCTCCTCTACATCAAAAAAATCAACAAAAAAAGATAAAATAAACAAGATTCTCGAAGCTCTTCATCAACAAATGGACTCTTCTGATGACGATGACATTATGCAAGACAATGATCCGTACGGCGGACCTTTATCCCAAGATCCGTTCGAATAATCAAAAAAAAAAAAAAGGTAATTATGATGTATATATTTTCGCGCTTTTATCGTATATTCTAGTAGACTGTATATTTTTATGTTTTCTGCTTTCTTTGAATACTGCTTATTATGTAAATAATCTACAGAGTATATCTCTATTTTAAATTATCTATGTAATAGTTTATCAAGGCGGGACCCACACAAAGACTTATGCAACAGAAGAAGCCAACAAAAATACGTCATACGACTGTCGGCACCATAAGACGACGACACGTAGCAAAGACGTAAATCAAACTGTCGGCACCATAAAAAGACGACACGTATCAACATATATATTGACGTAAACAAACACTCAGCTTCCCCTATAAATACTCAACTCTATCAACGAAGGAGGCACGAGCGACTTTCACCAGCTACCTTCTCTCTAAAATTATTCTCTTTAAAATTCTCTAAGTTTTTAAAATTGTATTTTAGTTTTCAAATATTTTATCAAGCTTTGTAATCTTTAAAAAATAAATAAAATACACAAGTTTTAATAATTTTAAAGTTATTTGAGAATCAAGCCTCAGTTGTGTCGTCGAAGAATCTGGTTAGTCCTCCCTAGCTTTAAGTTTAAACCTAGTCTGAAAACATGGCTATGACTATTAGAAAGTTTTTTAAAAATAAACATGCAGCATCTGCATCCCATAATATAATAAATTCAAGAGAAGCTATAACAAAAATAACCTCTTTAAACAACGAATTATCAAAAAATCAATTACCTCATATAAACCCAGATAATATATATCAAATTAGGACTTTTGATTTTAAAATAGCCTATGCAATAAAAGAACACGAGCAAACTTTATCATTTCAAAATGAATTTGAAGAAATCAAATTATTATCTTCAGTCGCTTAAGATAAATATAAACAAAAGGGATTTAATTATCTTCACTTCGGACTAGTACAAATAGCAATAAAACCATTATTGACTCTCCTATACTAATGCTATTAAGAGATAAAACCCTGCTAAAATTTGAAGACTCGCTCTTAGGAGCAGTACAATCAAATTTATGCAATGGAGCAATTTATTTTAATTGTGCACCCAATTTTCAAGTAAGCTTACACGACCTAACTATACTCAATACCTTAGTATTAAATGTTCATTTACCAGAAATTAAATTTCAAAACGAACGACATGGATATCTATTACTATATCGAATATACTTTAAACAATCAACGTCTGAATTTAACCCTAGATGTTTATTACAAGACGATAAAGGAGAAACTACAATATTAATGATTCATAGCAAAGACACACCAACTGCTACTTATGCACCTCAACAATTAAAATGGAATGAAATAACTATTCTAGAGCAATGGAAAATAGAAATAACACAACCTCCTAGAAATTTTGAACAAAGAAACATTTCAAAAATCATTGAACAAAACGATGGGAAAATACTATTACAATTCAATTCATTTAGAGATCCATTACCACTTAGAATAAGTTCTTATCATTCAAGAGCCTCTTTTTCAGAATTTCGCACTGGTCAATCTAGTACGGAATCAGATACTGAAAGTGTAAATCAGAAAATTAGACAAGATAATTCTATTAAATTCAAAGCACCCATAGCTGAACCTGATCAAGATATGTATCCTACATCCCTTACACCATCAGATTTTAAATCAATAAATGTTATAAATAAAGAATTTGAAATTAATAAACAATATCTTAAAGAAGACTTTTATTCAATAGAAAATAAAGAAAAAAGAGAATGGTACTTCAAAACATTTTCTCAATACCAAACAACTAATTTTAGAGAAATTTGGTACGAAATTATGACATTAAAAGAAATAACTATTCCATTCTTTATATGGTTTGAAACATACTCATATGAAAATAACATTGACTATCCGTTTAAATCAATAAACACTAGTTCAACATTAAGTCAAATATGGGAACAAGTTGATGGTAATAAAGTTAAAACGATTCATCCACCATTAAATGACCAAAAAATAAATACTGCAAACCGGCAAATTATTGCCACTCCTTTTAAAACTGGAGCTAATAGAGACGATAAAGAATCTGTTATTGTAAGTGATATCAAACCCATATATCAACAAAATAATTTTCAAAGTCAATTACTCTATACTATATCTAAACAAGTAGATCATATTGATAATAAATTAAACTTTACCGAATCTAAAGACATAAATCAATATGACAAAAATATTCAAGATCCTTTTTCAACAATCTTTGCACCAATATTTAAACCAATAACTAGACAAGTAAAATTCCCGGATAATGAAATTTTAAGATCAATAGCATCAAAACTAGACAAGTTAGAGAGAGGTAAAGCAATAAATAATATAGACGAGAATGAAAATGAATCTGTTCAATCATCTATACAATCAGAAAATGAAATTCAAGAAATATATCGCATAAAAAACAATAAAATGATGAAATCTAATAAACCTTATTATAAAAAACATTTCCCACCTGATTTATTATTTGAAGAACACCATAATTATTCTAATAATATATATACTAGTGACGGTATATATGAATGGAATATAGATGGAAGATCCGAATATGAAATAATGAATTTAATACAAGAAATTGGTATGGCAACAATAGCCTATAAAGCTAAAGGCGATACTGATAGACAAGCATGTGTTTTATTAATTACCGGATTTAACAGAGCACTAAAATATTGATGGGATAATTCATTAGATATACCTACACAAGATTCAATTATAAATCATACTGAAACAGTAAGAATAGAAAATGAAGAAGGTTTTTATGAAGAACAAGAAAAACAAAATGCTGTAGAAGTATTAATCCATACTATAACTATGCATTTTATAGGAAATCCAACCAAAAAATTAGAAAGTAAAAAAATTATACTAACAAACTTAAGATGTCCAACATTAGGAGATTTTAAATGGTATAAAGATATATTTGTAACCAATATATTTCAAAGACATGATTGTAATCAACTTTTCTGGAAAGAACGGTTTATCTCCGGATTACCGTCTTTCTTTGCAGAAAGAATAATTAACAAATTAAAGGATTATTCTGGTGGACAACTAATCCCCTGGAATACGATAACATATGGACAGTTATTTGCATTTATTAAAAAGGAAGGATTATCAATATGTCAAGAACGTAAAGATAAAAAACGAAATGATAAATTCAAATTTAATTTAACTATGGGTTCATTCTGTGAACAATATGGTTATAATAGGCTTAATCCACCATCTAAAACAAAACGTATATAATGCAAGCAAAGGAAATTTCATAATAAACATCATAGACAACATAAACACTATACTCAACAACCAAATAATAAATACTATTCTAAAACAAAAAACTATTCAAAGAATACAAAAGATTATAAACCTAAACAAAAGATAGTATGCTGGAATTGTAAAAGACCAGGCCATACTTCCAAAGATAGTATGCTGGAATTGTAAAACTAATTAGTTTTAAAAACTTTGTAAAAGTTATTTTCAACTTTGGTGAGATCTCCGCGAAACTTTCAAAATTTACGTATTAACTTTTTTAGGGTATTAACGTAATCTGATGTGGCCTAGCCAAGATCGCGTTGGGATACACTAAGGATGAAACTTAGGTACCTTGATTCTCAAATAACTTTAAAATGATTAAAACTTGTGTATTTTATTTATTTTTTAAAGATTACAAAGCTTGATAAAATATTTGAAAACTAAAATACAATTTTAAAAACTTAGAGAATTTTAAAGAGAATAATTTTAGAGAGAAGGTAGCTGGTGAAAGTCGCTCGTGCCTCCTTCGTTGATAGAATTGAGTATTTATAGGGGAAGCTGAGTGTTTGTTTACGTCAATATGTTGATACGTGTCGTCTTTTTATGGTGCCGACAGTCGTATGACGTGTTTTTATTGGCTTCTTCTGTTGCATAAGTCTTTGTGTGGGTCTCGCCTTGATAAACTATTACATAGATAATTTAAAACAGAGATATACTCTGTAGATTATTTACATAATAAGCAGTATTTAAAGAAAGCAGAAAACATAATAATATACAGAGTCTACTAGAATATACGATAAAAGCGCGAAAATATATACATCATAATTAACTTTTTTGATTATTCGAACGGATCTTGGGATAAAGGTCCGCCGTACGGATCATTGTCTTGCATAATATCATCGTCATCAGAAGAGTCCATTTGTTGACGAAGAGTTTCGAGAATCTTGTTTAGTTTATCTTTTTTTGTTGATTTTTTTGATGTAGAGGAGCTGGTAGAGTTTGTAGGGCTAGGCGCGGAAAGTTGTTTTGGAGGTGTGGGCTGGTGAACCGGTGATTGAGTAAACTGGTCAGGTTTAAACAAAGGGGTAGATTTGGAGACAACTTTAATAGCGGTGTGGAGTTGATGATGAATTTCGAAGAAGCGAGATATATTGGCGAGAGAACACCGGTCAAGGTTGTACTTATCCCACCATTTGATGCGGAATTCGCGAATGAGAGAGTATGGCATATCGGCTAGATGAAGTGCAAGGTTAAAATGCCACGAACAGATCCAGGGAATGCCCATGTCGATATGGAAGGTAATTTTGGATAGTGGGCCAATAGGCTGTGGAGGTAAGTGTTTGAGGTAGTGAGGGAAATAAGTTTTGAGTATCTCTGATGGATAAATTGGGTCGGAAGGTCCGAACCAATACCACCATTCATTGAACCATCCTGGGATTGACTTAGGACAATTGAGGTCAAAGGAGAGAAACCAAGAGTGGTCGTAGGATCTAAGGTAGAAGGTACGAAAGAAAGCATTTTGGTATTCAACGTAAGTATATCCAAGAATATGATAGCCTGGGGTGGAGAAGGGTTTTTGTGTTTGGTGATGGATAAAGGCAAGGTCTTGTATATAAGCGATTTTGAGGATTTTACGGGTAGAATAGGAAATGAGGTTAGGGTTGGTTTTATCTGGATAATGAGTAATTTCTATGGATTTAGAGTCTACTAGAATATACTCATAAAAGGTACGGTTCTTGGCAAGATTGTCGGTAAGGTAGAGACTATCGTCGTAGAAGACTCTTTGAGTAAATTGTTGGAGTTCTTTGAGGGTAATAGTTTTGGTGAATTGGGTAGGGAGAAGGTGTTGTTTTTGTGGTTTGAGATGATAGGTTGATTTATTGGAGGATTGAGTGGAGGTTTGAGTAGTTGAAGTCGGGCCTTTGGCTTTTTCAGTAGCGGCTGCTTTTGAGTAGGACAATGGAGGAAATTCGGCGAGTGCCGAGAAAGGGTTTTGAATAGTAAGAGGTTTGCTCTAGAGATGGGGTTGATTCTTGATATAATCCGATGCCGTCATCAGTTTCTAGCTTTTTGATTCACTCATCTTGAATAGATTGTTGAATATCACTTGTTTTACCCTGTAAATATTGTCGAGTCAGAAAATCGGATAAAAAATTATTTTCTCCTTTAATGTATTGAATATCAAAGTCGAAAACCGATAAAATAGCTTGCCATCTGGCGAAAATTTGTTTTGAAACCAAATTTTTGACATCCTTTTGTAAAATTTCTTTAGCTGACTTACAGTCAACTCGTAATAAAATTTTTTTGTTTATTAAATCGTCTTGAAATTTTGAAATACAGTTAACAATAGAAAGAACTTCCTTTTTAACGATGTATTAGTTTATTCACAATCTATAGATCAACATATTAGCCATCTATATATATATTTATAAATATAATAAAGAACAATTACACCAATAACAAGATCTATTGAATTTGCTGATAAATTTCCAGATGAATTACGAGAAAAATCTCAACTACAAAGATTCTTAGGATGTTTGAACTATGTTTCAGATTTCCTTCCAAACCTTAAGAAAACCATTCAACCTTTATTTCAGCGTCTACAAAAAAATCCCAAACCTTGGACTAATACCCATACTAATTTAGTCAAACAAGTCAAACAAAAGGTCAAAACCTTACCTTGTTTATCTATACCTCATCCAGAAGCCAATATGATAGTAGAAACCGATGCTTCTGAACAAGGTTACGGTGGCAAACTGCTCCCTTAAGTATTCATCGATTTACATTGTTGTAGAGCAAAAGGGATCAAAATTACTTTCATTTAATTATATAATAAAAATCCTTAATTTGATATAACTCTCATGCACATAAATGATCAACCACTATAAATCATTTCTAGTGTATTTTTTTTCCTTTTATTTCAATATATTTCTAAGGGTCAGGTTTTGAATTCAAATACTAAGAATTAAAAGTAACTTAATTAGCTACAAAGGCTAAAAAAACACATACCTTGTACCATTGAATTTCTCTTTGCATCTTCAGAGCAGCACCAGAAACCTTAGATAGTTCAAGCAACGTGAAGAACCGTGTTGTAGTCATTGTCTTTCTCAAAAAGCATCATTTTCTTTCTATCATCCATCCCATAGATAAGGTTGAAGATATTTGAGTTCCGGTATTGAACAGCCAATTGAAAGATATTTTTGTTGCCCTCCTTAAAGTCCCGTATAAGATGAGGGTTAGATTTCATTATCTCAACCACAGATGCCTTGTTACCTGTTATCGTCCCGTAAGATAGTGAGCCAGAAGCTGCAGCCATCCAACGTTCATCTTTGACCATGGTAGATATCTCCTGACATACTAGCTTTAGAAAATTATGAGCTTTGATGTGTGACTCTTTCATTTCTATTATGCGCTTAATTCCTACGTCAAAGAAACAAATATGTTTTTCAAAAGATGAGACAACACATGTTACATACACTGCTGATTACGGAAACTTTGTAATTTTTGTTTATTGCATAGGCTGTTTTAAAATCAAAAGTGCCAATTTGATATATATTATCTGGGTTTATATGAGGTAATTGATTTTTTAATAATTCGTTGTTTAAAGAGGTTATTTTTGTTATAACTTCTCTTGAATTTATTGTATTATGAGATGCAGATGCTGCATGTTTATTTTTAAAAAATTTTCTAATAGTCATAGCCATGTTTTCAGACTAGGTTTAAACTTAAAGCTAGGGAGGACTAACCAGATTCTTCGACGACACAACTGAGGCTTACCAATGGTCTTACTGCCTGACTTCTAGGACTTGCTGCCTTGAACACCTATAGCAACAATGTTGTGGAAGAAGGATAGAGGCCTAACTGAGGGTTTAAACAAGGTTGAAAACTGGGTATTCCTTTAGAAAATTCTTTAAATAAAACATTTGCAGAAAATGCTTTGATTGAATACCGGATTTTGGCCTGATACCATTAGTTTTAAAAACTTTGTAAAAGTTATTTTCAACAAATCCTTTGGATTTGGTGAGATCTCCGCGAAACTTTCGGAATTTACGTATTAACTTTTTTAGGGTATTAACGTAATCCGATGTGGCCTAGCCAAGATCGCGTTGGGATACACTAAGGATGAAACTTAGGTACCTTGATTCTCAAATAACTTTAAAATGATTAAAACTTGTGTATTTTATTTATTTTTTAAAGATTACAAAGCTTGATAAAATATTTGAAAACTAAAATACAATTTTAAAAACTTAGAGAATTTTAAAGAGAATAATTTTAGAGAGAAGGTAGCTGGTGATAAAGTTAAAACGATTCATCCAACATTAAAGGACCTAAAAATAAATACTGCAAACCGGCAAATTATTGCCACTCCTTTTAAAACTGGAGCTAATAGAGACGATAAAGAATCTGTTATTGTAAGTGATATCAAACCCATATATCAACAAAATAATTTTCAAAGTCAATTACTCTATACTATATCTAAACAAGTAGATCATATTGATAATAAATTAAACTTTACCGAGTCTAAAGACATAAATCAATATGACAAAAATATTCAACATCCTTTTTCAACAATCTCTGCACCAATATTTAAACCAGTAACTAGACAAGTAAAATTCCCGGATAATGAAATTTTAAGATCAATAGTTCATCTATTTGGATTTGCCAGAATCCACTTTTCATATCGAATTTCGAATAAATTTTTGCATCATAAAGTCTTTTTAGTAAGTCTCTTTTATTAGGTATTGGATATCTAATCCATTGTAATACATCATTAAGTGGTTTATAGTTGATAACTAGTCGAGGTACTCCTCTTTCTTTTTCAGCTTGATTATTTACATAGAAAGCTGAACAGCTCCAAGGAGACTTGGAGGGTCTAATTAATTTTTATTTAATAAATCATTAATTTCTTGTTTACAATGTTCTAATAATTCTTTGTTCATTTGAATAGGTCGTGCTTTAGTGGGTATATGTCTTTCATTAAATTCTTTTATATATGGGAGTTGAACACGATGTTGTTTTCTTTCCCAAAATACATTTGGTAATTCTGAGCATACTTGATTTAGTAAATCTTTTTCTATAGTTTTATTTTGTTTTGGATATGAGATTTTTTAAGTTGTTCTTCTATTTTTTTTATATGTTATTTTATTTTGTAAATATTGAATATGTTGTTGTTTTCCATTTATTAAATTTATTACCTTTTGAATAGTATTTTGTTGAAGATACGAAATTTCTTTGGATTTCATGGGAGATAAGAAATTAAAAGATAATTTCGTTCCTACTACTTCTGTTATTATACCTAATTTTGTTACTTTAAAAGGATAAATTTGAGTAAGAAAAGGGGTTCCTAATATAACTTCTTGAGTTAAATTTTTAACTAGGATAAATTGATTTTTAAAACAATAACCTTGATTACATATTTTAGCACTTGGTAATTTATATTGTACTTTTAAATTACTCCCGTTAGCACCGCTTAGGCGCTCTGTCGTTTTCATAATATTTTGTTGGTACTAATCCTTCGCGAATGCAGTTATAATCTGCTCCAGAATCTATTAATGCTATCGTATTTATTTGAAAATTATGTCCAATATGTAGTAATATCAGTGTACCATTTTTGATAATTTATTTTATTAATATTTTGGATATAATTATTATCTTCTTCTGTCATTTGTTTACTTGTTGAAGCTTGAGAATTTGTGGTTTCTATTAATTTTAATCTAGCATCTATTTGTAATTGATTTAATTCTTGCTTATTGACCGCAAGTTGTAATTCTTTAATTTGTGTTTTTAAATTCTTGACTTTATTTTGTAATTCTCCCGTGGTTACTTGTTTAAATAGACTTTGAGTAGGATATATATCAAGAAAATCGACTACAAAATCCACAGCCTTTTAGTTTGAATAAAATAATTGAAAAATATCCTACTCAAAATCTATTTAAACAAGTAACCACCGGAGAATTACAAAATGAAGTCAAGAATTTAAAAACACAAATTAAAGAATTACAACTTGCGGTCAATCAGCAAGAATTAAATCAATTACAAATAGATGCTAGATTAAAATTAATAGAAACCACAAATTCTCAAGCTTCAACAAGTAAACAAATGACAGAAAAAGATAATAATTATATCTAAAATATTAATAAAATAAATTATCAAAAATGGTACACTGATATTACTCTACATATAGGACATAATTTTCAAATAAATACGATAATATTAATAGATTCTGGAGCAGATTATAACTGCATTCACGAAGGATTAGTACCAACAAAATATTATGAAAAAACGACAGAGCGCCTAAGCGGTGCTAACGGGAGTAATTTAAAAGTACAATATAAATTACCAAGTGCTAAAATATGTAATCAAGGTTATTGTTTTAAAAATCAATTTATCATAGTCAAAAATTTAACTCCAGAAGTTATATTAGGAACCCTTTTTCTTACTCAAATTTATCATTTTAAAGTAACAGAATTAGGTATAATAACAGAAGTAGTAGGAACGAAATTATCTTTTAATTTCTTATCTCCCATGAAATCCAAAGAAATTTTGTATTTTCAACAAAATACTATTCAAAAGGTAATAAATTTAATAAATGGAAAACAACAACATATTCAATATTTACAAAATGAAATAACATATAAAAAAATAGAAGAACAACTTAAAACATCTCATATCCAAGACAAAATAAAAACTATAGAAAAAGATTTACTAAATCAAGTATGCTCAGAATTACCAAATGCATTTTGGGAAAGAAAACAACATCGTGTTCAACTCCCATATATAAAAGAATTTAATGAAAAACATATACCTACTAAAGGACGACCTATTCAAATGAACAAAGAATTATTAGAACATTGTAAACAAGAAATTAATGATTTATTAAATAAAAATTTAATTAGACCCTCCAAGTATCCTTGGAGCTGTTCAGCTTTCTATGTAAATAATCAAGCTGAAAAAGAAAGAGGAGTACCTCGACTAGTTATCAACTATAAACCACTTAATGATGTATTACAATGGATTAGATATCCAATACCTAATAAAAGAGACTTACTAAAAAGACTTTATGATGCAAAAATTTATTCCAAATTCGATTGAAAAGTGGATTGTGGCAAATCCAAATAGATGAACAAGACAAATATAAAACGGCATTCACAGTCCCATTTGGACACTATGAATAGAACGTAATGCCATTTGGACTTAAAAATGCAGCGTCAGAATTTCAACACATAATGAATGATATATTTAATAATTATTCAAAATTCACTATTGTCTACATTGACGATGTATTAGTTTATTCACAATCTATAGATCAACATATTAGCCATTTATATACATTTTAAAATATAATAAAGAAACATGGATTAGTATTATCTGCTAAAAAATGAGTTTATTCCAACCAAAAATTAGGTTCTTAGGTCATAACATATATCAAGGAACAATTACACCAATAACAAGATCTATTGAATTTGCTGATAAATTTTCAGATGAATTACGAGAAAAATCTCAACTACAAAGATTCTTAGGATGTTTAAACTATGTTTCAGATTTCCTTCCAAACCTTAGGAAAACCATTCAACCTTTATTTCAGGGTCTACAAAAAATTCCCAAACCTTGGACTAATACCCATACTAATTTAGTCAAACAAGTCAAACAAAGGGTCAAAACCTTACCCTGTTTATCAATACCTCATCCAGAAACCAATATGATAGTAGAAACCGATGCTTCTGAACAAGGTTACGGTGGTATACTAAAACAAATCCTACCACCCTCTACCCAAGAGTTTATAGTTAGATTCCATTCTGGTATTTGGTCAGGACCCAGGAAAAACTACTCAACCGTTAAAAAGGAAGTTCTTTCTATTGTTAACTGTATTTCAAAATTTCAAGACGATTTAATAAACAAAATTTTTTTATTACGAGTTGATTGTAAGTCAGCTAAAGAAATTTTACAAAAGGATGTCAAAAATTTGTTTTCAAAACAAATTTTCGCCAGATGGCAAGCTATTTTATCGGTTTTCGAGTTTGATATTCAATACATTAAAGGAGAAAATAATTCTTTACCCGATTTTCTGACTCGAGAATATTTACAGGGTAAAACAAGTGATATTCAACAATCTATTCAAGATGAGTGATTCAAAAAGCAAGAAACCGATGACGACATCGGATTATATCAAGAATCAACCCCATCTCCAGAGCAAACCTCTTACTATTCAAAACCCTTTCTCGTCACTCGCCGAATTTCCTCCATTGTCCTACTCAAAAGCAGCCTCTACTGAAAAAGCCAAAGGCCCGACTTCAACTACTCAAACCTCCACTCAATCCTCCAATAAATCAACCTATCATCTCAAACCACAAAAACAACACCTTCTCACTGCCCAATTCACCAAAACTATTACCCTCAAAGAACTCCAACAATTTACTCAAAGAGTCTTCTACGACGATAGCCTCTACCTTACCGACAATCTTACCAAAAATCGTACCTTTTATGAGTATATTCTAGTAGACTCTAAATCCATAGAAATTACTCATTATCCAGATAAAACCAACCCTAACCTCATTTCCTATTCTACCTGCATAATCCTCAAAATCGCTTCTATACAACACCTTGGCTTTATCCATCACCAAACACAAAAACCCTTCTCCACCCGAGGCTATCATATTCCTGGATATACTTACATTGACTACCAAAATGCTTTCTTTCGTACCTTCTACCTTAGATCCTACAACCACTCCTGGTTTATCTCTTTTGACCTCAATTGTCCTAAGTCAATCCCAGGATGGTTCAATGAATGGTGGTATTGGTTCGGACTTTCCGACCCAATTTATCCATTAGAGATACTCAAAACTTTTTTCCCTCACTACCTCAAACACTTACCTCCACAGCCTATTGGCCCACTATCCAAAATTACCTTCCATATCGACATGGGCATTCCCTGGATCTGTTTGTGGTATTTTAACCTTGCACTTCATCTAGCCGATATGCCATACTCTCTCATTCGCGAATTCCGCATCAAATGGTGGGATAAGTACAACCTTGACCGGTGTTCTCTCGCCAATATATCTCGCTTCTTCGAAATTCATCATCAACTCCACACCGCTATTAAAGTTGTCTCCAAATCTACCCCTTTGGTTAAACCTGACCAGTTTATTCAATCACCGTTTCACCAGCCCACACCTCCAAAAAAACTTTCCGCGCCTAGCCCTACAAACTCTACCAGCTCCTCTACATCAAAAAAATCAACAAAAAAAGATAAAATAAACAAGATTCTCGAAGCTCTTCATCAACAAATGGACTCTTCTGATGACGATGACATTATGCAAGACAATGATCCGTACGGCGGACCTTTATCCCAAGATCCGTTCGAATAATCAAAAAAAAAAAAAAAGGTAATTATGATGTATATATTTTCGCGCTTTTATCGTATATTCTAGTAGACTGTATATTTTTATGTTTTCTGCTTTCTTTGAATACTGCTTATTATGTAAATAATCTACAGAGTATATCTCTATTTTAAATTATCTATGTAATAGTTTATCAAGGCGGGACCCACACAAAGACTTATGCAACAGAAGAAGCCAACAAAAATACGTCATACGACTGTCGGCACCATAAGACGACGACACGTAGCAAAGACGTAAATCAAACTGTCGGCACCATAAAAAGACGACACGTATCAACATATATATTGACGTAAACAAACACTCAGCTTCCCCTATAAATACTCAACTCTATCAACGAAGGAGGCACGAGCGACTTTCACCAGCTACCTTCTCTCTAAAATTATTCTCTTTAAAATTCTCTAAGTTTTTAAAATTGTATTTTAGTTTTCAAATATTTTATCAAGCTTTGTAATCTTTAAAAAATAAATAAAATACACAAGTTTTAATAATTTTAAAGTTATTTGAGAATCAAGCCTCAGTTGTGTCGTCGAAGAATCTGGTTAGTCCTCCCTAGCTTTAAGTTTAAACCTAGTCTGAAAACATGGCTATGACTATTAGAAAGTTTTTTAAAAATAAACATGCAGCATCTGCATCCCATAATATAATAAATTCAAGAGAAGCTATAACAAAAATAACCTCTTTAAACAACGAATTATCAAAAAATCAATTACCTCATATAAACCCAGATAATATATATCAAATTAGGACTTTTGATTTTAAAATAGCCTATGCAATAAAAGAACACGAGCAAACTTTATCATTTCAAAATGAATTTGAAGAAATCAAATTATTATCTTCAATCGCTTAAGATAAATATAAACAAAAGGGATTTAATTATCTTCACTTCGGACTAGTACAAATAGCAATAAAACCATTATTGACTCTCCTATACTAATGCTATTAAGAGATAAAACCCTGCTAAAATTTGAAGACTCGCTCTTAGGAGCAGTACAATCAAATTTATGCAATGGAACAATTTATTTTAATTGTGCACCCAATTTTCAAGTAAGCTTACACGACCTAACTATACTCAATACCTTAGTATTAAATGTTCATTTACCAGAAATTAAATTTCAAAACGAACGACATGGATATCTATTACTATATCGAATATACTTTAAACAATCAACGTCTGAATTTAACCCTAGATGTTTATTACAAGACGATAAAGGAGAAACTACAATATTAATGATTCATAGCAAAGACACACCAACTGCTACTTATGCACCTCAACAATTAAAATGTTATGAAATAACTATTCTAGAGCAATGGAAAATAGAAATAACACAACCTCCTAGAAATTTTGAACAAAGAAACATTTCAAAAATCATTGAACAAAACGATGGGAAAATACTATTACAATTCAATTCATTTAGAGATCCATTACCACCTAGAATAAGTTCTTATCATTCAAGAGCCTCTTTTTCAGAATTTTGCACTGGTCAATCTAGTACGGAATCAGATACTGAAAGTGTAAATCAGAAAATTAGACAAGATAATTCTATTAAATTCAAAGCACCCATAGCTGAACCTGATCAAGATATGTATCCTACATCCCTTACACCATCAGATTTTAAATCAATAAATGTTATAAATAAAGAATTTGAAATTAATAAACAATATCTTAAAGAAGACTTTTATTCAATAGAAAATAAAGAAAAAAGAGAATGGTACTTCAAAACATTTTCTCAATACCAAACAACTAATTTTAGAGAAATTTGGTACGAAATTATGACATTAAAAGAAATAACTATTCCATTCTTTATATGGTTTGAAACATACTCATATGAAAATAACATTGACTATCCGTTTAAATCAATAAACACTAGTTCAACATTAAGTCAAATATGGGAACAAGTTGATGGTAATAAAGTTAAAACGATTCATCCACCATTAAATGACCAAAAAATAAATACTGCAAACCAGCAAATTATTGCCACTCCTTTTAAAACTGGAGCTAATAGAGACGATAAAGAATCTGTTATTGTAAGTGATATCAAACCCATATATCAACAAAATAATTTTCAAAGTCAATTACTCTATACTATATCTAAACAAGTAGATCATATTGATAATAAATTAAACTTTACCGAATCTAAAGACATAAATCAATATGACAAAAATATTCAAGATCCTTTTTCAACAATCTTTGCACCAATATTTAAACCAATAACTAGACAAGTAAAATTCCCGGATAATGAAATTTTAAGATCAATAGCATCAAAACTAGACAAGTTAGAGAGAGGTAAAGCAATAAATAATATAGACGAGAATGAAAATGAATCTGTTCAATCATCTATACAATCAGAAAATGAAATTCAAGAAATATATCGCATAAAAAACAATAAAATGATGAAATCTAATAAACCTTATTATAAAAAACATTTCCCACCTGATTTATTATTTGAAGAACACCATAATTATTCTAATAATATATATACTAGTGACGGTATATATGAATGGAATATAGATGGAAGATCCGAATATGAAATAATGAATTTAATACAAGAAATGGGTATGGCAACAATAGCCTATAAAGCTAAAGGCGATACTGATAGACAAGCATGTGTTTTATTAATTACCGGATTTAACAGAGCACTAAAATATTGATGGGATAATTCATTAGATATACCTACACAAGATTCAATTATAAATCATACTGAAACAGTAAGAATAGAAAATGAAGAAGGTTTTTATGAAGAACAAGAAAAACAAAATGCTGTAGAAGTATTAATCCATACTATAACTATGCATTTTATAGGAAATCCAACCAAAAAATTAGAAAGTAAAAAAATTATACTAACAAACTTAAGATGTCCAACATTAGGAGATTTTAAATGGTATAAAGATATATTTGTAACCAATATATTTCAAAGACATGATTGTAATCAACTTTTCTGGAAAGAACAGTTTATCTCCGGATTACCGTCTTTCTTTGCAGAAAGAATAATTAACAAATTAAAGGATTATTCTGGTGGACAACTAATCCCCTGGAATACGATAACATATGGACAGTTATTTGCATTTATTAAAAAGGAAGGATTATCAATATGTCAAGAACGTAAAGATAAAAAACGAAATGATAAATTCAAATTTAATTTAACTATGGGTTCATTCTGTGAACAATATGGTTATAATAGGCTTAATCCACCATCTAAAACAAAACGTATATAATGCAAGCAAAGGAAATTTCATAATAAACATCATAGACAACATAAACACTATACTCAACAACCAAATAATAAATACTATTCTAAAACAAAAAACTATTCAAAGAATACAAAAGATTATAAACCTAAACAAAAGATAGTATGCTGGAATTGTAAAAGACCAGGCCATACTTCCAAAGATAGTATGCTGGAATTGTAAAACTAATTAGTTTTAAAAACTTTGTAAAAGTTATTTTCAACTTTGGTGAGATCTCCGCGAAACTTTCGGAATTTACGTATTAACTTTTTTAGGGTATTAACGTAATCTGATGTGGCCTAGCCAAGATCGCGTTGGGATACACTAAGGATGAAACTTAGGTACCTTGATTCTCAAATAACTTTAAAATGATTAAAACTTGTGTATTTTATTTATTTTTTAAAGATTACAAAGCTTGATAAAATATTTGAAAACTAAAATACAATTTTAAAAACTTAGAGAATTTTAAAGAGAATAATTTTAGAGAGAAGGTAGCTGGTGAAAGTCGCTCGTGCCTCCTTCGTTGATAGAATTGAGTATTTATAGGGGAAGCTGAGTGTTTGTTTACGTCAATATGTTGATACGTGTCGTCTTTTTATGGTGCCGACAGTCGTATGACGTGTTTTTATTGGCTTCTTCTGTTGCATAAGTCTTTGTGTGGGTCTCGCCTTGATAAACTATTACATAGATAATTTAAAACAGAGATATACTCTGTAGATTATTTACATAATAAGCAGTATTTAAAGAAAGCAGAAAACATAATAATATACAGAGTCTACTAGAATATACGATAAAAGCGCGAAAATATATACATCATAATTAACTTTTTTTTTTTTTTTTTGATTATTCGAACGGATCTTGGGATAAAGGTCCGCCGTACGGATCATTGTCTTGCATAATATCATCGTCATCAGAAGAGTCCATTTGTTGACGAAGAGTTTCGAGAATCTTGTTTAGTTTATCTTTTTTTGTTGATTTTTTTGATGTAGAGGAGCTGGTAGAGTTTGTAGGGCTAGGCGCGGAAAGTTGTTTTGGAGGTGTGGGCTGGTGAACCGGTGATTGAGTAAACTGGTCAGGTTTAAACAAAGGGGTAGATTTGGAGACAACTTTAATAGCGGTGTGGAGTTGATGATGAATTTCGAAGAAGCGAGATATATTGGCGAGAGAACACCGGTCAAGGTTGTACTTATCCCACCATTTGATGCGGAATTCGCGAATGAGAGAGTATGGCATATCGGCTAGATGAAGTGCAAGGTTAAAATGCCACGAACAGATCCAGGGAATGCCCATGTCGATATGGAAGGTAATTTTGGATAGTGGGCCAATAGGCTGTGGAGGTAAGTGTTTGAGGTAGTGAGGGAAATAAGTTTTGAGTATCTCTGATGGATAAATTGGGTCGGAAGGTCCGAACCAATACCACCATTCATTGAACCATCCTGGGATTGACTTAGGACAATTGAGGTCAAAGGAGAGAAACCAAGAGTGGTCGTAGGATCTAAGGTAGAAGGTACGAAAGAAAGCATTTTGGTATTCAACGTAAGTATATCCAAGAATATGATAGCCTGGGGTGGAGAAGGGTTTTTGTGTTTGGTGATGGATAAAGGCAAGGTCTTGTATATAAGCGATTTTGAGGATTTTACGGGTAGAATAGGAAATGAGGTTAGGGTTGGTTTTATCTGGATAATGAGTAATTTCTATGGATTTAGAGTCTACTAGAATATACTCATAAAAGGTACGGTTTTTGGTAAGATTGTCGGTAAGGTAGAGGCTATCGTCGTAGAAGACTCTTTGAGTAAATTGTTGGAGTTCTTTGAGGGTAATAGTTTTGGTGAATTGGGTAGGGAGAAGGTGTTGTTTTTGTGGTTTGAGATGATAGGTTGATTTATTGGAGGATTGAGTGGAGGTTTGAGTAGTTGAAGTCGGGCCTTTGGCTTTTTCAGTAGCGGCTGCTTTTGAGTAGGACAATGGAGGAAATTCGGCGAGTGCCGAGAAAGGGTTTTGAATAGTAAGAGGTTTGCTCTAGAGATAGGGTTGATTCTTGATATAATCCGATGCCGTCATCAGTTTCTAGCTTTTTGATTCACTCATCTTGAATAGATTGTTGAATATCACTTGTTTTACCCTGTAAATATTGTCGAGTCAGAAAATCGGATAAAGAATTATTTTCTCCTTTAATGTATTGAATATCAAAGTCGAAAACCGATAAAATAGCTTGCCATCTGGCGAAAATTTGTTTTGAAACCAAATTTTTGACATCCTTTTGTAAAATTTCTTTAGCTGACTTACAGTCAACTCGTAATAAAATTTTTTTGTTTATTAAATCGTCTTGAAATTTTGAAATACAGTTAACAATAGAAAGAACTTCCTTTTTAACGATGTATTAGTTTATTCACAATCTATAGATCAACATATTAGCCATCTATATATATATTTATAAATATAATAAAGAACAATTACACCAATAACAAGATCTATTGAATTTGCTGATAAATTTCCAGATGAATTACGAGAAAAATCTCAACTACAAAGATTCTTAGGATGTTTGAACTATGTTTCAGATTTCCTTCCAAACCTTAAGAAAACCATTCAACCTTTATTTCAGCGTCTACAAAAAAATCCCAAACCTTGGACTAATACCCATACTAATTTAGTCAAACAAGTCAAACAAAAGGTCAAAACCTTACCTTGTTTATCTATACCTCATCCAGAAGCCAATATGATAGTAGAAACCGATGCTTCTGAACAAGGTTACGGTGGCAAACTGCTCCCTTAAGTATTCATCGATTTACATTGTTGTAGAGCAAAAAGGGATCAAAATTACTTTCATTTAATTATATAATAAAAATCCTTAATTTGATATAACTCTCATGCACATAAATGATCAACCACTATAAATCATTTCTAGTGTATTTTTTTCCTTTTATTTCAATATATTTCTAAGGGTCAGGTTTTGAATTCAAATACTAAGAATTAAAAGTAACTTAATTAGCTACAAAGGCTAAAAAAACACATACCTTGTACCATTGAATTTCTCTTTGCATCTTCAGAGCAGCACCAGAAACCTTAGATAGTTCAAGCAACGTGAAGAACCGTGTTGTAGTCATTGTCTTTCTCAAAAAGCATCATTTTCTTTCTATCATCCATCCCATAGATAAGGTTGAAGATATTTGAGTTCCGGTATTGAACAGCCAATTGAAAGATATTTTTGTTGCCCTCCTTAAAGTCCCGTATAAGATGAGGGTTAGATTTCATTATCTCAACCACAGATGCCTTGTTACCTGTTATCGTCCCGTAAGATAGTGAGCCAGAAGCTGCAGCCATCCAACGTTCATCTTTGACCATGGTAGATATCTCCTGACATACTAGCTTTAGAAAATTATGAGCTTTGATGTGTGACTCTTTCATTTCTATTATGCGCTTAATTCCTACGTCAAAGAAACAAATATGTTTTTCAAAAGATGAGACAACACATGTTACATACACTGCTGATTACGGAAACTTTGTAATTTTTTTTTGGTTTGGAAACCTTATAGTTACTAGTTATTCTAGATATGGAAGATTATAATAATTTTTACCTGATTTGATTTTGTCATCCACTGTTTGAAAAACAATACGATTCTCTTTCCTATTCTGTTTTAAAGATACTTATTTCATCTTATTTCATAAGTGAAGAGGTTAAGACGTTTATGTGGTCATCAAATATAGAAAAATGGCAAAAAGGTATAAATACAACGACCTACCAAACCATTTCGGAAGACGTTGTAGTACCATCCACAGTAGCCCTGATGGTACACGGAAACACTCACAAATTAGAATTTAACTACAAAAGTTTGTA
Source organism: Boechera divaricarpa (assembly GCA_026770425.1). NCBI lineage: Eukaryota > Viridiplantae > Streptophyta > Magnoliopsida > Brassicales > Brassicaceae > Boechera > Boechera divaricarpa. The sequence goes on from CM049179.1 coordinate 3,008,200, forward strand.
TATTTTACATATAATTAATATTTTATTTATAATGTTTTAATTTTTTTTATAAACATTAAATGATTATAATATATGTTTCTCTTATAGAATAAGAGTACAGTTAGACATTAAATTGCAGAGATTTGTATCTGACATTTTTACTTTTGCATATTTTTAGAATATTATTGGCTACTATATATTTTTGAAAGTTTATTGAAGTACTTTTTGTTTTTGGAAATCAATTCAATTGCAGATATTTGCATTAGATATTTTTAATTTTAATGACTTAATTTTTTTTTCGAATGATTTTTTGGTAATGATATTTTATGTAATATTTACATTTGTAGGTTATTTACTTAAATTTATTCTCAATTAATAGTATTGAGATAACTATATGTTTTTGAAAAATATAATATATATGATTTACCGACGTGCCAAAATAATATGCTTAACATATTTTAATATTTATTGTGAAAAGTGATATTCTAAACATAAAGTCATTGTTATTTGTGCATTGTAAATAACGTTGTTTTTTTTTCAAAGAAAATTAATGCTATATAAAAAACTTAATGCTATGTAAAATAAATTTAAAATAAGATAACAATTTAATATGTGTTTTAGAAAATATAAAGCTATAAAATATATATAAAATATTCAATTTGGGTTAAGGTCTAAATATTTTTTTTTTCTGTTTAAATCATTTTTTATACTTAATAGTCTAATAAAAACATACTATGAAAAATATTTTAAAATCTATATATTGAGCCAATTTAAATTAGTTTCATAATTAAAAAAAATACAAGATAACTTGAAACGTAAACACAAATAAGAAACATAAAATTATGCTTAAAACAGTTATTAAATAAACATGTCATTAAACTCACAATAGAATTTTTTAATATTTTATATATTTTGTGAGGTTTTATGAGGAAGGAGATTAAAAAAAAAAAACAGTATTTAGTTATTTTGAATGACATTTATACCTCTTCTATTTTGGCAACAAAAAGAGACATTTATACCCTCTTCTAATTTTTTATATATTATTTATTAAGACATGTGCAATACACTTTATCAATTCATGTGTTATACATATATATATATATATATATATATATAAATTGAGTAAATTTTATTGAAATCATATGTAAATAGTATGTTGGATTTTCGCCGAATTAACTATGAATTTTAAGCATTAAAAGTTTAGATTTGCAATCTTAAAAATATGTCTTTAAATATTCACTTATAACATAAAAAAAAATACTTAGTCTAATGGTTAAAATATGAGTAAGTTGAATAGAAGATTTCTTAATCCAAAATTTAGTTTTAATTTTTGTTTGTTTTTAAACTTAACTAAGGATAAGTTGAAATACATTTTGAAGAATAATTTAGTGAAACAAACATATTGTAAATAAGATATCACAAATGACTTATGTTAAAATAAAATAAAAAACATAAATTTTGTTATAGACTTACAATTTTGTTAAAATGATTTTCAATGTATTGCAATTAATTTTACAATTCTTTTAGATATATTACTGAAAATAACACAAATTAAATAGAAAACTATAATATTATATTTTAATCAACAATATATGAGAAAATTATGCATTATATTATATATGTTTTAACTGACAATTTGTCTCTATCAAATTCTTATGAGAATCTTCAAATTTTATATAATAAGATACACTAAATTTAATTAGTTTAATGTTCTAACTCTCATCTCAATTTATCTACTCTATCTAAATATATCTAAATCACCTAAGTTATTTTTTTTTTATTAAACTAATATTACTATGTGAATTAATCTTTGGATATATATAATTCATCTTGAAAGGCCTTACTCGAACATCACTAAACATATAATTATTTTTACTTTATGTATATATTTCCATTTTCCAACAGCGTTTAGAACTTTTATATATTTATCTTTAAATATATTAACAAATTTAGACTTAACACATAGCGATATCTGGTATCGTGTCGCGATCATGTGAGTTACTAATTTTGAAAATCAAGTTTTATAATAAAATTAGCATATTATATAATATTCTATACATTAGATATTACTTTTAAATGTATTTTCAAATAATAATATGGAGATAAGTACTTATCAAATATTATAGAGTAGGCGACAATATAATATATATATATATATATATTTAACGAGAGAGTTGAGTTATGTGCATACTTCGATATTGGCTTGAAATTGAAGCCTCTTGATCATTTGGCGTTCCTATTTCTATACCTATATATACACATGAAATAAGATGTTTAGCTCAACACAATTCAAGTTATAATAAGTAACTATATAGATCGATTGATGTAAGAAAGAGAGGGTTCATACACGAGTAGATCATTTGGCTCCACCATGGAAGATCACAACTACTCCTAAACAATCCCTCCGTTATAGCCAAAAACTCGAGTGGAGTAATATTATTAGGTAGTGGAGTGATTATCAAGCGTGGGCACGCTTGAAAAATGGCCAAAGCAACATCTAAACGAATAGAAACACAATAATATGTTAGAAATCCTACATCTCAGATGGCCTACAATACATATAAATAACATGCTCCAATTCACTAATTATTAGTTGTTTTAAAGTTGGACTTTTCTGAAATTTAATATTAAAATATATAATATCAATATATATTTTTAATAAGGATTAATGTTTTGTAAATAATTATAAAAACTCTTCCACCTGTACACAGTTATCAAAATCTCTTTGTAACCATAAATTGTTCAAAATTGAAAAATAAAAGAATATCCTGCGTACTTTGAAAATTTTCTTTATATATCTAGAAAGGAAAACCTGAAAACAATTTGTTCAAAAGAAAAAAAAAACATCGTTTTCTAAACAAAAAAAAAATTATTGTTAAAATGTGTTCTAGCATGAGAAATAAGAAAAAACGTTTGCAGCCTAACCGAGTTGATGTTAAGAGTATCCCACAAAATAAAAGCCTAAAATACAATTTGAGATCCAAATGAAAATACACATGAACCAAGAATTAGGGTGATTTTACATATAAACTTTACCAAGAAATCCGTTTATTATGGCATTTGAAAGGATAATGGAACCGAATCTTCCTTCATTAGCGAGTAAAGTGGACATTCGGGTTCGCTCATAAAAAAAACTTGTCATCTCTCTGTGGCCATCATCAGATGCTCTTGCAACAGGTATAAATAGTCCACAACTACTAGCAATATCAGCGAGCATGGGGCACTTTGCGACCAAAACCTTGGCAATCTCTAAATTTCCTGTGGCCGCAACAGTTATAAGTGGCGTAATGCGGGAATGAGACTGTTTTACCATCGGTGTCAACAGTTGTTCGGAGGTTGTCATTCTTCTTAACAGCTCTTTAACGATCTCTAGTTGTCCACAGCTACAGGCTTTCAGCAATGGCGTCTCCGTATTGTCGATCCATTCACTCAAGGATTCTGGATTCTCGTCTAGGAAATCTCTTACACCTTGCAAGTCTCCATGACTTATAGCATGCGATAGTGGTGTATACTGGGAGTACTCAGCTGTCAACGTTTCTGTAAACATATTACATTATGAGTCCACTTTAATTACTTATAGCAAAGCAACTCATATATTGGTTGATATTATTCCTAAAACATTGCACAAATAATATACGTGCAAAAGATGTTCCTCTAAACTACTAAGAAAACATCAATTATAAGAAAACCTTTTGTTTTCGTCTACGTTTACAATTTTTTTTTTTGAATATCCGGAGATTCAAGATCCGTATGCCTATACATCTTCAGAACGGAGCCCATACCTGGTTTAATTGCTCTCTTTTGCAGAGAGATCTCTCCCAAGAGGATATCGAACCAGGGATCTACGTCTACAATTAATAAAGGAATTGTTTTTAAAATGCTAAAGATTATGATTTAAATTAAGAAAATATAACTTAATTGGCGTTTACACTTTCGTTTATAATTTTCAAATAAATTGTGTTTAAGATGCTAAGACTATGGATACTTGCGACCACCAAAGTCAGGTGGATAATGGAATCCATAATCTTTAAAATGAACAGTAACCTGAACGACAATATTCTCAACACAATATTCATAATAGTCTTTAAATTGGCACACAAGAAAAAGTGAGAGAAAAAATAATTAATTCACTTCAAAGACGACCAGGAGGACTTGGTGGTTGTGTTGGTGGCCGTTCAGGTAAGATCACGTGGTGGACATTGTTGGACTCTGATTAACACTCCCCTGGTTGTTCATTTGCTCCAATTCATGAACTAGCCTTTATAATTGATCTGAAAAAGAAAAACAAAATCTGATTTTGCGATCTGGGATTATCGAAAGTTGAAAGAGATTTAGCAATTTTGGGAGCTGAGTGTTGAAGATTTTGATTAATTTTGGGAGAATGGGGTTGGTTTTAAATAGAGAAATTGGTGAAAAATGGTTGAGAAATATAAAAAATAATAAAAGATGTAGAAATTTCCACAGCAGCCCTGAAGTATCATCCATTCTCTTTAGTTATTAAGTCTCACTTACTGGGATCAAATTCTCGAATGACCTTTCCAAAAATGTTTATTCCCAGATAACCTATTTAATATTGCAGTTTCTTTTATGTTTAATTTTTAAGTCGAAAATCAGGTATTTTACCAAATAACCTTACCGGTTCCAAAAAATAACACATTGCCCAGGAGGATCCAATGAAAATTTGGATCCTAATCGGATAATCCACAAAATATGTTGGACCACATAAACGGGCCATGTAAAATTCCCTAAATCCCGATCCACTAAATTTTTTTCCCATTTTTTTTCCCTAGCTTGTCGTCTTCTTCGTTCCTACAAACGGACGATTTCTCTTTTCCCGGCGAACAACTACACCAACATCTTTGTCTTTGTCGTCTGCATCACTTGCAGACTTCATCTCTTCATCTTCTCAATTCTGCTTCTAGTTTCATCACTGAATTTCGAAAAATTCCCGATTTAGGGTTTTTTTTGAAATTTTTCCATTTCGTTGATTTAATCTTCCATTCGATCCTCATCTTGGGCCGCTCTCCAACTCTCCAAAATCCATCTTCGTGTGAAGTAAAGGTTAGATCCTGCGAGATTTTTTTTGAATTTTGATAGGTTTTGTTTGAATTTTTTTTGTGATTTGACTTTGATTTTGGAGATAATTGTAGATTAGGCTTGTGGATAATAGTGAAAACAAAGGATCTTCGCCGGAATTGGAAGCGGAATCAGTCACCGAGAAGAGAAGAAGCGGAGGAGATTCCACCGCCGGAAGAAATTCCACCGCCGGAGGAGATTCCACCGCCGGAGCCTATTCTGCTGCAGCAACAATCTTGGACGCCAGAACCTTCTCCTCAGCCGCCTTCTCCTCAGTCGCGCCAAACTCCAGAAGGCGCGCGTGATGAAACGGTAAGAAAAATTGAAATTAAAGTATGATTGGTGTGTTTAGTATAATTGGATCAATTAGAATTTAAGATTTGATTGTTATGTTACCTAATTGTTATGTTTTTTGATTGTAGAGAGCACAATTTTCCGAAGCAATGCAACCTAATGACTTTTACTTCGATGAGAAGGAGTATATGAAATATTCCAAGTTTCAAACGAGATGCGATCAATTCGGAGTTGTAAGGGATCTTAAGACCTTGCTGATCAATGATGAGGATGGCTTGAGGTGGTTTACCGAGCACCCGCAATTCAAACACCTTTTTCACATGGTGGGCGAACAAAACCGAAAGGTGATGGGGATGTGGATGTTGCTCCTACGGACAACGATAACGGATAGGAAGAATCAAATTTGGTTCGTCGTCAATGGTGTCCCCATAAGATACTATATCAGGGAACATGCTCTCCTCTCAGGATTATACTGCGACCATTACCCGAATGATTATGAAGAGAAGGGGAGTATGGACTTTGTGAACATACATTTTAGGACGGAAAAGGTGCAAGTCCAAGATGTGCATGATAAGTTGAGGGAAATGGGGCCCGGTAATGATAGGTTGAAGATAGTTGTTCTGTACTTCCTCTCGACGGTGATTTATGGAAGGTCAAAGATCGTTGGAGGAAACATCAGCAAGTTTATTTTTAGGGTAGTGGATAATTTAGAATTTTGTAAAATCTTACCGTGGGGACGTTTTACATTTGACGATACTGTGAAAGAGGTGGGGCATCTAATGAATCGCTTCAGTGGTGAGGTGCAAGTGAGCTGGACATTACCCGGTTTCATATTGCCGTTGGAGGTAAGCAGCAGTTTTACTGGTTTATATGGTTTAAATGGTTTATATGTTTAGTGTTTAACTATTTCAACTTGTATTTTTTTATGTGTAGTTGTTAGCATTTGAATGTATACCAGCATTGAAGACAGCTTTTCGAGTACCTGTTCCAAACGCAGACACATCATGTCCAAAGATGTGCAAAGGGACGTACCGAGAAACAAGCTATAAAGGATATACGTTGAAGGCAATATATAACTAGCTTGGAGAGACAAAGGTATCAATTCAGATTTGTTTATTTTGGTTTCATATTATGCATCTTGAGGATTATGTAAATTTATTTGGACTATACGTGCAGGATATTCATAGTATTGTGCCTACTGAGGATTCTGAAGAGCGTCTTATGATGCGCTGCTTGGGTGAGCTTTTCTTTGATGGTGATCTTAGAGAAGAAGTGGATGGTATTGACCCGATTGTTGATGAATGGAACCAAATATTAGTCAACCTGCGTAAGAAAATATTTTGGGAAAACTTGTATAATAAAGATTGTCAAACACGAATCCCCCAGGCAGCCAGAGTCCCCAAGGCAGCCAGAGTTCCCAGGACAGCCCGAGTCCCCAACGCAACCTGAGTCCCCCAGGCAGTCCCTGAGACGACAAGCATGCCGGAAGCTCAGACTAATGAACAATTGCAGACACAATTGCGGACTGTTATGAGTGAATTGGCGCAGGTTAAGGAGCAACTTATTGTTGTAACAAAGAAGCAGAAAACCATTGATGATTTTATGGCGGAACATAAGCGGGAGAGAAGAAATACATGGGAGAATCAGGATTTCCAGTGGAGTCCACAGAGAGGTAAGCATTGTTTAATTTAAAAAAAAAAAGTTTTCAAATTGAATTGTCTAATTTGCAAATAATGGTTGTCAGCTTAGTATGAGATTGGTGGAACCTTAGCACAAGGTGTGCATGAGATGGGTGGGACCCCAACACAACAGATAGCCCCTGAGATAGGTGGGATCCCAGCACAACAGACAGCTCCTGAGATGGGTGGGACCCCAGCATAACAGACAGCTCCTGAGACGGGTGGAACCTCAGTCCAACAACAGCCCAACCTCAGCATAGAAAGCTCGTCTGACGAAGATGACGATAACGATGACGATGGTTTTGGAGAACAGATACCTGCTCCTCCCTTAATTCCAAGACCCGTCGTACCTAGACCTTCTGGTGCTCCATTGAGGTTCAAGATGTGTGCTAGGAAGAGGGTCGTGAAACCGTCTAAGTTTCAGCGGACGCCTTATACTGAAAACAAGCCGAAGGGAAAGGGAAAGAGAAAGGAAAAAAAATAATGCCTTTTGAAAAAACTTGTCTGAATTTGTTTTAGGACGTCTTTTGTGTTTCGTCGATACAACTAGAATTTCCATCGGTACAACTAGAATTTCCATCGGTACAACTAGAATTCTCACCGGTACAACTAGAATTTCCATCGGTACAACTATAATTTTTATCGGTACAACTAGAATTCTCACCGTACAACTAGAATTTTCGTTGGTATAACTAGAATTCTCACCGGTACAACTAGAATTTTCATCTGTACAACTAGAATTCTCACCGGTACAACTAGAAATTTCGTCGGTACAACTAAAATTTCCATCTGTACAACTAGAATTTCCATGGATCTTGATAAGGTCATCTGAGATCCTAAGAAGGTCATCTGAGATCGCCGGTACAACTAGAATTCTCACTGGTACAACTAGAATTTTCATCGGTATAACTAGAATTCTCACCGGTACAACTAGAATTTTCGTCGGTATAACTAGAATTCTCACCGGTACAACTAGAATTTTCATCGGTACAACTAGAATTCTCACTGGTACAACTAGAAATTTTGTCGGTACAACTAGAATTTCCATCTGTACAACTAGAATTTCCATGGATCTTGATAAGGTCATCTGAGATCCTGAGAAGGTCATCTGAGATTGCCGGTACAACTAGAATTCTCACCGGTACAACTAGAATTTTCATCAGTATAACTAGAATTCTCACCGGTACAACTAGAATTTTCGTCGGTATAACTAGAATTCTCTCTGGTACATGGCACCGTCATTTTAAAAATAATATTATTTAACTGTCCACATGGCGCAGTCATTTTTAAATAATAGTTTCTCGCTGTCCACATGGCGCCGTCATTTTAAAAATATTATTATTTTACTATCTTTGGAGCCGTAATTCGTAATAAAATATTGAATAAATAAGCTAGTTGTACCAAATAAGTAGTTACCAGTTACCAGTTAACCCAAAAATGAGTAGTTAAACTTTTTTTGGATTTACGATAAAATTAGTAAAACCTCATTTAAATTCTTGTATTTTAGTTGAACTTACGATTATAATCATTTGTTTTACAATCAAAACAATTTTGCATAATTATATGTATCAAATTGTGTATTATGAATGATTTTCATCAATATGTTGTCAAAAATCACAAAGTAACCATAAGAGTATATAGTAGATAGTGGAAGATGTTGATTGAAACCAAATATTATTATAAAACTTTTTAAAAATGTTTACTTCTAAATTTAACGAGACATGCACGTAAAGAGACATGCACAAATTACATAATATAATTCATATTATGCATAAAAATGCATGCATAAAAATACATATCCAAAATACATAATATAAATGATTACACAAAATATGTACCCAAAATACATAATATAATTAAGCAGTAAATGTAGACCACATAGAGCTTCTCCTCCGTCGATACTCGCCAACTGAAGGATGTCGCGTCACTTGGTTTCTTCCTTTTTTGGGTTCATAATGTGGAGGTAAAACACATTGAGCTTTTATTTCATCGGGAATAACCCAATCAGACGAATGAGGCACTAAGTAAATTGTCCTGTAATACGCTGCACACCATTGCTCAACCAAGTAGTATTTAGAACACAACTCATGTACGTGAGTTTCATTTCCCGTGCTCGCAACATAATCACTATTAGCTGCTATTGCATGCTCACACGGATATTTATCTATATCAAAATGCTTGCAGGAGCAAAATTTCGTTCTCAAATCAACCAAATAATTTTTACCATCAAGTCCCATCACCATATATTCTAGAAGGTAAGTGTTAAGCTCCTTTACCGTTAATTTCTTCGCATTCTCACATCGATCGTGTATTTCGCTATTCACCTTTGGCACTAGTTTTTGCGTATTCGGTACCTCACCACAAAGCTTCCTCCATTTGTTAAACCACCCAGAAAGTTTCGCCATAATTACATCAAACATCGGCAATAACGAATACTTCCTCGCATCCTTTAAAACGTTATTGAGAGATTCAACTAGATTGGTAGTATCAATGTTATACCTTTCACCTGGAAAATAACATCTCGCCCATTTGCTGTTTTCTTCTTGAAACTATCATCCAAATACATGCGGACCCCGGGATACTGGTTTAAAAAATCGTCCAACAAATATATGAACTCGCTTGGGTTGTAAACTTGAGCGATTTCCCTGAATCTCGCAGCAACATTTTCTCTGTGTGGACACATGTAATTTAACATTTTGCGAAATATGATATATACAATACCCGTGTTGCCCCATCGGATAGACTTCGGCTATCTTCTTGATAATGCTTTTGTGTCTGTCAGATACAAACACAAGTTCAGGGCTATCAGGGATTATTGTCTTCAATGTATTTAGAAACCACTCCCAACTTAAATCATTCTCCCCATCAACTACACCAAAAGCAATGAGATAGGTGTGACGTTCAGGATCCTGAGCTGAAGTAATAATAAGCAATCCGCCATAGCAGTTTTTAGATGTGTTCCATCCACAATAATCACTTGCCTCATAGCTCTAAAACCTTCTATACAAGCTCCTAATGCAAAGAAGCAATATCTGAACTTTTGATCATCATCCACTTTCACCCGTGTCACTGTGCCCGGATTAACTTTTTTTAACATGTGCAAGTACGATGGCAACATCGTATAACTTTCTTCTGGAGTTCCCCGCACATAACTAGCCGCTTGTTTTCTCCCTCTCCAAGCTGTGGAGTATGAGACCTTAACACCCTTTCTTACTTGAACCATACCTATGTGATCTTTTGGACGTGGTGTGTTGAATACACCAGGGTAATCCTCATGCACAACAGATGCAACTAACCGTGGTGTACCTTTTCTTTTGTTTTTCATTGTACTTGTAGATGCCCGAATGCATATGTGCATTTTGTGGTATGTTCTAACTGAAAAAAACTCTGAATTCTTCAGCTTCGCTACTCGTAGCTTCCATTTGCAACATTTCACGCGATATTTGTACACTAATAATGTAATTATTGACTTCTCTGTCTTAACTTCAAAAAAATTTCGATGTACAGCCAACTCGACTAAATCTTGGACGTCCTGTTTACTTCCAAATTCTTGCCCTACCATCTGACCAATACCATCTTCCCATTCAACATTTCCAACAGCCGATGTATCCATATCTACTGCCGATGTATCCACATCTACTCCCAATGTATCCTGTGTAATGTTAAAATCATCATACTAACCCAACTCGTTTATACCATCTGTAATGATTACGCCAGGGACAATGTCTAAACCCCCATACTCAACCAGCTCATGTTGTTCTGATGGTTCACATTCACTGTTACGAGTAGGTATACCATCGTTAGCTCTAGCATCACTTGCAAGCTCCTCATTGGTAACATCATCTCTATTTTGACAATCGACTCTAGATACTTGCCCCAAAGTAGGGTTTTCTTCATCACTGTCAATCAATTCCACATGCAAAACACTTCTACACTTATCTTGGTCAACATCCATTAAATATCCAAAAACATCATCATCATCAAAGATAAATGATGGCCTCTTTGGACACACTACCAAAGGAATGTAACTAAATATCAACTTCGTCGTCGCTTTATCAACCTTAATCTTCATGCATATTTTATCAACCAACACATCATACGTGACCTCATCCAAACTTCTCTTTATGAATAAAGTATAAATGTGAGCTTCTTTTCGATTCCAATGTACGTCATCTCCGTCATCTGAATAATATCCTCCACAATCAAAATGAATAATTGTGATTCCTATATTACTCATTGTCGTCTGCAAAAAAAACAATTAAACATTAATGTATATAATACCAGTTATACCAGTTATACCAGTTATACCAGTTATACAAGTTATACCAGTTATACCAGTTATACGAGTTAGACCAGTTATACTAGTTATACCAGTTATACCAGTTATACGAACCAGTTACTCTGTTCCAATCTACCAATTTATCTAATTTCACTTCGAGTCAACTCTAAAATCCATAGATTAGTCTTTAAAAACAAGTTTAATGGGTACATATAAGCATGGGTTTTCCAAATTATGGGTTAAAAATCAAAATGTTGTAGATAAAACCTCAAATACCAAATCTACAAACTTCTACAATACAACAACAAAATCCTACATTTATACCTGCTCATTGAAGTCAACGATCTGCTGCAGATTCGGTGAGGAAAAGCTATGCTCAAGAAGAAGAAGAAATCGCCAAGAGAGAGCAAGAAGAAGAAAAGATTTCGAAGAGAGAGAAAGAAGTTCAGTTAATTCGCAACTACCACTTCAGTTAATTGTCGCCACCGGTTTTTCTGTTTTCTTTTTTTCTATTTCTTTTATTTTGTTTGATATATGATTATTTTATTGAGATTTTAGTAAGGGTAAGGTGGGATTTTTATAAAAGAAGAAGGATAGAAGGTTATGTAGAATAGATAGAGTTATAAAAGAATAAATTTTTTCCCAATAAAGTCATCTCAGCATTTGATCCTACTTACTGTGAATAAGCGTTTACTCACAAAAATAATAAAATAAGACCGTGCTACTGGTAACCAGCTAAGCAAATGCAAAGATAATAAAATAAGATAGTGCACGTTATAATACCTTTGATCAATTCTTTTCTCTTTTTTTTTTTTTTTTTTTTTTCTTGGATACTGCCCCAATACTTACTCATAATTTTTTTAAAAAAAACCACATTTTACTTTTGGACGATATTAAAAAGTCAATTTTACCCTTAGATTCAACTGGTCTTTCTTTATTTTTCGTATGCCACATTTTACTGTTCGTTTGCCACTGTTGGCATTAGGCAGCGAGATTAAGATACAGTGGGAGAAATTAAACGAAAGCTTTTTATGAAATAAAAAGAGTTAATATTATCACCAAAGAATAAAAAATCAAGCCGGAGATCTGCATAGAGATAGAGTTGGGATATATTTGTGGCTGCAAAAAAAAAAGGGATTTACAGTGAGGATTGTTCCCGGAAAAGGCTTGGGTTCCCCAAAAACTATGTAAATAAACCGGCAAACCATTAATTCGGGAAATAGCATTAGAAAACGGAGAGTCGGAGAAAGAAGACACCCTACCGGAGGACGCATCCATTAGAAGTGAGCAGGTGCTCGGGGAGTCGAGTCGCCGGAAGAGACGGTGAGTACTGTTTATGAAATTAGATCTGTAGGTGTTAGTAGTTTCTAAAAAGTAAACTTTTGCGTATGTCCGATGAACCCTGAATTTCTTGAAAGAGTAATATAAATTTCTGATATAATCTGTTAACAATGCTCACCTTGCCTAGTTCAAAGTCGAGGGAAGTGAAAGAAATGCATGACAAGAGTGATGGACCAACGCGTAGGAGTGTAGATCTCGGAAGAAAACAAAAAAGCGGAAAAGAAATAGGTAATACGAGAAACAATTGGTGTTAAAAATAAATGGCTGGATATGTTATGTAGAGAGGACTATCGCGAATGTGTGGCATTTTCATAGGAAAAAGGCGCGATGAGATACCAATTTAAATAACAGTAGACTTTGATGCGATAGAGAACGTAGTTGATATCTTAAACATTGTTTGTTGACATAATATGTAGACAAACGTGGGAGAATTTGTTTGGCACGTAAGTCAATTTGTGGATGTAAACAATGAATGTCGAATTCTAAGGTTGGTGGGGGTTTAAGTTAAGTTTTTAATTTGAACATTCATTTGAAGATAGGCTTTTTAAATCGGTGTACAGTCAAGTAGAAATGTTGAATGATTTTGGAGACATATTTATAGGACATAGGGGATAATATGAATTGGTTTGCATGGTTTTAATGTCAGCGAGACTGCAGTGAAGCCATTTTGATGACTATCTATAATGTGCTTAGGTCGAGTAGTGAGCAAAGTGGCAGAGTTGACCACGACCTCAGAAATGAGAGCAGAATTGGGACAGATAACAACGATGAGGACCCTGTGTTTCTGCCACCTCTCCTTTTCCAATCGGACACTATGCATGTTAAAGGTCGAATTAACGCATATTCGAAAACAAAATACATTCTATACATTGGAAAAGTGCTAGAAGGAACTAGGGAATATGATTGGCTACGACAGAGCTGTTATGGGAAGCTATTTGATTTGCCTTGTAGAAAATGCATACTTTCAGGGAAACTAGTACACCAGTTTTTGTGTAGGATGATAGTAACTACGAAAAGACATGAGATGTGGTTTGTCTTTGGTGGCTATCCAATAAAGTTTTCTCTCTCGGAGTTTGCTCTACTAACTGGGTTAAACTGCCAGCCTTATCCTCCAGAAGAAGAAAAAAGTAGTATGAGGTCATGAGGGATGAGGAAGGGAACTTACTGTAGGGAACTGCTTGGGCCAAAGCACTCTTACACAATACTTGAGATAGTAAATATGTTGAAGGGTGACAAGCGTTTACCAAGGGAACAAAGAATGAGCAGTGGGCGCAGACTGAGATTAGCACTAATTGTACTAGTGGAGGGTGTACTGGTGAGCAATTCATCATTTATGAAGGCCTCTAGACGGGTAGTGGAAATGGTTAGAGATTTGGAAAATTTTGTGGAGTACCCCTGGGGGCGAATGACTTTTGAGCAAACTATTGAAATGGTGTCACACACAACAGCCCACGGCTTCACACTTGCATTACAACTTCTTTTCCTGCAGGCAGTACCAATGTTAGAAACATTGCTACCTGATGTGGGAGAAAACTTGACATTAGAAAGTGACATCTTAGATTAACTACCAAAGTTCAAATCCTTTTATAACTCTAATATTGTCGAAGTGGAACATGACCCTGATGTGAGTGATATAACATAGAGGGAGTTATTGTTGAATTTTTTTACCTTTAGTTTTGGCAAACATATTTACTTATGCGGAATGTTTAAATTGCAGCTACAAGTTGAGTCAATATTGGTATAAGAATCGATATGGATAGTAGTCTGCTCGAGTGGGAAGACGAAGTTGAAGACGCGAGTATTGAGTATATATGTGCAGCCCTGGAGAGTGGACAAACCTGCAGGCAGGAAGATTGCGCAGAACCAACCAGTGTGGGATTCAGAGAAGATGCTGGGGTTAGAGATTCAGACAATGTAACCACTCAACATAATATATTTGTGTCCTTAAAAATTTGCAGGTTAGAACCTTGAGCTGCTATTATGGGAACAAAACTGATACATCATGACACTATGGGTATTTGGCAGAGAACTAGCCCAATAGGGGAAGAAATTGAAGAAGAAACAGCGTCGGAAAACAATTAGATTGTAGAGGATTTACTAGTGGTATGAAATTGATCGAGGAATTGGATACAAATACTCAACAATGGTAAGTAAGAAATTTAATTATTTTAATTTTTTATTAGCCAAACACACAGGAACAACTAGAAGACGGAGGAAATAGCCAGAGATTTGAAGTTAATAAGTCAGTCGAACAGGTAAACTGTAGGAATAGTATATAAGAGAAGCCATTTTTTGTTAAACGCATCGACTAACAATTTATTACTGTGCCACACTATGAAAATCAAGGATGCAATGGAGGAGGATATAAACGAAGTTGAATCTGGAAGTTTAGCAGAAGACAATGAAAAATAAGATATCGGAGAGGGATCAGAAACAGTTAGGGAGGATGGCATGGGCAGCGACGGAGTGGACAGCGAGCATGAAGCTGAAAACGACAATGAGCCCAGCAGAATAAATCTTTCAGGTACCAGCATGGAAGCTGCGGAGGAGGCTCATATTAGCAACCCCAGAATTGAAGAAAATGAGTCAACTCTACAGCAACTAATTGAGAAGAAACGAGGAAGGAAAAAACTAAGAAGATATGGTTTTAGTACAACACCAAATGACAACGTAATTTTTATGAACAAAGAGAACACTTCCATGGGGGATGTTGACGAGAGGGTGAAGATAAAATTTAAAACAAAACTAGCAGCAAATGGTACCAAGTAAGTAGCATAGATG
Organism: Boechera divaricarpa; assembly: GCA_026770425.1. Classification (NCBI taxonomy): domain Eukaryota; kingdom Viridiplantae; phylum Streptophyta; class Magnoliopsida; order Brassicales; family Brassicaceae; genus Boechera; species Boechera divaricarpa. Next base: position 3,023,629 of record CM049179.1, read on the forward strand.
GAACAAAAGCAACCGAAATAAATATATCAGTTTGGTATAAGATGGAACTAATTTCTGTTTATCCAAAAATATTATGCAGGGGATTTATTTTGAATGGGCACCGCGTGAAAAACACATTTTTCAAAGAGCTGTAATTTTGTTTATCCAAAAATATTATTCAAATAGCCAAAAAACCACATTAATAGCAATGTAAGCAAATTTATAATATGCCAGAGCTAATGTGATTGCTGAGCGTGGTTCTTAATAAGAATTGGCTCAGGGATTATTTGCCATTTTGTTCATTGTGGCTGCAGCACATGGAGGCTCTTCATCACAGAGAGTAGCTGTGAGGAAACTGGGAGATGCATTGCAATCACAGAGAGTAACTGTGCTGGACACTTGGTTAACATCAATGATATGCACAGACCATGAGCGTTACCGTAAGGCAAAATATAAGGAATCATTCAAATGGAGTAGCGTCATTAGAAATTACGTGAAGGGTAACGTGCCAAGCAGAGGGGACAATATGGCTTGGCTGAGAGACGTGGATCTCATCTACGCGCCTATGCATTGGTGAAAATCACATTTGGTTGCATTTGTGATCAATCTGAAGAACGGAAGAATTTTGATACTTGACCCACTGATTGTCCAAAAGGCAGACTCAAAGCTGCTTACAGTAATGAAGCCCGTGGTTGGGATGCTCCCCGTCATCCTGAAAGACCTGGTAGACCATTTTGAAGCTGCTTATGAAATGCCAAAGTCATTCATCTACCAGTGTTGCAAGGAGGTGTCTCAGAACGACCAAACGGGAGATTGTGGCCCCCTTACCGTGAAGTTCATTGAACTTCATGCCCAAGGAATGGCCCTAACAGGGATGGACAATGAAATAGTTGACCAAATAAGGCTGAAATTTGCAATAGATGTGTTTGAGGAGTTTGTTGTAGCGTTGTAAAATTATTTTTTTCGTGAGCACATGAATTGTGATGGAAGGACATATATTAGGTAAAAACATCTAAGATAGGGTTAAATTATTTAATTGAGAAAGTTGCATGGGCATAGTGGGGATCTATCTCTCATATGCCCTTAAGTTTAAGACAAAAACCTCACATGTCCTCACTTATTCTCAATACCCCTCACCTTTTTAAAAACCACAAAAACTCAAATCTACCCTCCATTAAAATATTAATATCTCAACTCAAATCTATCCTCTATTAAAATATTAATATCTCAACTATATTAAACAATACAATTAAATAAATAAAAATCAATGGACTCCACTCCAACTACAATCTCGTACGAACTATTTCCCTCTCCCTCTCTGCTTCACCTACACATTTACGATTGCATTTACTCGACCAAAAAGAGAAATTTTTTTTGGATATCTGGGTTTTGGGGCTTCCGTCCGCCATTGGAGGTCCGAAGGAGCTTTGTTTCTTCTATTGGCGGCTGCGTTTGAAGGTTCTAAAGGAGTTCTGTTTCTTTCGTCCGCCATTGGAGCTTGGAGCGTGGAGCTCGCGTGAAGCTCGTTTCAGTTGATTGAAACTCGTTTCAGGTAATGTACATCATCAAAATGGAGATATTGTAGTGGATGAGTGACGGGTATCGGAATTGTAACGCAATTTTGGGTATTACTAAAAAAATATACTACTGATACAACTAGTATTATATTACTAAGATTTTGTGTATTACTAATAATTACAAAGAGATTGTGTACTACAGATACAACTGGTATTACTAAGCATATATGTATTACTGATATAACTGGTATTACTAAAAATATATATATTACTGATATAACTGGTAGTACTAATTATATTTGTATTACTGATATAACTGGTATTACTAAAAATATATGTATTACTGATATAACTGGTATTACTAATAATATTTGTATTACTGATGTAACTGGTGTTATCATTTTCAGGGTAAAATGAATAAAAAGAAAAGCACTCTCATGCATTTTGATTATGGGGGATATTATGTAAGGAAGGGAGATGAAGTAGTGTGGATTTCGAAAGAAGATGTTCATCATGCTCTTTTGTTGAAAGAATCGAGTGAGGATGTCACTTATGCGTTATTGGTTGAACAAATATGTCGAAAGATGGGGTTGGATGAAAATAGGAATGAGGTGAAATTCAGTTACATTCCACCTTTAGTGGATCCTAAGAAACCAGTGTATATCTTCGATGATGATGATCTTTTATGTTATATGGAGTTGTATGGAGAGCGAATTAAAAGTGTGTTACATGTGGAGATTGTTAGTATTCATAAAGATGAGCAAAATGAGGGGCATGATAATCTTCCAAGAGAAAATCTAGTAAGTCAAGTTGGTGCAAGTAATGAGGACTTGATTTCTAGTGCTAGTGTTAGGGGAAATGTTCGAGTTAGTTATGGCAACATGAATCAATCTGCAAGTGAACCGTCCGAACATTATGTTATGGTTGTCCACGATGAAGAACGAGGAGACTTGGATAATATTTCATATGAAAAACGAGGAGACTTGGATAACTTGTTTATGAACGGAGATATTGTGGTCACACGTACTGAGGTCACACCTTCTGTAGAAGGAGTACAGGTTGCGAATCTTGAATGGGAAGACGGTATGAATGTGCAAATAGGCCAAGAATTTTCAACCAAACAAGACGTGCAATAAGTAGTAGAAAAAGCCGGACATTTGAACTGTTTTGAGTTTGATATTAAAAAGTCTGATAAGACGCGGTACGTGGTTAAATGTCGTGAAGAAAAAAAAGGTTGCAAATGGGGTTTACGAGCTGCAAAACATAAGGATTCAGGTTGCTTCACGATTAGAACGTACAATAAGATTCACACGTGTTCTCGTGCATCTGCAAGTACAAGTATAAAGAGAAGAAGTGGCACACCACGGTTAGTTGCATCTGTTTTGCATGATGATTTTCTAGGAACTCTTGAAACCCCAACTCCAAAGAATCTCATTGGTTTGGTTCAAGGAAGATATGGTGTGAAAGTATCATACTCTACCGCGTGGAGAGGGAAAAATAAAGCTTGTGCCGATGTACGCGGTAGTCCAGAGGAGAGTTATAAGATGTTGTATTCTTATATGTACATGTTGGAGAAGATGAATCCAGGTACAATCACACATGTGGAATTGGATGAAGATCAAAGGTTTAAATACCTATTCTTTGCATTAGGAGTAAGCATTGAAGGTTTTTCGGCGATGAGAAAAGTTAGTGTGGTGGATGGAACTCACCTTAAACATGTGATTGGTGGAGTGCTAATAGTTGCAGCCGCACAAGATCCTAATCATCACCACTATCCGATTGCTTTGGGATTGTTGACGGTGAGAAAGATTTGAGTCTTGATTGGTGGTTCACTAAGTTAAAATCATTGATACCGGATGCTCCTAAGCTAGTATTTATCACTGCTAGAAATCCGAGTCTTATCACGACAATCCGTGAGGTGTACCCGTTATCTCGGCATGGGTATTGTACCTATCACTTATCTCAGAATGTGAAAGCAAACTGCACCCACGTTAACAAAGACACCCTTGCAAAAAAGTTCAGGAAAATTGCGGAAGTGTACACCGAGTGTGAGTTCGAAAGAGAGTACGATGCTTTTAGCAAAAGGTATCCTGGGGCAAGGGCGTATCTTGGTAGAAGTTGTAAAGAAACTTGGAAATGGGCAAGATGTTATTTCCCGGGAGACAGGTACAACATCTATACCACTAATGTTGTTGAGTCTATTTTAACGGTATTTTAAAAGAAGCAAGAAAATATGCGCTATTACCAATGGTTGATGTGATTGTGTCGAAGATAGCAAAATGGTTTAATAAACATTGTCAGAGTTCTATGAAGCGCAGATGTTGGTGCCCTTTATTGAGGCTGTGTTACATCCTTTATGCTCCAACGCGACGTTCTTGAAGGTGATTGTATTAAACAGTTTCTTCCTTCAATTCAACGTGGGTGGAAAGGATGGAAATGGTTATTTTGTTGATCTGAAAATGAAGACTTGCACATGCAAGCGTTTTGATATTGACAGGTATCCGTGTGTGCATGCAATAGCCGCCCTTATGGAAGCAAGAAAGAGCGGATACACTGAAATGCAATTACATGATTTGTGTTCCAAGTATTATTGGATGGCGCATTGGGCACTGGCCTACTACAGGATGATATATCCGGTTCCTCATGTCTCTCAGTGGAATGTTCCTGATCATGTACGCGATATGGTTGTCCTTCCTCCGTGTCATGTCAAAAAACAAGGAAGACCCCAAGTAACAAGGTTTCTATCAGTTGGGGAGCATGGGCGAAGGAGAAGGAAGTCTTATAGTGGAGGTTTGTATTCGTGGTTTGAGTGTAGTAGTAGCCAAAGAGAGTGATAATTTATGTGTTGGTTAAATGTTGTTTCTCTTTTTTAAATCAGGTATTTCGAATATAACTAGGTATTACTGATATAACTATCTTGTAAAATACAACTAAGTATTACTGATATAACTATATACTAAAATGCAACTAAGTATTACTGATATAACTATATACTGAACTACAACTAAGTATTACTGATATAACTATATGCTGAAATACAACTAAGTATTACTGATACAACTATTACACATTATTAAACATATAATAATAATGTGTTTTCATTTGGTATATGGTGATTGCTACAATTATTAACAATTTAATGCTTATATCATATTTATTACAAAAAAAAAAAAAATTCAAAATGTTATGTTTTCATTTGAAAATATCTTAGACATGTATGAGTATTCCTAAACACTTAGGCCATTATGATGTGAATGATACAAAAATCATCATTTTACAAATGTTTTTCTGTCAAAATTTACTAACCGTAATTTTATTATCTATTGTAATCTGTACAACTACAAAAAATCAATGAAAAATGGAGTATAACTAGCTAAACCTGAAAACCCACAAAATATAACTATGGGTAGGTGGGTATTACTGAAAAGCTGAGTACAACTAAATGAAAACTATATTAATGTTTTATTGTATTTCTAGTGTGAACGTATGTGTTCACACTTGTTTTAATTTTTTAATAATATTATAATATTTTTAAAATTTTTTTTTATAGTTTAATAATATTTTAATATTTTTTTTATTGTTTTTTTAGTTTAATAATATTTTTTTGGTGTCTTTTTAATACACAGTTGTACGTAGTAATACATAGTTAGAAAATGCAAATACATACAAAACTGAGATATTTCCCAAAGTTTAAAAACTTACCAACAAAAAGACCTGAAAATATCCTGAAAAAATAACACATCTCCACAAAACAACACACCTCCACAAAACACAAAATAAAAAACAACACACCTCCACAAAACACTAAACCAACTTCTCAAGCTTTCTTGGACTTCGAAGGACGACCTCTCTTCTTGGTGATCCTCGGAGTCGGAGTTTTGGACTTCGTTTTTCAACGCAACGTGTAAGGATGGCTGAAAGCGTTAGTTCTTTTTGGTGATCTACAGAGTCCTCATCTTCCTCGTTGTCCTTCTTTTCTTCTTCTACAGCTTGAGGCACATCATCATCAGCTCCACCACCAGCCTCATCTCCATCAGTTTGAGTCACATCATCGTCTCCCTCATCTCCATCATCTCCATCATCATCCTCATCGTCACCATCTACATCATCATCCTCATTGTCACCATCTCCATCATCATCCTCATCTCTATTATCGTCCCCATCGTCCTCTGAGTATGAGTCTTCTTCTCCTAAATCTTCTTCCTCTGCATCTTCTCCACCATCCCCACCCTCATCATCACCCCCATCACCACCCCCATCACCACCCTCATCATCACCACCATCCCCTCCACCATCACCACCATGTACACCACCATCCCCTCCACCATCACCACCCTCATCATCACCCCCATCACCACCATCATCATCACCACCATGTACACCACTATCCCCTCCACCATCCTCACCCTCATCATTACCCCCATAACCACCACCATCTCCACCACCAGCTCCATCACCAGCTCCAACACCAGCTCCACCACCAGCTCCACCACCACCAACTCCATAATCTCCACCACCAGCTCCATAATCTCCATAATCTCTAGGATACTCATTACCCTTGTTCAAAGCCTCATTCACCCCAAACTCACAAGCAATCATCCTTACCTCCAAGTGATCCATCCTCTCACCTATTTTAGCAAACCCCTCTTTTATTTCATCAGAAAGCTCTTGTATTTTCTTCATAACAACCTCCATGTCAATGTTCAATGCCACCTTGGGATTTTTTTCTCCTTCTCAACAACCATCCCTCGCCCAGCAGCATCTAATTCAAACAACTCTTCCCAGCATATCCTCTTTTTCGTTTTTAGACAATTGTACCAGCTCTGGAACATTGGGTCATCTATCTCATCATCTGACTCATAATCCATGATGCGAGCCATAAGAGGTACCTCTGCAACCTCTGGCCTCAAGATGCTCTCGATATCCATATCCTGTGTATTTACGGACAAACAAATGATATAACTAAGTAAAACAATACAACTAGGTATCACTGATATAACAAAGTAAAACAGTACAACTAAGTATCACTGATATAACAAAGTCAAACAGTACAACTAGTTATCACTGATATAACTAAGTAAAATAGTACAACTATGTATCACTGATATAACTAAGTAAAACAATACAACTAAATATCACTGATATAACTAAGTAAACCTGATACAACTAAGTAAACCAATGATAGACAAAAACATATTTTTGATACCTTCTCGTCTCCAAGTGCATCGTTAACCTCTTCCAATGGAAAGCCTTTCATATAACCAGCTCTCCACTTTTGCTTGCACATCCTCGGACAGCCACGTTCCGCGGTTAAGACATCTTCTCGAAACTTTTTCCGCAAACGCGGAATGCATTCGGTCGCCAAAAGCTACAAAAAAACTTACATAAGATATCTCTTACAATTGCATGAATACACATATTGAAATTACAAAAAGGGTATAAGTTTTACCTCTAAAGGAATTATGGAACCCGGAAAGCACCATGTGCATCCGGGTTTCACCTTCCCCTCAAAATGCTCCATCAAGTGGAATATCTCGTTCATATTCTGATCAAACGTATATCTTTCCCACGAAAAGGTCTCACACGCGCGAATATCATCCACAATCCTTAAGAAAAAAGGATCAATGACGCCATACCTTTGCTGTGATCCGATCACCGTGCTTAAGAACAAGAGCACTGCCATCTTGAGCCTATCTCCATCTCCTATCATGGCCTTCAGCTTTTCTCTTACATCACCAATAGAAATTTCTTCAACTTTCCCAAAATTCTGCTTTACAAACCGTGTACTCCCCATCTCCTCATAGTATCGTGGATACTTCCGGCAATCTAAACCGCTAATTAGGCCATGCTCCCTCAGCGAATACCTAATCGGAACTCCGATTTGATTTTCTAGGGTTTCGTTTGGGTAATGCGGATGACGAAATTGAGAAATTGATGAGTTATATAAGTTGAGAGCAAGAAAAACTAGAGCAATATGATTCAAATTTAAGGAAGAATTTGGCGGTTTTGATTTTGTTTTTAAAATCGTGTAACTGGCGAAGATTGTGGGGAAGGAGGAAGAAGAAGGTGGAGACGGGGGAGAGGTTTTTTTTTCTTGCACAAATGGTGAGCGCAAATAGCGATTCCTCTTCATCCTCATCTCCCGCCAAGTCGGTGGATATAGACGAGGAAAATTACGGGGTTTTGCGGCGGTGCCATTGTGGTAGTACTGTGGAACTAACGACGATGCCAACAGGAACGAACAATGGGAGGTTGTTCTACCGGTGCGTTAACGAAAGTGTGAGGCCTGCGTAGCTAAGTAATTACATAGAAAATTTTTTGAATTAGCTAGGCTACTTTTGTGCATTGTTTAATTATCTAGGAAACTAACATTCTTTTCCCAAAATTCGAGGAAGAGCACTGGTTACCACCCGTGCAAATGGTGGGACACGGCGCTGGCTGAGAAAATAACACGACTCCGCGAGCAAATGTTAGAACACGATGACCAGATTTCTTATTATCGCCGTAGATTTGGAGATAATGCACGATAGACATCCATAATCACAGGTGATTACAATAATTTCCAATCTAGCAAGAGCTGTGAACGGATCCATGCCTCTCACCCTGGTTATCAGGCTGTTATATTTTGTAATAGCTATACTGAAATAAGACTATAAGGTAGGGTAGTCTAATTTTTGCTGCGCGTATCGCAAATGTGGATAACATGACGTTTTTTGACCACTGTATATTTTAGACCCCGTGATTATAACCACGGCTGTTAACATAACCTAACATCTATATTCCATCTTTGAATTTTGGGGAGTTTTAAAAAAATTTATGTTTACGTATGTAGTATTTGTTCTTATATACTGAAAGCGTGATGGAAAGGACGGTATGAAAATGAAAAATTTCCAATTGCCGTTGTTTAAAAATGTCAATATCTGTTCAAATTTAAATGTCCACAGCAAATGTCCAGAACAATGATAACAACAAATGTACAGAATTTTCAACCATGCCCAGTTATCTGACGCATGTTTACAAGTCTACAACGCATGTCTATAAGTTATGTCAACAAGGCCTTGAATTGTAAGCCAAAAGTCGTATAAAAATGAACTTCAAAACGAACCCCACTTTTATGCCCCTAAGACTCAGATTGAAATGGGAGAAACGATGGCAGTTCTTGGCCTCAAGTTTTATCAATCAGCAATTGGGGAAAAAAAATGGACAAAACTCTGCAAGTGGGAGGCTGGCAAAGAAGGGAATGTGATATGCTCAAATTAATACCCTATAATGATACTAAAGCAGTTGCTGCAGTAAAGTTAGGGGTCGAACACAAGAACTCAAGAAAACTCACTCAGTAGATGAAAGATGCAGATTGTGCTAAGCAAACAGTGAATGACGAGAAAACAAATGATCAAATTAAACTTAGGTTGAATTGATATGGATGGGAGCTAGGCTCAGAGAAATTTTCAGGAAATCAATGATAGATAACAATTAATCAATTAAGGTTCAATTCAATTAAGCGCCGTTCTTGAACTCAAACACGAACGTATAGTTAACCAACTGTCGTTGTGAAAACTAACTAAGTCTAAAATCTAGAATTCCAAATCTCTTTGCAAATCCTACACAGTAAACCAGCAATCAATTTAAGTTTGATATGTTCACAATTCGATTAAACCAAATCTCTTTGTAGATAATAGAATTGCTCACCCTAGGTTTTATCAGATTACTCAATTGCACTGTCGTGCCTAATCGATTAATCTAAGTTCTATGTTCTAAGTGATCAGGTTAGAAATAGCTTTGAGTACAACCTATGGTGAAGAACTATTCAGATTTTGAACCCTAACAAAACAATCATCATGAATCAGAAATCCATATGAGAAATCCCTAAACCTAAAAAGAGACTACTCGGACATGATAGATGAAACAAATACCATAACTGAATAAATCATGAAATTAAATATAACAAAAGAATAAAAACAAGGGTTCGGGATCTTCTCTATGATGAACAAAGTCTTGGATCCGTCTCCCTCACAAAAGCTCTGAAATCTCAATGGTGGCTCAAAAAATAGTCAAAAGTAAAGTCTCCCTAACCTAATGACTAAAAGTTTGCTTAAATAAACCTAAAAACACGAGCTGGGCTTCTTTTGTAAATAAAGGGGATGATTGGGCTTCTTATGGGCTTCCTTGAAAATCTCTTCTGCGCGTTGATTACGTCGGTATCGATCGATACCATGATGGTGTCGATCGATGCTAAAGCTTCAAAACGGGTACTTTCTTCGGTTTGCTCCAAAAAGGCTCCAAATGTCTCCAAAATCTCCAATTTCGTCCCAAACGTGCTAAAACCTTAAAAGACTCTAAAATGATAGAAAAAGCACTAGAAAGACTCGATAAAACAACTTATATCATGGCTAAAAACGGGTAAAATCCATGATATATCACTCCCCCAGACTTAGCCTTTTGCTTGCCCTCAAGCAAAACAGAAAACTAAGTGAGAGAAAGAGGTTTGAAAAACCTTAGAGATCCTGATCTGGTACCGAAATCGCTGTAATGATCCCTCTTCCTAAGCGCCCACTGCTGCCTGATCAGCTCCAGATCTAACCTCCATGTACTTCTCCGTAGGAACCCCAACTTCCCAAGACTTCACTTATTATCTCACACCAATATTCATCTAAGCTCTCATCGCCAGTTTCATCGCTGCAATCAGTGTTCAAGAACTTTCTAGATTCTTGCCCATACAATATCATAGCTAAGGAACCATTTATTCAACAACATTTATTGCTTTCTGGTATTCTTTATCTCCCCCAGACTTATTTCATAATCAGTTCTCATTAGATTTCAACAGCGCAGGTTTATCTGAACAGCATATACAAATCAAGGTCCGAAGCGCGAGTATTGATAGTGTTTGCTACCGAATCCCCGGTTCTTACCCTCTCAATGTATCAAAAGTCTTAGGTGAATAATGGGGTCATAGGAAATTTTCCTACCCCTCACTTCAGGCCTTTGTGTGATCATTCCTTATCCAAGTAGAATAATGGGGTCATAGGAAATTTTCCTACCCCTCTACTCGGCGGAAATCATTTCATCTTTTATATAGATTTTACCTGTTTTAACGCAAATATGTATCCAACAATTTTCACGGGAGAGATATACCACAATTTTCAAGCATGATGGGTTCCTTAGCCAGATATGAATGATGAATCAAGCTCTAAGAACACTAACCGCGTAGATGAAGTGCAAAATTTGGCTAAAGCTTGTGAAGAACCTTGCTAGAGACATGGGTGATTTCTAGCTGGCTGGTTATCCCTTGGATTTTTCATTAGTCGAACTGAAACTAATCCTGTAACAGTGGTCACTCAAAAGCAAAATCAGAACAACAAAGTCAAGCACAATCCAGAAAACTCTAAATTGTTTTGACTCAAAGAAAATTTTTTTTTTTTTTTTTAACAAAACAAAAATGAACACAATGTCAGTAACTACCTCCCCCAGACTTAAACAACACTGTCCCCAGTGTTTATCAAGCCCAGAGAAGGTGAAAGAAATCAAAGGACAAAACGAAATAGGTCAAGAACAAGAGGTGTTACCACAGAGCAGTGGTGTCGATCGATACCAAGGTGGTGTCGATCGATACGGAACAAAAACGACAATCCTTCTTCCGACCTGATTCGCAAGACACAACAAAACACAAAAACAAAAACTAATATTTATAGACTTACCAGTAGGTTGCCTCCCACTAAGCGCTTGTTTAATGTCACGAGCTTGACTTTGGCTAAGATATCAGTCAGGACAAGGTGGAGAACTCACTCCGAAATAAGCTCCACAATCAGACATCTTCAGCTTCAAAGTTGTGCGCATCATATCCTCTTCTTTCTCTTTCATCTCCGTAGGAATGCGAATTCTAGCCTTAGAAAAAGGTTTCGAGGTTCCCTTGCACTTCACCTTATATTCGATCGAATCTCCATCACACTTCTGAGGAATCAAAGTGAAATTAGCAGCACCGTTGATCTTCTTGCTCGTCGCCTTCCTCTTTGTTGCCTTGGTCTTCTCCACAACTTTCTTGGGGTGTTGGGGGGGTTCATTTGAAACATCTGCGACTTGTGGTTCATCATAAGATTCATCGAGCAGATCGATCATCAGAGTCTCGCCCGAGGCAATGGTGATGCACGAGACATGTCTGGGTGCTCCTCTAGAAGGAATGGCATCGTAGAAGACGTCTCCGTCAATGCAAGAGAAAGAGATTCTCTTATTAGGCGTGTCCATGATTGCGCCAACAGTAGCCATAAATGGTCTTCCCAAAATCAAGGGCACCTTGGATCCTTGGCTCATCTCCACAACCTGAAAATCAGTAGGAATCAGACAATCTCCTATTTTAACAGGTAAATCAAGAATTGTAGCGTAAGGGAGTGAGCTAGAAGAATCCGCGTATGTGAGAAGCGTGTTAGGAGATCTCATATCAGCTTTCAATCTCTCTGCAATCGCCCTCGACATGACGTTGACACTAGACCCTGAGTCAACGAGAGACTCCTTGAAGTTTACTCTAGAGATGGAGCATGGAACTGAGAATTTCCCTGGGTCTTCCCTCTTTGTCAACTGTCTCAGCGGTGGTGGTGTATCAGCAATGGGAGGTCCTGCAACCATTTTTTTGACAAAAACTTGCTTCTAGCAGCCTCCCACTCCTCTCTTGTCAGCTTGGGAAGAACAGGGTAAGGTAGCTTTGGTTTGTATACCCGTTCCTCAGCCATCTCTGTCCTTTTCTCAGTTATTGATTCAGCCTGCGAAGGGTATCGACCGATACCAGATGAGTGTCGATCGATACTGGAGTTTTGTATCGTCTCTGCAGGTTGGTGTCGATCGACACAGGTAGGGGTGTCGATCGATACGCGTGGAATGTCAGAATCCTTATCTTCATCTTCAGCAACCTTCGAATCTACAGCAGGTCTCGGGAAGTATCGATCGATACCAGGAAGGTATCGGTCGATACTAGTATCACTGGATACGAACACAGTCATCGCAGGCTCAAAATCCTCTTTTCTAGCGCTCGAGGTGATTGCATTGACATGTCCATGCTGTGGTTGAAGTATCTTTCCCTTGACAGCTGCTGATGTCTGAGCTATTTGATTTTCCAGCATTTTCTGATGGATTTCGAGAGCGTTGATTTTCCCATTCAGATCAGTGTACACATTATCCAGCTTTCTATTAAAATCCACAGTCATTTTTTCTTGTCCCTGCAGAATTTGTTCCAAGAGGGTCTCCGTCTTACTCTCTGTAGACCTCGGAGAATACGGTTGGTAAGCTGAATTACCATATTGGCGAGTAAAATCACCGCCTTGAAGTGGTTTTTGGGCGAATTGAGTTGCACCAAAACCAGATTGGTTACCTCCAGACTTGTAACCACCTTGCTGATCGTTGTTGAAGCTTCGGTTGTTGTTGTAACAAAATCGCTGACCCTGAAAACCAGAACCACCAATGTAGTTAACATCCTCTGCCTCATCCTCAATGTTCGCTACTTCCTCAGCAAAATGTACAGCCTTCTTTGTCTTCCCCACTAGCAGGTTGTGCATTGTGTCTAGCTTCGCCTGAACCTCAGCAATCTGCAAACCGTCAGCAACACTAGCGAGCCTTTTCCGCTCAAAATCAGCATTCTTGGTGCTATTGCTAGACGCCAAGTTCTCAATCAGCTTCACAGCTTCGGTTGGAATCCTAGTGTTGAAGTTTCCGTTGCTTGCAGAATCCAGTGCCATCTGATACCGCCAATCAATCCCTCTGTAAAAGATCCCGAGCAGCTGAACTTGACTGAAACCGTGATGCGGACAGTCTCTCTGGTAGGATCTGAATCGCACCCAAGCAGCCTTGAGTGCTTCTGTTGGACCTTGAGATAATTGAGAGAGCTTGTTCCTGAGCTCCTCCGATCTCGCATCGTCATAGAAATTGTTCAGGAATGCGTTCTTGGTCTCGTTCCAAGTAGTGAGAGATCCGGGAGGTAATTGCTTCAGCCAGTAAGCTGCCTCTCCACCAAGAGAGTATGGAAAGAGCTTACAAAAGAGGTATTCATGTGGTACTCCATTGTACTTCATACTGGTGACCAAGTCCTCGAATTTCTCGATGTGATCCATAGGGTGCTCATGAGAAAGACCGGTGAAAGGGTGTTGTCCAACAAGAGCGAAGTAAGCAGGCTTCAGCTCAAAGTCATTCCTCTGGAAAGTCGGAATACGGATCGCTGCTCGATTGGCATAGAATTGATCCGGTCGGTTGTAATCGCCAAGTGTCCGTTCAGCAACAGCTTGGGGTTGTGGTGGAGGAGGTAGTTGTCCACCTTCCTCATCATGCACCAAACCTTGTGGAAGATCCATCTCAACTGTAGTTCTTTTCTTTGTTCGAATTGTGCGTTCAAGCTCTGCTAACTCTGTGTTGGAGAGATTGATCAGTGGTGTGTCCTTCGATCTCCTGGTAGCACGCTGATGCATACACCTGAAAATCAAAAGACGAGAAAATAAGTAACCAAAATTCAAAAACAGACGTTCAGTGTCGATCGATACCAATGGAGTATCGATCGATACTGACGACAAACTTAGACAAAATCGACAACTAAAATTCTAATGGTGAATTTTTAGAGTCCCCGGCAACGGCGCCAAATTTGATATGCTCAAATTAATACCCTATAATGATACTAAAGCAGTTGCTGCAGTAAAGTTAGGGGTCGAACACAAGAACTCAAGAAAACTCACTCAGTAGATGAAAGATGCAGATTGTGCTAAGCAAACAGTGAATGACGAGAAAACAAATGATCAAATTAAACTTAGGTTGAATTGATATGGATGGGAGCTAGACTCAGGGAAATTCTCAGGAAATCAATGATAGATAACAATTAATCAATTAAGGTTCAATTCAATTAAGCGTCGTTCTTGAACTCAAACACGAAAGTATAGTTAACCAACTGTCGTTGTGAAAACTAACTAAGTCTAAAATCTAGAATTCCAAATCTCTTTGCAAATCCTACACAGTAAACCAGCAATCAATTCAAGTTTGATATGTTCACAATTCGATTAAACCAAATCTCTTTGTAGATAATAGAATTGCTCACCCTAGGTTTTATCAGATTACTCAATTGCACTGTCGTGCCTAATCGATTAATCTAAGTTCTATGTTCTAAGTGATCAGGTTAGAAATAGCTTTGAGTACAACCTATGGTGAAGAACTATTCAGATTTTGAACCCTAACAAAACAATCATCATGAATCAGAGAAATCCATATGAGAAATCCCTAAACCTAAAAAGAGACTACTCAGACATGATAGATGAAACAAATACCATAACTGAATAAATCATGAAATTAAATATAACAAAAGAATAAAAACAAGGGTTCGGGATCTTCTCTATGATGAACAAAGTCTTGGATCCGTCTCCCTCACAAAAGCTCTGAAATCTCAATGGTGGCTCAAAAAATAGTCAAAAGTAAAGTCTCCCTAACCTAATGACTAAAAGTTTGCTTAAATAAACCTAAAAACACGAGCTGGGCTTCTTTTGTAAATAAAGGGGATGATTGGGCTTCTTATGGGCTTCCTTGAAAATCTCTTCTGCGCGTTGATTACGTCGGTATCGATCGATACCATGATGGTGTCGATCGATGCTAAAGCTTCAAAACGGGTACTTTCTTCGGTTTGCTCCAAAAAGGCTCCAAATGTCTCCAAAATCTCCAATTTCGTCCCAAACGTGCTAAAACCTGAAAAGACTCTAAAATGATAGAAAAAGCACTAGAAAGACTCGATAAAACGACTTATATCATGGCTAAAAACGGGTAAAATCCATGATATATCAGAATGGAGAATATTGCAACCAAAAACTTGTCCACCAATTGAAAATAAAATTGCAAACTTGTCCACTTTTTGTAGCACCACAACAAATTTAAAACGGCCAATGTTTATGCACATTTAAAAGTCCACACAAATTATCTACAACAATGTAAACAACAAATGTCCACATGATTATTCAACCATCCCTAGTTATAGCACCTGTGTAGAGGACATGATGTGGGCAATCTCCACAAAGACCGTCATCATGTTTTGTTCGCAAAAAAATTGGTCTTTCGCTACCAAATGATTGTCATAGACAAATGTAAATAGAACAAAGGGATAAGTTAAAAGCTGCTGACTAGAAAATTCAGGAAAGAAGAGGTGACAAAACTGGGACATGTCAGGAGGGGCTAGGCCACAACGTGGCTTTTTTGCCGACAAGTTTTGCCTACATGTTATTTATATAATTCGAATGTCAACAAGTTTTGTGAATGAAAACTTTATTTCAAACAATGGCTGAGAAGGAAGAAATTGGCACACATGGCTGCTATAAACTTGTTCTGAACACATTTAAATGTCCTAACTAAAATGCCCTCAAAAATCTAAACAACAAATGTAAGAAGTATATTCAACCATGCCAAGTTTGTGGACATAATGTAGACAATGTCCACAAAAAACGTCATCATGTTTTGTCCACCTAAAAAATGATCTTTGGTTACCAAAAGGTTGCCATAGACAAACTGAGGACACAAATGAGGTATTTTTGTCAATAAGTTTTGTCTACATGATATTTATACATTTCGTATGTCTACGATTTTTGTCAATACGAATTTTATTTCATCCAAAGGAAAATGTCTCCGATGGGCAGGCTGCAAACAAAGAAATTGGATCATACTTAATTGTCCACGACATATGAGCCATTTTTGCCAACAAGTTTTGTCTAATGATATTTATACATTTCATATGTCTGCGATTTTTGTCAATACGAACTTTATTTCATCCAAAGGCAAATGTCTCCGATGGACAGGCTGCGAACAAAGAAATTAGATCATATTTAAATGTCCGATACTAATGTCCTCAACAATGACAATAACAAATATCGAGAAGTTTATTCAACTATGCCCAGTTTGTGGATATTTTTTGGACAATGTCAACAAAGGCCTTCATCCTATTTTATCCAAAAAAAAATTGGTCTTTGGTTACCAAAGACTTGTCATAGACAAATGTAAATAGAGCAAAATGATAAGTTTAAAGCGACGAACAAGAAAATTCAGGTAAGAATAGGTAGCCAAATTGGGACATGTTGGGAGGGGCTAGGAGGCAAAGTGGCATTTTTGTCAACACGATTTGTCTACATGATATTTATACATATCGAACGTCTACGACTTTTGTCAATAAGAACTTTATTTCAACCAATGGCAAATGCCCCCTATCGGCAGGCTGAGAACGAAGAAATTGGAACATATTTAAATGTCCACAACTAATGTCCTCATCAATGTAAACGACAAATGTCCAGAAGTTGGTTCCACCATGCCCAATTTGTGGACATTTTGTAGTCAATTTCTATAAAGGCCGACATCTTGTTTTGTCCACAAAAAAAATTGGTGTTTGGTGACCAAAATAAGACTATAAAAATAACTAGATACACATGGCTGCTAAAAACTTGTTATGTACACAGTTAAATGTACTGAACATTGAAATGAACAAAATGATAAGTGAAAGCGGCTGACAATAAAAATCAGGAAAGAAGAGGTGGCCAAACTGAGGACAGAATGAGGCATTTTGGTCAACAAGTTTTGTCTACATGATATTTATACATCTCGAATATCTACGATTTTTATCAATAATAACTTTATTTCAGACAATGGCAAATGTCCACAACAAATGTCCTCATCAATGTCCACAACAAATGTCCAGAAGTTTATTCAATCGTGCCCAGTTTGTGGACATTTCTTAGGCAATGTCCACATAGGCTGTCATCATTTATTGTCCACAAAAAAATTAGTCTTTGCTTATCAAAGGGTTGTCAATGTGGCAATTTTTGTGCCAAACAAGTTTTGTCTACATGTTATTTATACACTTCGAATGTCTACAAGTTTTGTCAATGAAAACTTTATTTCAGACAATGGCTGAGAACGAAGAAATTGGCATACATGGCTCCTATAAACTTGTTCTGTACATATATAAATATCCAAACCAAAATATCCTCAACAATGTGAACAACAAATGTGTAGAAGTATATTCAACCATGCCCAGCTAGTGGACATAATGTGGACAATGTCCACAAAAAACGTCATCATGTTTTGGCCACAAAAAAAATGATCTTTGCTTACGAAAGGGTTGCCATAGACAAACTGAGGACAAAAATGTGGCATTTTTTTCAACAAGTTTTATCTATATGATATGTATACATTTCGTATGTCGGCTGACAAGAACATTGAAATGTACAAAGGTCACAATACGACATTTTTGTCAACAAGTTTTGTCTACATGATATTTATACATCTCAAATGGCTACGGTTTTTTGTCAATAAGGACACAAAATGTACAAAGGACACATTGCAGACTGAGAACGAAGGAATTGTAACATATATAAATGTCCAAAACAAATGTCCTCATCAATGTCAACAACAAATGTCCAGAATTTTATTCAAACGTGCCCATTTTGTGGACATTTCATAAGCAATGTCCACAAAAACCGTCATCATTTATTGTCTAGAAAAAGATTAGTCTTCGTTTACCAAAGGGTTGACAATGTGACATTTTTTTTTACAATAAGAGGTGACTGCATGATATTTATACATTTGGAATATCTACGAGTTTTGTCTAGAGGAACTTTATTTCAAACAATGGCAAATGTCTCCAATGGGCAGGCTGAGAACGACGAAATTGGAACAAACTATATCACTAGAGCGTAGGACATAATGTGGCCAATGTCCACAAAGAATGTCTTCATGTACCGTCAAACCTAAAAATGGGGCTATTACTAGACACAATGGGGAATTTTTTGTCATCATGTTCTGTCCACAAAATAATTGTCCACAAAAACAGCCATAACGTAGTCTATGTCGACAAAAGATCGTAAGCAGGGCGTCGGACAAATTATATCCAATAAAGTCTCTGGGAAAGGACTGGAAGGAATTTTCTGGCAAAAATAAGACCGTAAAACATTTAAAAAATATGCATAAGATCTGTCTATTAATATAAAAAGTGTCCACATGCTAGGCCTACCATTATTAGGTCTATAATGCAGGAAACGTACACAACAACTTGGGGTACAAGGACGAACATGTGAAATGTCATATACCACCCTATGCACTTACCATGCAGGAATAAAAGAAGTTTGATATATGAAATATTAATATATGGACAATACAACAAAAAATTAATATTTGCGGGTAATTTACATTAGAATTTTACATAGATTGCAAGAACCTACAATAAACTATTTCTGTGCCTAAAAAACAACCCTTATGCGCATGGAAAACAGGAAGGCAAACTAAAAACAGCATAACCACTATACAATTGGTTACGTAGTCATATACCCACAACATGTACAACTTGGTAGCAAAAATATGCAGGCGGCAAATCCAACTATACATGAGGAGATTAGGTTGTTAAAAGAGGTCAATCCAACTATACAGGAGGAGATTAGGTTGTTAAAAGAGGTTAAGTGCTTTTAATAAATGATTAGATCCCAGATACATTCGGATAGGGGCGCTGCATGTTTTTGAAAAACAAAACTGGGGTTGAAAAAACAATAAACTGATGGGAGAAATGTAGAAAAACGCAACAAAGTAGATTAAAGCGGATAAAAAATTATTGTCGGATATTAATAAAGTTTATAACTTACATAATGCACCTCTCCGTATGATAGAATCCTGTGCTTCCAAGGTCTACCAGAAGCGCGTTTGGTCGATGGTGGGTTAACTGACACCGCTGAAATAATTTCCGGGACATCAACATCACTAACTCTAGGAACGGTCATGGTAACCTGCTCAAAGAGTTTACGCCACGGCAGGACTCTGTAACAATTCCCAACAAGACTGTATATATCAACTTTTTGGACACCAGTAGCAGCGAGGGCATGAGGACAGGGCACCGGTAAAATATCAAATACCCTACAGGAACATGTATTTTTCTCAAAATCAACTGTGAAAACACAGCCTGCAGCATTATTCACTTGATATACCCATTCACTGGCAAATAGAACAGCACAAGCTGAAGCTTCTCTCAAGTTATCTATTAGCAAAGCCTCAATCTCAGGAGTGTATCTCGTCTTCGCACGTCTCGCCTTTGCCCGCCTGAAACTAAACCAGGTCATCAGCATATCCCGTAAATATTCAATCATTGAAACAATAGGGTAATCATCAGCCTTTTTCATAGCCCCATTCAAAGACTCTGAGATGTTGCTACTCATAATGTTGTATCTCACCCTGGGGCAATGGGACAAGGTCCAATGAGACAACCCTATATTCAGGAGATATTCAGCACACTGGGGGTTGCGTTCTTTAACCCTTATATTTTCCCTTCATTGTGGTCCCATCAATGATAATGACCTTCCGCAGGTACGGGAATCCTGCAATTAAAGCACCCATAGCAAAAAACAAAAACTTAAATTGTGTTTTACCCTTTTTGTCCAACCTCGTCACCATTTCTGTTAAGGTCCCTAGGTTCGTTGTCCACAGGAGATGTAAATAGATAGACAGAAAGCGATAGCTCTCCTCCTCATTGCCCCGAGCTGTTGTCAATGCCATTTCTTTCGCATACCAAGCTTTCATGTATGAAATAGTAACTTTTAACTCTGCTAAAACCATGGCGGGTAATTCACATGCTCTTAGAGATTTCCTACCACTAGCAAATTTACTTTGCAGCATCTCAGCCAAGATTTTGGACGTAACTTTTTCCCCATATCGAGACCTTGAAGCAACATCACATGAGTGCTTTAAATGGACAATGCAAACTTCAAAATTTTCAAAACCCTTGCAAGCCACAGCGTATACCCTCCAACAACAGTTCTTGTCAATGCAATTAGCAATAACCCTTTGTGGATCAGACTTGGTAAATCTGAAAGAAAAGAGTCTTTTCAATGCGTAGAAAGATAATGTCTTGTGAAACTGTTTTTTGTTGGCGAAAATCCTTCCCACATAGATTGCATCTTTCACCATCTTCAAATCCATGTGTCTTTCGTCATCAGGAGGACCTCTCAAATTGTCACATTCAGGGGGAGCATCTTGCAGCAATATTTTGGCTGCGGTTATTTTGGTTGTCCTAGTTGTTAGCGCAACAACATTCTCAACCAAGCTGCAATCTGAACCACCTGAAAGAGTCTCACTGCAGCCATGTTTAGAGCTACCATCTTCATCTGTACGAACGACAGAACCAATTGGTTCTGATACACACACACCATTTTCACTGCTGCAGTTTGGGGGGCTTTCACATTCTGTTATCCCTAGACTAAACCCAATTGGTTCAAAATTTAAAAGAGGATTATGGTTAGGCCTCTAACGCGATGACTCACCTACTTCCCAATTGGATTGCTGAGGAGCATTTAAGTTATCACATTGGTTGGGGACGACGCATGGCAAATGATCACCAATACCTAAAGATATCCAACTGCTAAAACTAGAGTCATCATTCCCCAGCATTGAATCCGCTGAAGCATGACCTACGTTTTAGGTAACATCCCCATCACCGAGCGGACAAGATATACGATTCCTTCTCCTTTTTATCAACGGCACCCGGTCATCTGCTCGATCACTATCATCTGTGTCAAATACAACTTGATGAGACATGTCCGCCAATGGAAAACAATGCTTTTAATTGACCCCAATCTCCCCTTAGACCCCAGGATATAGCATGGGCTGGTAAACATTATCCCTTTCCAATTTTATGTCCACATTTGACGAAGGACTAACATCACTGCAGACGGTGGACAAATGCTTTCGGCGATGCTCTGCTTCAACTTTCTCTACATACGCAATGAGCACATCATCATCTATCCCTGCCAAGTCGCTGCTACACTGAGAATCTCCAAAATCTTCATCTACCAAACTGGCTAATAACTTCACATTTTCCTCAAACTGGCCATCTGCTTCTTACTAACCACGAAATTCCATTAGCTATCATCTACACACTTCCAACAACCGACGATAACGAACAAGGGATCATCCATAAAGTCTGCTATGTGATAACCACAAACCCAAAAAAAAACATAGAGCGACGAAAAAAAGACAGAGACATATTCCTTTTGAAGGGGAAAACCAAAAAGCATTGCCACAATAAGAAAATCTAAAAAGAGAAGCATTGTTTTTTTGGTGGAAGTGCATGTTGAAGAGTCCCCATTGGTCTAGGTTTGACAGTCATGGCACATTGAATCTTACTTCATCATACTAGCATATTTTAAAATATTGATTTTTCGGTGGAAGTGCATGTTTAGGAGTTCCCATTGGTCTAGGTTTGACAGTCATGGCATATTATTCAAAAAAAGTGAACCTCAAATTATAACATATGGAATTAGCAGATCTTCTTAACTCGTTTGGGTTCAGTGATTAAGTTGACTATAAAAATTAATGAAAACTATAGTTGTCCACTTGGATAAATGAATAAAATGCAGTTCTCGAATCAACAGCTCACTCATCTTGAAATAGAGTAAAACTATACAAACAAACTATGTGTGCAGTGTAGGCTTCACAGAATACAAGTAAATTAGTTATCACTTTTCTTTGATCTAAAAAAAAGTAAGTTTTTGCAACAGGATGGTACCTCCAAAGTTACAGTTTCCCGATAAGTTTCTTCTTTCCTTGATTTTAATACAACCAAGGTGGAAAATGCAAAGGCAGATCAGTTCAATAAAAATAATTATTAAGGATTATATACTTCTAGCATATATAGTTACAGTTTAAGTCCACAGCTTTCTCTTTTGCAAGTATATATATGGATCAAACCGTGAAGAGAATGACATAGGCTTAGAGCATACTCACATTTCCATAAACTGATTACTTTTTTTTAACCAGACTGGTATCAAAAATTGGGATACGACAGTCCAAATAACTCAATCATAGAAGCTTGAGACCATCAATCTCTAATTAAGTACCAATTTTTGTTTTACGTTCAAGTCATCAAGGTTCCTTTATCAGACTTTTTGTTAGGTCAGTGTTATTTACAGGAATCACGCATGCTAAAAGCAAGAATCATAACTTCATGTGGCTTCAACGCATCTTCCAGTCTCCCATCCCGGGTTTAACATAGTGTTGTTTTCGAGGAATGATTATGTAGTCAGTCCTTTTTCATAATTAAGGAACATTGAATATATTCGTCAGCTATGCTTACAAAATGCATCACGCGTAAACCTTTTCCTCTTGCATTTCTTTCAAGTGAACCAGATTTTTAGACACATAACCCTTGGAGGCAAAACCTGCACTGACCGAGTTTTAACAATTTTGACACATTTCTCGAGTAGAGTCCACATCATATCCCCGCATCAGCAACATCAATCAATTAGTGTTTCTTGGTTATTTATCATGACCCTACAGTTGCAATATATACACAATGTAATACCCCACTTCTGATTCCATGCAACATGATATAAAAGTGACATGATTTGAGTTATGATTGTAAACGAGGGTATTTTAAAAAATTACAATTTGTGGAAGAATCATCTAACATCTAAATGCATCATTTAAACTCATCCAGATTTTGTGAGTTTTTGAGATGAATTTTACATATACATCCATCTAGTCCATATATGTGTTTAATTGCACTAAAACGAACATTATTTTGTTGGTGCATAAATAAACAACACCATAATCTACAACAAATTTGAAATCTGTAATTATCCTTTTTACATATATGCATGTATATATTTAGATTAAATTCACAACTTATCAAAATATTTGTTATAGCACACTGATTAAATTCGTCTTCAGCAGTTGAAAAGATTGAAATTTGATGAACACGTGGTAGAATCAGCTATGCCGGCAGCGACTATTGATAGTATACGGCGGAGAAGGCCTCAAGTATACGGCGCTGGTCATAGGTCTTTGCGTTGGGCTATGGCTTCCGTGGCTCCCACGAAACTGTTTTCAATTTGGGATCTTCTGCTGTTTGGGGTATGGAATCTGGTTTTACTCAATCAGTCTTTAACTCAAATCCACTCACATATCTCAATGCTTATAATTTGGGGTTTGTTGGAAACGACCGTGTTCTAGGCATGACACAGTTTCTTACTGACCAATCAGAAATTAGGGTTCGGATGAATTGGTTTATCTATAGGATTTTTGTTCATTAAGGTTTAATTTCTCTCTATCAAATCATGTTAATCAATGCTTACTTGCTTTATTTACTTTAACAACGACACAATATATCCTTCTTTTTGTAATGCTGATAGCTATTTCTGTTGTGGTTTTTATGGATGGATGAAAATTTTGGTACTATAATTAGTGTTGAGATTGAACATATCATCTGATTTTCTAAGTCGTCTACTTTTTTTAAGACTTAAACGGACATTAGTCTTTAGGTTATCAATTTCTCCAACTGACGCCACCAAATTCAGATTCTTATGAAACACAAATACAAATATCCATCACTAATATATATAAGATATTTCGTAAGAACCAAAATCATGTAGTCATCACAATTCACACACTGGGAACAGGTATAATGTCTTCTACGACAGGTGCTGGATATGCATGTAAATCAACCTGTAATTTCTTTTTTTGCGAGAAATAAGTAACCCTTCTAACCTGCAAAAAGTTTTGTTCTTTCAAAATTTCTTTATTTTTTGTTTGAGAAAAGTATGCTTCTAACAGCAAATGGCTAGATTTTCCTATCAGCTGTATCGGTGATAAAACAATTTGCATCGTAGGTATCACATAATACAAGTAATTTATCACTCTGCTCACAGGACTAACATGGTAGATCGCAAACTTGATGCTGACACACTCACTCTCTTGTCTCTTCTCCTCAACGCGTTTTTGGTGTTTGGTCCAATTTTTTTTTCCTTTTCTTTTTTCCTTAAATAATTAATTTTCTAAAAAATATTTCTCACACTAATGACCAAAAAATTCAAGCACTTGAAACGAAACTATTTCAACTAGTTGCTTCAACTTCAAGATTGATTCATCAACAATCACGTGAGAAGCTCATGTAGTTAATTGCATAAGCATAATTGTAATTAATTTTGCAAGCTGTTAAGATTGTTAGACTGCAAGTAGAAAAATGAGAACCTTGAATTTTTTTTTATACCCTGCAGTACATTTTGGATGCGTAGAAATTAAAATCGTATTGTTATCCTAAAATGTGATAAAAATGAATCTCCACTTAATGTTATATTTAGATTGTATTTTTTCTTTTTAATAACGAATTGGGTTGTTGAAAGCATTCACTGTTGGCCATTTGATTCATCCCTTGTCGCCTTCGTATTTACATTAGTGGGGAGTTTTTTTTCCTTTAATTTACCTTTTTAGCTTTAGCTGAAAGAAATAAAGTAATTACCTTTTTGTATGAAACAAAGCATTTAGCTTTTATCTTTCAAGATTTTCATATCACAAAAAAAAAAAGTTAAGTGCAGTCCACCCTGTATTTGTTGATAAGTACATTTTATCGTCATGTGCATGCACTTGCCCTATCAAAAACTAAATTAAAAAAAATAATAATAACAACTTTCTTAGGCTTCAATTATTGGACAACTTAGTTCATCTAAACTTTTTTTTTCCTGCCCTCTTTTTCCATGAAGCTTCGAACACTTTTTGACTAGTAAAATGTGAAAACTCAAGATTCGAAGAAAATTCATTGACCATAAAATGATTCGTATAGTTACGGTATGGTTTATTTGACATAGTTAAGGCTCAGTTAAAACTATTAATAAAGGTCAATCTCTTATAGAGTTAAAAAGTTGTGGTTACTTATTTTTACTGTTTAAATTCTGTTATACTTCACTAGTCTTTGTTTCATACAATGATCCATGCATACGTTCAAATTTACGTCAATAATGTTTTTTGTTTATATTATTTGTTTATATTATCAGTAGTGTCACGTGAATTCCAATTGTTCTTCTAGACCGCGTCTCCGACTCTCCGCTACCTGCCGCCGTTGTGATCTCACTTGTTCAATTGTTTTCTTAAGTAAATAAAAAGAAATGTACATGTTTACTTAATGTATCAGAAATAAATATGAGTAAATCATAATTTTGGAATAGTACCTACTTTAATAGATAGAATGGATAATCACATCAAACACACTTTGTTGCAAGATTCACGTGGTTTGTAACTTTCTTGGAAATTTCGATTTCACCAATTTCTTTACTTAAACCAACCCCAATATCCCAAAATTTATCAAACTCTTTAACACTCAGCTTTAAAAATCGCTAAATCAGAATTTTTTTTTTTTTCTCTTTTTGGAGCAAATGAACAACCAGGGGAATGTTAATCAGATTCCACCAATGTCCACCGGAGATTTCAACATCGGTGGTGTGATAACCGTGATCCTACCACCAAGTCCACCAAGTCCTCCTAGTCGTCTTTGGGGTGAATTAATTGTGTGTGCCAGTTTAAAGATTATTGTGAATATCTTTTTGAGAATAGATATGAATATACTGTTCAATCTGATTGTTCCAGAGGGATAATGGAATCCATTACGTACCCACCTGATTTTGGAGGTCGCAAGTATCCATATTCTTAGCATCTTAAACACAATTTATTTGTTAATTATAAATGGAAATGTAAACGCTAATTAAGATGTATTTTCTTAAGTTAAATCATAATCTTTAGCATTTTAAATACAGTTCTTTTATTACAATTATAGACGAAAAGAGAAGATTCTCCTATAATTGATGCTTGCCTTACATTTTACAAAATAAAAAATACTTCAAAAATAAATAAAGTATTTAGTAGTTGCTTTGCTATGAGTAATTAAAGTGGACTCATAATATACTATGTTTACAGAAACGTTGACAGATGAGCACTTTCAGTATTCACCACTATCGCATGCTATAAGTCATGGAGACTTGCAAGGTGTAAAAGATTTCCTAAACCACAATCCAGAATCCTTGAGTAAATGGATCGACAATAAGGAGACGCCATTGCTCAAAGCTTGTAGCTGTGGACAACTATAAATCGTTAAAGAGCTTTTAAGAAGAATGACAACCTTGGAACAACTGTTGACCCCTAGAATAAAACAGTCTCATTCCCGCTTTACGCCACTTATAACTGTTGCGGCCACAGGAAATTTGGAGATTGCCGAGGTTTTGGTCGCAAAGTGCCCGATGCTCACTGATATTGCTAGTAGTTGTGGACGACTTATACATGTCTTAAAAGCATCTGTTGATGGCCATAGAAAGATGACAAGTTTTCTTTATGAGCAAACCCGAATGTCCACTTTACTCGCTAATGAAGGAATATACGGTTCCATTATCCTTTCAAATGCCATAATATACGGATTTCTCTGTAAGGTTTATACGTAAAATTACCCTAATTCTTGGTTCAGGTCTGTTTCTGTTTGGGTCTCAAATTGTACTTTAGGCTTTCATTTTGTGGGATACTCTTAACATCAATTGTGTTAGGCTGCAAACTGATGGGAGGTTATGCCACTTCACAGGTTTTACCCGAGAAGTAAATCTCGAGAGTTTAACCCACAAAACCGCAAATGTACAGTTAAATGCAATTGTAGTAATACGGGGTCGATCCACAGGGAAATAGAATAACACATAGAGGATGCAGATGCAGATCTAATCTAGACATGATAAGTAAAGGTGGGGGTTTCCTAATCCACTAAGCAATAAATTAAATAAAGCAATATAAAGAAAGCAATAAACCTATACTAAGAAAACAGTAAAGAAACTAAACTAATATTTACACATACTTGGGCGATAGTCTAAATCAGGAAACCTAATTCTAGAATTCATTTCTTATCTAAATAATTTATATTTGTCATTCTAGGGATTTTCTATATTTGCTAGTCCACTCTCGTGGTATGCCAAACTCTATATCCAGATCCACTCTCGTGGTAAACTGGATATATATGCATTTCATAATATCCCATCATCGAATACTAAATATCCTTTAGACTCTCGTCTTAAAAATATGAAGTGAAAGATAGATTTGTTTCTAAAGTACAACCCACTCTCGTGACGAAATACTCCTAAAATATTCAATCTAACTTGGCTAAAGCCAGATTTATTATTAATTCTATCTAACAACAAATTCGACACTAGCTATGACTCTCTAGTATGCAGATCTGAAAGTTTAATCCACTCTCGTGGTAACAAACACTTCTAAATAGACAA
The DNA here is from genome assembly GCA_026770425.1 of Boechera divaricarpa. Taxonomy (NCBI): domain Eukaryota; kingdom Viridiplantae; phylum Streptophyta; class Magnoliopsida; order Brassicales; family Brassicaceae; genus Boechera; species Boechera divaricarpa. The sequence goes on from CM049179.1 coordinate 3,051,176, forward strand.
CTATACCTACTGGATTCAGTTGTACACTTGAGTATCTCCCATGAGAGAATACTCAGCATTATTGTGCATACTAAAGTAGCTAGATCGGTTAAGTACAGTAATGAACTCTTAAAACATAGATCCCATCATTGACCACCACTCTGCATGGTCTAAAGGATATAGACTCTTGTCTCTTAGGGTTACAGAGACAAGATCTAGTTTATAAAATAATGAACAAGACTGAAGAGTAAACTAATCTAAAACAATAATCAAAGTAAAAGCATAAACAATAAGTAGAGAAGAAGTAAAACCTAGAAACTTTATTATACCTCCAAGTATAGGGAATTGTTTATGAGTTGTGTGTTCTTGTGTATGGCTCTCCCTCTCTTCTAATGAGATTACATGTGTATTTATGGTCCTGATATGTTAGGATTTCAGCTTATATTAACTAGTCTTTTTCATTAGTCTTTTTGTGTCTTTCGAGTCGTTTTTGAGCCTTATCAGGTTAAAATGAAGTCTTGGAGCATGGATTTGATGGACTGGAGCTAATTGAGTTTCTGGAGCAAAAAGGGACGAAATCGCAGCTATAGAGCACAATCCAGACGCGGAGCACCCAATCCGGTTTCGGGAGCACATGCTCGCCTGGGTGCTCCGAAGAATTAATAAGGGTTTCGACTTTTTACCTAATTTTTGGTGTGCTGAGGAGAAAAATATAAAATAGAGGAGGCCGCCAGAAAAAAAGGGGGACGTTCTTAGACCTAGACTATTTTTCTCTCGCTAGTTATTCTCTCTTATTCTTTTTGGCTTTTGGATTGTTTTTAGGAGATTCTTCCTCTTGTTTATTTTTCTCCAGACCTTGGATTTTTGGTTCATGCTTGTAAGATCCAGAGGATCAACCACTACCTTGTTTGAGAAGAATTCTGAACCTTATTCTATTTCAATATTATTCATGAATTCCTTTTTATCCATTGTTGTGATTTGTCCTTCCATGGCTGAGTAGTTCTATTAGCTAGATTAGGGTTTTCAATGGTATTCATGAGTTGATAAGTTGAGCACAGATAGGATCCATATATATATTGTCTTCGCCAATAGTTAGACTTAATGCTTAGATTAAACTGATCACTTAGTCTATGATCTTAGGTTAAACCTATTCGCGAGAGTGTTTTAGGTTGCTAGAAAAGACATTAGTGAGCATTCATTCGTAGGCGACGAGACTCGGTGCGGTTGCTTGTGAACATATCGAATCAATACATTAATGCTTATCTTCATCCCTAGGTCCAAGCGAGAGTTTAGGTATTTAGGCTGTTAGATAAAGAGTCTGACGCCACGAGAGTGGATCGTTCTTATTTTTATATTCGAGTTCTAGACTTGTGTTGAATCTAATCCTGAATAGTTGCTCAAGTTTCATCTCTGAATACCGGAGAATACCCTAGTCTAGTGCCTTTTAATTATTGAATTTACATCGTTTACTTGCTTGCAACTCTGTCACTAAAACAACCTCATATTTCGTCTTAGCTTTATTTGAAATCTCACAAAATCATAGTGTAACCTTGGTCTCTGTGGATTCGATTCCTCTTATACTACTGCGATTGTCTGTGCACTTGCAGTAATTTAATTGGGTTAAAACTCTGTGTATCAGGTCCTAGATTTGTTAGATCTCAAAAACTCGAGTTTATCATATCCTTAAGAGTCTCAAAACCAAAATTAGAAGATTAGTCCACTCCTGGATCGCCACGTAGGAAATCTTGCACTTTTCTCGGAGGCCAATATTGTGCTTCTACATTTGACAGATTGATTCTTCTTCTGAGACTTTTCACTAGGGATTCTTTGGACACAATATCGACCCCCACAGGTCGATGCTGGGGTCGATGTGCTCTCTTCGGATTCTGTGAAATCTTTCTCTGAATGTGCATGATCCAAGTGGTGAAGCCAACTCTCCCATAGGTTCTAGCAGGCTCCAGAGATACTCTAAACATCAAGTTTTAGCTCCAAGTACCTAAAAACATATAAACACATGCAAACACACTAAAACTACACTAAATGTTAGTTAGAAGGCTCAAAAACTAACTTATTATGATGCATAAAACCATGCAAATATGAGTCCTATCACAAACATGCTAAAATACATTTTAACAACATTTTTTTTTTTGCTTAAAAGACAATGTTTTAAAAGTTTTTTTTTTCTTTTGATAAACTTGTTTTAAGGTTTTTCCTTCTACATATATAAAGAAAATTTTCAAAATACGCAGGATGTCCCTTTATTTTTCAATTTTGAACAATTTATGGTTACAATGAGATTTTGATAATCGTGTACAGGTGACATAGTTTTTTTTTTTGTTATTTACAAAACATTAATCCTTATTAAAAACCTATATTGATATTATTATATTTTAATATTAAATTTCAGAAAGGTCCAACTTTAAAACAAATGATAATTAAGTGAATTGGCTCATGTTATTTATATGTATTGTAGGCCATCTGAGATGTAGGATTTCTAACATCTTATTGTGTTCCTATTCGTTAGATGTTGCTTTGGCCATTTTTCAAGAGTGCCCACGCTTGATATTCACTCTACTACCCAATCATGCTACTCCACTCCACCATTTGGCTTTAACGGAGAGATTGTTTAGGAGCAGTTGTGACCTTCGGAGCTAAATGATCTACTCGTGTATGAACCCTCTCTCTTACATCAATCCATCTATATAGTTAATTATAACTTGAATTCTGTATATATATAGCTAAACATCTTATTTTATGTGTATATATATAGGTATAGAAATAGGACCGCCAAATGATCAAGAGGCTTCAATTTCAACCCAGTATCGAAGTATGCACATAAATCAACTCTCTCGTTATATATATATTATATTATATTGTCACCCACTCTTTACTATTTGATCGTAATATTTGATAAGTACTTATCTCCATATTATTATTTGAAAAGTACATTTAAAAAGTAATATTTAATGTATAGAATATTATATCTATATAATTTTATTATATAAAACTTGATTTTCAAAATTAGTAACTCACATTATTGCAACACTACCAAATGTCGCCATGTTAAGTCTAAATTTGTTAATATATTTAAATGGGCCCTAAATTACCCTATTGGAAGAAGGAAATATATACATAAATAAAAATAATTATTTGCTTAGTCATGTTTGCGTAAGACGTTTAGGACGAGTTATAGATATCCAAAGGTTAGTTCACATAGTAATATTAGTTTAGTAAAAAAAAATTAACTTAGGTGATTTAAAAATATTTAGATAGAGTAGATAAATTTAGATGAGAGTTAGAACATCAAACTAATTAAATTTAGTGTATCTTATTATATAAAGTCTGAATATTCTCATAAGAGTTTGACATGTGTCAAAAATTCTAATTAACAGGATCGAGACAAGTGTCAGTTAAAACATATATAATATAATGCATAATTTTCATATATTTTTGATTAGTATAATATTATGGTTTTCTCTTAATTTGTGTTATTTTGAGTGATATATCTAAAAGAATTTTGAACCAAAAGAAATATATTTTTAAAAGAATTGTGAAACTAATACCAATACATTGATAATCATTTCACAAAATTGTAAGTTTGTAACTAAATTTTATGGTTGTTTTATTTTAACATAAGTCATTTATGATATCTTATCAACAATATGTTTGTGTCACTAAATTATTCTTCAAAAATGTATTTCAGCTTATCCTTAGTTAAGTTTTAAAAATATACAAACTTTTGTAATTAAATTCTAATTTTAGTGTTTCTGTGTACCATCAGGGCTAATGTGGATGGTACTTCAACGTCTTCCGAAATGGTTTGGTATGTCATTCTACTTATACTTTTTTCTTTCATTTTTCTAATATTTGATGACCATATAAACCTCTTGACCTCTTCAATTACTAGAATCTTCCGTATCTAGAATAAGTGGTAACTACAAGGTTTCCAAACCAACAATAGTGTTGTCGCATCTTTTGAAAAACATCTTTGTTTTTTTAACGTAAGAATTAAGTGCATAAAGGAAATGAAAGAGTCACACATCAAAGCTCACATTTTTCTAAAGCTAGTATGTGAGAAGATATCTACCATGTTAAGGATACACGTTGGATGGTTGCAGCCTGTGAATCACTAAAATTGGGGACGATGAAGGGTAACAAGGAATTTGTGGTCGAGATAATAAAATCTAACCCTCACCTTATACGGGAATTGCAGGTTGAATACAAAAATATCTTTAAGTTGGCTGTTCAACACGGGAACTCAAAGATCTTCAACCTTATTTATGGGTTGGATGATAGAAAGAAAATGATGATTTTTGCGAGAGACAATGACGACAACACGTTTCTTCACGATGCTGGAGCTCTCTCCCCATCCGTTGAACTATCTAAGGTTTCTGGTGCTGCTCTGAAGATGCAAAGAGAAATTCAATGGTACAAGGTATTTTTTTTTTTCCTTTGTAGCTAAATTAATTTACTTTTAATTCTTAGTAATTGAATTCAAAATCTGAGCCTTAGAAATAAATTGAAATAAAAAGAAAAATGTACACTATAAATGATTTATAGTGGTTGATGATTTATATGAGAGTTATATCAAAGTACGGATTTTTATTATATGATCAAATGAGAGTAAATTTGATCCCTTTTGCTCTACAACAATGTAAACGATGAATAACTAAGGGAATAAACATTTTCGTCAAACGAGCATAAGCATAAAACGTCTAAATTAAATACTTCTAAATGAATACCTTTAACTAAAAAAACTGTCTGGGGTCTTCCACTAGCGGTTTGTCATCTCTTCTTAGTTCTAACCCATCACGTCAAGTCAATCAGCGTGTGGCCTCAACTTAACAAACTCTATCATTCCTTGGAAATGCAGAACATCGATATTGATTGTATAATATTTTATTGTTTCACTTTCACGGGATATGCAAATCATGAGCTCAGGATGATGTCGTAATATTTAATTTTCTTTGGTATTGCAAATGTGATTTAGGAAGTAGAGAGCCTAGTGCCAGATTCAACATCCACATTGTACAATCGGAGAGGATTGAATTCACGTCAGGTATTCGAAGAAGCTCATGAGCCACTCCGAAAAGAAGCAGAGGAATGGATGAAATACACTGCTTCTGCGTGTAGCTTCGTCACAGCTCTCATTGCAACAGTTACATTCCAAGCCATATTCACTGTCTCTGGAGGTGCGGATGAATCATCGGGGGACCCTCTTCTTCTAAGAGACTCTCGTTTCATGATATTCACAGTTGCCGACACGCTATCCTTCTTTGCCTCATGTACCTCTGTCCTCATATTTCTCACTATCCTAACCTCAAGGTACTCTTTTGATGACTTCCTCGTCTCACTACCCAGAAAGATGATTTTGGGTCTCTCCATTATGTTCTTCTCCATAGCATCCATGCTTGTAGCGTTCTCCCCCGCGCTTTTTGCAATGCTACGCAAGATGCCGTTGCTTGTGATTCCGGTGTTGCCACTGGCTTGCCTCCCCGTCACGATCTTTGTGATGCTGCAGTATCCTCTTCTCAAAGAGATGATTTCGTCCACATATGGCAACAACCTCTTCAAACGTGACACCAAGCAATGGTACAATAATACCATTGGCCAAGGCTATTTGCGAAAAAAAACCGAAACTATATCTATCTCCTTTTGTGTGGTTTGGTTTTATATCGTTTATTCTTTGTTAAGTAACGATTTTTTATTTGGTTTGACGAATGATAAGACAATCATTGATAATAAAGTAACATTTTTTGTTTCTGTTTTGATAAGACAATTGAATAATTAATTTAATTTAGGGTCTTTTATATTGTTAACTAGTATTATATCCTAATGCTATATCACCGAAAGATAATTTTATATTATATTTTATCTGTATTTATATGATTATATATTTTATCAAAAAAAATATTTTATAAATAGATTGATCGCCAAATTTTTAAAGAAGAGAATGATGCACAAAACATTGATTTGTATTGTTCTGTGAATAACCATATAAATTTAAAATTAAGTAAATATTTTAAAATAATATTTTTCAAAATAATCAAGTAAATTAAACACTAAACACTAATTAAAGACTCTTTACAAACCATATTAAAATAATATTTTAATAAAATACATTAAACACTAATAGAAAAAATCTTCTAAAAATATAATAAAATTTGTTAAAACAAATTATTACATTTTCATCAACTAATAATAATTCTATTCCCATGAGTATGACGATAAACACGATTTTTGTCTAATTGGTCTTGGGTAAAATGAATTCTTGAATTCATTTTTCTGATTTAATCTGATAAATAGCAAAAGCTAAAAGATGAATGAAAAGATGATTTGTTAAGAATCTATACTTTGGTATTTATAACCAAACTACTACAATAATAATTTGGAAAATTAACATAATTGTGATGTAAAATATTAAATATTAAACATTTTGCTAAAACTGACAATGGTTTTTTCTGATGATACATTAACAGAAAGTTATCTTTTCTATTATTTTACATTTTTTCTGCTATTTATATTTTTACTTAAACTGACATAAATCTGAATTGATTATTTATTTTACATTTTTATATAGAACATTACTATTATCAGAAAGTTGAAAATTACCAAACTTTCTACTATTGACATTTTTGCTTAAACTGATAAAAAAAATTAATTAAGTATTTATTATACATTTTTATATAGAAAATTATCATTACCAGAAAGAGACACGTGTCACAATCTAAAATTAGCAATGACACGTGTCAAATTAATGAGTTATCCTTTTGACACGTATTACGCTCATGTTAAACGCGTTCAGGTTTATATAATAAGATTAGTCGAAGGGTGAAAGGTTTAATGTTCGTTTGCTTCGTCATAGCCATGATTTTTTAAAGACAAACAAACTCACTAAAGTAATAAAAACTTGGATATTGGAAACAAAGGAATCTTAAAGACCATAAATTAAATTAATTATACATAGTCAAGAGTTTCCAAATTTTACAAGGATTTGGAAACAAGGAATCTTAATACGATAACGAAACTAAAAGTAGAAACAAACTAGGACATTTGTCTTCAATAGAAACATTGATTGATGATTATCTGAGAATCCAATTGGCTTTTTTTATAAGAAAAAACAAAAAGAAATATGAATTTTGATGTGATTCACTTTCAAATAATTTCAGTGATAGTTGTTTATGCACACACTTACAATATTGTCATAGTCATATTTCTTTGATCAATAAATTTAAACAGTTAATTTTTTTATGAATATGTGTAATATTAAAAATGCTAGTTATAAATTTTATTGATAGTAAATTTTTGCAAAAAATTGCAAAATCAACTTGAAAAAAATCATTATATTAATTTTATTTAGAATTTAAAATCCCTAATAGAAAGCTTAGGATTCGTTTTATACTTTTCCAAGTAGTGGGACTTTATTAATTTTTTTGAAAGAAACGTTCAAAGATTATTACTTGATTTTTTCTGTTAAGTTTCAGAGGTTCTTTAAACATTTTCCCGGAAAATGATATATATGTTATTGTCCTGTAAATAGCAATAGACAATTGAGCTCTGGGAATTCGAATTCACATCCCTAGAACTGAAATTATTAGCTATGTAAGCGACCAGAGTATCAACATTGCGTCTTACACCTTCATATGTTTTGCGGTTTGCCTTCTTCTATAAGAAGATGGACCATTGATTTGACGACTTCGTTGTGAACTATACCTGACTTCTGAATAAAATAACAAATGTGAAGAGAGAGGAGATTTTAGGCATGAGCTACTTGATTTACCAAGTGGATCAAAACGAAGTATTGAAAATGTAACCTCAGGTTTTCGGATGAGATCTTTGAGAATGGAATGAAGGGTTAACCGGAGCTCTTTGAACAAAACCGCGGTTTGAGCTGGTGCTGTTAGCTTCAACCATCCATCAATGGTGACCAATCCACTCTGTAATGAAAATAGCACATCACCAAAAGTCATATATAGAGTAATATCCAACAGACTAAAAGGACACTGAGTTCAATGCCTGATTTTTCAATTCATTGTTCGAAAATTGGATCAATCAGCAAACTTCGTCTTTGCTTTGCTAACAGGGAGACAATACGATACAGCTAACTGTACCTGATGATGAACACTGATTGAGCCGCCAAAAAGAAGAATGGAAAAAGGAGAAACAATGGTAGTATCTCGCAAATATACTTTGTTCGTCTCGACCTACAAGATATAATATTTTCCCATGATTAGCTGGTTGCAACTTTACACCAGACTCTGCCTAGTAACATCAAATTGAATGTCCAATTAATAACAAACTACCATGTTTGTCCAATATCATCAATGATGATATAATAATAATATGAAGCTAAATCTGAATATCTGAGGCACGTAAAATCAGAGAAATAAAAGTAAAAGCAAATGCTTCACGTAGTAAAACTCAGGTTACCTTCTCAAGGAAAACAAGGAAAGGGTATTGAAATGCTTTGAAGTTGCTGTTAATAGAGGATGGATGGATATGAACTTCTCTTCTGCCATCGTACCATGCTGAATATCTCTTTGTTTGGTTTCCTTGCTTTGTTAAACTGTTAAACGCTATCTGTGTAATTCCTTTATCATTGGCTGCGATATTAGGATATAGTCCTGCGCATAGTATAGCCTGTATGTATTGACAGCTCAGTTTAGGCTCCCAGCAAATAAACAATGACATAGAACTTCTTTTTACAATTGTAGTATAGATTCTGGGCAACCACGAAATATGTTTCTCGCGAGAAAATATCTGAGCAGCAGGGAACTGGATGTACTTTACCTTAATAACTTCAGGTTGTTGTGAATACATATTGAAAGGTTGAGTTTGGTCAGAAAACCAGACATCAAGATTTTCCTTTTTCCTCCCCGTAAACTATGATAAGAAACAAAAGAGATTCCTCATCAGATTTCATTAATCTGCCCAAGCTTACAATTATGATGAACAGCATTGAGTTGTAACATAAACTTGAGAACTATCATTTCAAATTTTTGGTAAGATCAGACACATATGTGCTTTTTGCATATGCAACAAATGTTTCAGATGGGGTAGATAAGTTTACCTCTCCTGTTTTAGGAAGATTGATGAGCCCAATGTCAGCAAGTAATGTGCCAAATTGTACTCTCATGTCTCTAACGTTTGTGACAAAACAAAAATAAGATTAGAAGGATGAAGACAAATATAGTGTAAGCATCTTTTCGGGTTTAGAAAAAATTTCAGGGACTCGTGCATGAAAAAGTACCCACAACGACGTATGTTAAGTTACTTTAACAAAAAACCAAACAAATGTCTGTTATTTTCTGCTAAGCCACTTCCACAGTTTTCCTACACTTGAATATCCTTAGTCAAGCTTACAAGGCTAAAGCATCTTAAATATGTTTAGATAAACATTATTGTTTAGCTTTCTTTATTTCCCAATACAGAGTCAGGTGACCTCAAAACTGAGGCTTATCCCCCAAAACTAGAATAAACATCACTATAATTTTATGGAGATCTTTTGTCGACAAGTTATAGCATAAGTTCAATGTACCTTATCATCCGCATCACGGAGCTGCTCAAGAACTTTGATTCACAGAACCTCTGTGCAGCTTTCATTCCTCGCTGAAGACATCACAAACACATAGAGCATGTCATTATGGATTCTAATCCATCCATGCTTGATCTGATTGTCCAATGAACAGCTATGGACAAATTAACTCATGTCCAATCCAAATTACTTACAAAATATGTAATGTATTTAGATCCAGCGTACAATAAAACATCATGCATATAAAATGTGAAATTCAAACCCATGGTTCAAGGGTTCTTTATAAATGAGAATGTAACAGCTTCCTCTAGAACCTAGACAGACTTTTTCTTTCATAAACAATTCATGTTACATCATCCAGTCTCTCCACTCATCTTTAAACCTCAGTCGTCATTATAATCCAACCAAAACTTCAATTAAATCTCTCTATCAAATTAGTCTGTCACTTATGATATTTTCTCTAATATATTGGTTCTTAGAACACTTTCCTAACTTAGATTGTAAAAAATTTGTTCTTGAAACTTACTATTCACCACGTAAAGTAATTCAAAATAAAAGCTATAAAATCCACATATAGATAAACAAACATCTATCAAAGACGAAAGTGGTCAAGATATAACTATCGATAATGAATCAGATACTGATTGTGTAAGACCAATTTCAGTGAACACGAAAATCTAATTTCATATATCCGTTTTATCACATACCTCATGCAATATATTCACCCATTTATTGTATGCAACCATCATAAGGAGGTGATCAGATTGTCTGTCATTGTTGTTTAAATCACTTGAGCTCACCAGATTGTCAGAGAAAAGACCAAGTTTCACCCGATCGACATTTTGCTTCTAAGAACATAAGAGTTAGTTAACAACCTCCTCACGCAAATCAGCCAAGTTCTGAGAAAGTAAAAGTGTACCTCATCTTTGGGATATATAAATGGTGATTTGTAGCTTAAGAAAGCGGCGATCGAGAGAATAGGTGATAAGCAACCAAATATTCCACCATATAACAGCATCTGAAAATTTTCAAACATATAGTCATGATAGTGGAAAAAAATTACACAATGCACTCTCTGGTTACCAACATAAACAACCATGAAGTTGAAACCTAGGCAGCATTTTTCTTAAGAATGTGAAACAGGACACATAATGAGATGAGGCAAGATGTTGTGAGGAGAGGAATAAAACATAGTATATGAGAGTCCGTGACCAACTTGGAAATTTTTAGTGCAAAAGTAATATTATCAAAGCAAACCTTTCCAATCAACACATCAACAGGAAGTTTTGCTAAATGATGCCCAAGTGGTGTCAACTCTTCATCCCCTTCAACAGCACCAACCTAAAGAAAACAGGGTTCATAAAAAAAAGCTCAGCACAAAAAACTCTTAAAAGGTATGCAAAAATCTCGTTACTAAGTTGATACTCCATCAATCAGAACTAAAATCCAAAAAGCATAAACTATACCCTAAGGCTACAATGGAAAGAAGACTAATCAGCCACACTGCAGGACAACCTCAAACACATCAGCTATATGTCCAAATGACAGGTTGGATGTATCAAATATGACTGATCCCAAGAACTTGAGTTCTACAGAAAAAACATCCATCACATATTACCTCGTGTAACAACGAAATCGCAGATGTCATAGCACCTTCACTCGGAGGTTCCAAAGCCTAAAGACAGTAAGTGTAAATCAGAATCAGATGGATGATAATGTTATTTCTTTTGTCACTAAAGATGGTGTCACTTGCCTTGGACAAAAAAGGCTTAATGTGACCCAAGCCAAGCAATTTAATTTGTAGACATAACTCTACTAATGGCATCCGCAGCATCTCAGGAACCTTGAAATCAGGGTGGAACCGATGAGTTAAAGGGCTAAAACCAAGTGAACAAGAGACCAGGAAAGGACCTATTGAAAACACCTGATAGGGACGCATTAGCTTCTCGAACCTATGGCGAGTGTACAATGAAAAGCAAATCCCAGGTTTGACACGCCCAGCTCTTCCTGTTCTTTGTCTTGCATTTGCTTGAGATATCCAATCTTCCACCATGCTTGACAGTTTCTAAGATGGTAAAATAATTGAGAACCAAGTTGACATCTCAGAGGCAAAACACAATCATCATGAGGCAATCATGGAGAGATATACAAGAATGTCATCAAACAGAACTTATATAGCTAGGGAGCTTTCCGTTTCAATATGGAGAATTGAAAAGATATTTCAAGATACAGGTCAATAGATATATCAAAATACCGGAGACCAATCTTAAGAAACAGGTTCATAGTGAAGGGTTATAAGCAACTATCACTATAATGTGTGCATAATGTTCAATTCATTTTCAGAAAAAGTTAGGAGTTCAAAGGGGGAAAGGAAACAAACATAGTAATATTACATGTTGGTCTACAAGCATCTTCGTACAAGGATAATACAACTGATTCACTAGCATTTGGATACCTTCTGTGGATTATAGCGATTTTCCTTGTGTTTGCCACTGTCAATCACATACACAACATCATCAATTGTTATACTGGTCTCTGCAATATTTGTAGCTGCGATAACCTGAACATAAGAGATGACGCAAACGATGAATTAGATCAGCTTTGCAGAGGTCCATGCAACCTATACTGTATATTATATGTGGACAATATTATCGGAAAATAAGAAGCATGTGCATTTGTTTAAAGGAATTCAGCACTCTTATGATCAACATTGTATTTTAACCGGCTAGTATTTGCAGTTAACTTTAAAAAACAAAAAACCTACCACACCCTTTTAACTATATCTTCTCAAGTTTTGTAAATGTTCCTCTCATCAGGTCATAAATGAATTGAAATGTTCTATGTAAATTCTTTTTAATTTTGAGACACATAATTCACATAATAAACCCAAGAAAAAATTTAAAGAAGACCAATACTGACGATGTAGTCCTTTTGATAACCTGAAGGTGGTAAGGAAAAAAGTTGTTTATGGAAATTAGAACATAATTACTTTTCAAAGTAATCTACTGTGCATATCACTCAATTTCATTTGCTAGTGGAAATAAAAGGAAATAAGTAGTTGCACGAAATGAGATGAAAGTCTTATAACCAAATAAACAATGCATCAATATTCAGCACACTCAACCTAAAGCGCCTCACAACTTTAGATTGATCTCCAATAGAGAACATGTAAAAGCAAGGCATTAAAGATAAAGCCATTAAACTGCTTATCTGGAACAACTTGATCAAAGGTGACTCACCTCCAGGAGAGTAGACATCTAAACAAGAGATAAAAATAGTGCAACAGATTATATGGATGTCACCTAAAATTACCTTCCGTATGCCTTTAGGAGGGCGCAGAAACACCTTTCTCTGTTCTGCAGATGCAATAGAAGAATGTAGAGGAAGAAGCCAATCTGCAGAAGGTCCACGAAAACGATAGGAAGCAGCTAACATATCGAGTAACATGTAAATTTCTGACACTCCCTGTTATTAACCAAAAATGTCAAGCAAAAACGATAGAGAGGATGAGCAAATCTCATCAACATGAAATATCTCAGTATCAGCTTACAGGCAAGAATATAAGAATGGCCCCTTCCTCGCAAGTGTCATCAATGTGGCGTATCAACTCTTCAAGAAGCTCGTAGTCAATTATCTCCTCATTTAACCTTTTCTACACAACACTCACAAGTTGTTTGGACTCAGAATAGCTAGTTGAATAAAAGGACCAGGATAACTAGGTTAATAGGAGGAACAGAAGCTCAAAGTGAGCGTACCAGATTTTGTTGTGTTTGGTCACGGTATGAGTTGTAATTACTGGAAACATAAAACGGATTAAGACAGTCCTCCGAAAGCAAATAATCATCGCCCCAGCCAGCCAATACAAGATTCTTTTTTCCCCTACGGTCATTTACGGAACCAAGCTGCAGACATCAAAACCATTTATTAACTACACATTATCCACAGTTTCTCTAATGCAAGTTAAATGAGAGTACAGTATACCAACAGTATAATCCAAATTTCAAAATCATATAACATATGTGATCAAAAGGCATTCACTTATTACAATCATGGAAATGCAAAGGCCATTCAATGTTAGGCCTCACAAAAAGACAGAAGATAATTTTATACAAGTCCTTCAACATGGACGTATACTTTCTCTGCAAATAGAATAAGATTATCCATATGAATAAAACATCCCTTGGGTAATAAAAGTTCCCAAACACAAAATCTGAAGAGAACTCATAGGTCAAGAAGTGCAAGTTCCTAACCAGCTGCATCGATCTATTTTTAGTTCTGCTAAGGAAGAGCTCAACTGATGCAGGCTCTGTAAAGAAAGTGAATGGAAGAGATGCCCAGAACATGGGAGTTGCTGGTCAAAGTGAAAAAGGGGATCACAGAAGTATACAGATGATGTGTTTGATACGAATAATCTAAATACCTTGTCTTTAATAGATGTATCAGATCTTAGCGCCGCAGGAGAATCTGGAGCAAGAAGGTAGTTAATACTCTCATAAATCTCCTCCAGGAAGTAGGTAGTGACTGGATGTGTACGTCCTTGAGCAGTAATCACAGGACAATGACCAAAATATCTTGAGAATAGATCAGCGTCAACAGTAGCGGACCTGAACGGGATCAGAAGCATAGATTAATATGATATTTACTAAATACTAACTATTTACAATCTGCCTTCAAAAATAAACGCCACGAATGCGTACATAAGGATAACTTTCAGTTTACATGATGAATTATCGCATAATTGCTTCTCAATTAGACTCTTCAAAATAATGAGAAGAAAATCACCCTGAAATGGAAATAAGAAAAGTTGATTTTAAGAAGAACAGTCTCCTGTCAGATTGTTCAACGTCTGCAAAATGTGAAATACAGATCTAGCATTCTTTATGGAAAGAGGAGATTGGGATACCAACAGCACAAAATAAACGTGGAAGCAAAATGACTAGATCCATTATTCTTAAGTAGAGTCAAAAGAAGCCAGAAGAGAGAAAAAGGTGGTGAAAAAGGTATAGACCACCAAGGATGCAAGCTTTTGGTCTTCACCGTTGTAAAAGTTTAAATACACAGTGGAGTGTCACTCTAAGAGCACATTTAAAATTTAATGCCAAAATCCCAGTTTTCATAGCTAACAATGATGCATTAGATGATTTTGTGTAGATTCTCAAGCAGAACCCTTTACTGTGTATCTATTTTTCTTAACAATGATGAAATTATGGCTGAGCTAATGAAGACTCACCAAAAGAGACCGCTCATGCACTTCATCGACTATAATATGTGTAACACCGTTCAAGGTTTTATCCCCCTGCAAGGTGTGCACAAACGAGCAAACAAAAAAACAATAAGAATGCTGATTATAATCTTACAAATGTGGCTTCGTTCATTATGCTATACAAAATATCATTACAGTGTCTCAAAACCTGGAATTACCAATTCTTCAGATTTTTTTTTAGCAGAAAAAAACCTCTGATACTACTAATGATGGGCCAACCACATCAACTATTGAACTTGTCATGTCCCCCTTACTTAACAGAGACTCTATTTACATAATACTTTCTGCAAGGTCGTGTTCTCTAGAAACCATAATTTCTGTAATACAGCTATGATATTTCACCTTTGTCCACACCACCAGAATGTTTGTGCAGCATAAAATGTTATTCTTTCTCAGTAGCATAAAACACTAACACGTAAAAGGAATTATTTGCTTGCAAGAGCTTATTGATAAAATAGGGGACTTACAGCAAGTTTCCTCAGTAGAATGCCAGTAGTACAAAACAGCAGCCTAGTCTTGTCACTCCTGAACAAATAAATAAATATGCCAAGGTAAATTTGCTTAATCCACAACTCCAAGGTGAATGAAGCAATGGAAATGCGTACAAGCTGAATCAGTAAAATCTAATAAGCTCGTAAAACAATACAAATAAATTCTCAATATTAAGGACAGACCTTGCACTTTCAAGACGAACTTGATACCCAACCAAGGAGTCGTCTAAGCCGGGAGAGGATTCACAACGCTCATCAGCAACTCTTTGAGCAACAGAGATAGCCTAGACCATATTACCCAGTCACTAGGAGAAAGAGAAAGTAGAAAGAAAGCTGCAGGGCTACACTAAATGACATCATTACGCTTTGCAGAAATAAAAGGATCAAGGAGAATAGAAAGGATCCTAGTTTACAAACAAGAAATTGCTGAAAGCATGACATCTTAACACCGAGATACTCACTGCTATCCGCCGAGGTTGTGTGCATATGATATTACAGTATCCACCATGCCCCGAATCAATCATATCATCCAATATAAATTGAGGAACCTGGAATAATATTGCACAGCTAGAAATTACTCAAAGCTTCAAGCTGGACGATGAACTCAGTAAATAAAGAGCAACCAGCAAATATTTTATCAACACTAAGTAACAGGGAGCAGCTGGCGAGACCAAACCTGTGTAGTCTTTCCAGAGCCTGTTTCTCCGCAGACCACCAAGACATCTTTTTCTTTTAGATGCTGCAGTATGCCATTCTTCACTTCAGATATAGGAAGAGCAGTTCTAGTTTTCAACATATCCTGCAAAAGAATAGTAGGATTACTGTGAGACTGAGAGCTGCAGTAACAAAGATTTGACAATGCTGAAAATAGTCCTATAAGGCATAAAATTAGCTAAATGAGCGATATTCTTTACAATCGAGAGCCAAACTTGTGTTCCAACATAAGAATAGTCTACCTTGTACTTCTGCGTTCTCTTTTTGTTTTCTTGTTTTTGTTGGAGAGATAAACACTCGGCTTCTATATAAGAGTCTTCTGTAACACAGCAAGTGAAGGATTATATATCCTGCTAATGAATTTTCGGCAGTAATCCAGAGATCTTATTTAAGTAACTAAATGAACCACAGATACAATCTATGACAAACATACTTTTAGCTCTGTGGTTAGATTTGACAACACCCAAGTCATCTTTCTCTTTGACATTGGAGTCTACCAATGGAAGCGAATCGTCAACGCCACTCGAAGAAGCGGTCAAACTGAAATTTTCCTCCTCAAGCAACCTATCAACAAAATTAGCTCTTCGGTGTTCTTCTGTGCTTTGTATGGTACACAGCAATTCCTCTGTGAAAGATCAAAGCAACTGTATTAGAGCAATAAATATTGCAGCACCAGAACCTATGTATGATACATTAGAATGGTCACATCAGAGATATGCTAAACTTTTGGCACATGACTATGTCGTATTTCCTCCATTTTACTTCATACATGGTAAAGATTTCAATTAATACTGATGCTCTTCTAAACAGTCAAAATGTTTTTAACATATAGATACCAAAACTCTCATGCGGAAATAAATGTTGTAGAGTGATCAAGTTGATTTATACTCCATCAATAACTGGACTGGTGAGAAAAAAAAATTTAATAGGACATACCAATAATATCAACAAAAACAGAAGGAGGTAATAAACTAGGTCAATCAATCTAAATTTATCTGACATAGCTGGACATCTAACTGCAAAATTTATCAAAGAAAATAGAGACCAAGTACTGAGACAAATAAATGAAATCACCTTGTTTCCAGATCAACACTAGAGAGGCATAAGGCTCCGTAATTGCAAAGTGAACAGGTAAATCAGAAAAGAGCTTATGAAGAGCAAATGCCGCAACTTTGTTTTGTGCATCCTGTCACACACAAGTGCGCAATATATTAGTATACTGATAATATGGTCAACATATTATTCGGGCATCGATGATTATTTTCAATCAACAGCTCATAACTTCAATATCAGATCCAAAACTTTGAGCAACGTTGTTAACCAAATAATAGTGCACTATAGATAATTTCCAATCAATAGCTTAAAACTTAAATAAGGTTCATAATCAGATCCAAAACTTTAAGCAACGTTGTTAACCAAATAATAGTGCAATATAGATTGTTTCTAGCCTTCTTACTTTATTTCCCTCAGAACCTGGCAATCAAGGAATTAAACTGGAACTTTTTTGGGAGAAGATATAACCCCTAACCACATTTAGTCCCGACACCCTATCCAGATACTTTTCGCATCTTATTAGAAGAATATCAAATGTCAAAACATGGATCAAACGGGTACCTCGATTGATTCAAATTCCTCATCTTTATGAGGAAGTTGAAGAGTTACCAGACCTCCGGCTTGTCTGCTTTTACCCCGTCCACTGGCTTTACGCAGAATACTTACACTATATGAGAATTTCCTTCCTTCACCGTTTACTTTATTGAACTTTGGTGCTTCCCACCCTGATCTTTGACACAATTGATGGAGCATTGCCTTTGGGATCTTTTGCGCCTCATCCTGTAAATTTTTACACGTTAAGTAGATAGTCGATGAATAGAAGCTTACATGTTGAACAAACCAGTAATAACACTTACAGTAGAACAAACCAAGAAGAAAGGGAGCAGGAAAAACCAAGCTTACATGTTGCAGTTAAAGAAGGAAATTCCATATCTACTAGGTATAGTCAACATATGTGACAAAATGAAAAATTAAGAAGCAAGCATACGCGCAAGAAATTCATTAAGCACCTTTTACTTGTAATAGCATTTTGAAAGTTAAATATCTTAGAATCTTGTTTGATGAAGAGTTACCTTCTTCCAGATACCGTCTAGTTTCCCCAGATTTTTCTCACTGCGTAGTTCTCTCATCTTTTCCTCCTTCTGCAATTCCAGGAGTTCATGGGGTGAAGCTTCAGAAGGCGGAATTTCTTCAAAGAACATATCGCCAAGCTCCACATCCTCTGAATCCTCATCCGCTGCAAATAAATCTTGTCCTGAGTAATTTGAGGGAAGAGCTTTAGGTTGAATTTCCTTAGACTCACAGCTCCCAGCAGGGTTGGCATTCAAGGTCGAGTTATCTAACAGCTGAACAGAGACATCTTCAGCATCAAGTGACTCATGAATGTTATCCGGCATGGGAGAGTTTAATTCTTTTTCTGTAGCACTTTCAAAAGCATGTTCGCGCTGAAATTCAGATTCCAACATTGCTTCTGATAGCCCTGCAAAACAAACTCAAATAGCTCATGACATGCTGCACCAAGTTAAATGATTGACTGATTGATTACTAAAAGATTGAACTTACCAAGATCAGATATCTCTTGCTTGAGCTTGCGAATGGCTAGGCCTGCTTGCTCCTGTCCTCTTTTATCACGCTTCTCCTTTGCTTTTATAGCATCTGATCTTGCCGAATAATATTCTTTGGCAATCACATCAAAAGGCCTCGGACCGGATACCTAGTATGATTTGTGAAAACAAGATATCACAGCAAAGAGCAACATAAAAACCAGGAACAAAGACCAATATGGTGTTGCAAAACTAATTGATTGAAGTCTGTAGTTTAACATAATCATAAGCAGATGAAGAAAGGTTCCACTTCCACCAAATGGGAAAGAAAATATATTGATAGCAGGTTGCCACAACCAGAGCCACAAATACTCCGAAAATCCTCAAAAATAGCTTACTAAACTTCTGCCATGACGAATAAGCTTAATTCATGTAATGCCTTTTTCAGAAAAATAACAGTTCATGATCCAAATTCAAGAGCTTCCAGATATTCATAATTCTGTAAAGGTCCAAAATCATGAGGGAATATTTACCCTTGAGCAAGATGCGTAAAAACTAACATACAAGGAAATTGCAAAAGTGCAACCACATCCACATCCATGGGAACTGGTCTTACTAAATAGTCTACTATATTCCATTTTGTTGCCATAATGGAAAAAAGCCTGGAAACAACTTGAATTACCTTCCTGCTGGAGTCAATACCATCTACCTCATCTTCCCAACATTCCAATTCTTCCTGCAAATTTGATTCATTGAAAAAATTCATCTGTGAATTAAATATTGCTTTTATTTATGCTTTCAGATTATTTTCTAACTCTACTCAAGATTTTGTGCCTGGAACTATCATGTATTAAGCTTTTGGAAAGTGCTTCATGGTTAAAGCATTCTACATGAGTACCTCTTCCTGTCTCATCATATACTGCCGGATCCAATCAGCTTGAGATGATTTGCCAGAATTAAGAGTATCTTCTTCATCTTGCTTTCCCTTCACTCGAACTAAAACCGCAGGTTCCTCCTCCTCTACCTGGACTGAAGAGTCAGCAGAATCATTCCAATCATCCCGTGAGGTCGATATCACGCCCACAGAACCTCCTGCAACACCAATAGGAAGGTACACAGGCATTGATACACAACAACTATAAGCGTTTACGTGTGCGCGATGTTATGCATACCTGTGGTAGGAAAGCGAGAAGCTCCAGTAGAAAACTTCACTGGCAATTCATGACTCGGTAAATTCAAACAGAGCCAATCAAGTGCAGCCTCAAACGTAGCTCCATCCTTAACAGAAACATACACAATGTATCAGACATCGCTTGAAGAAACAAAACATTTTCAATATGAAATCTAAACTAAAATTGCAACAAAGGCGAAGTTGGTGGGAGTGTTATTACTCTAAGAGAGGAGAGAGCGAGCTCAATCTGATCATCAACGAAACCTTCGCAAGAGAGCTTCTCGTAGACATTAGTGAGTTTCTTTGTCTTTTGAGCCTTGGAAAGAGAATTACCGATAGGAGCCGGAACCGGAGAAGCGGTGCGGCCAGAGTTGAGCAAGAGCCGCCGCAAACGATCTTCGTTCTCCGCCGAAATCTGAAGCTTAGGACCTGAAGAAGGTTTCTGATAATTTGATTTCGACGATGAAGAAGAAGCAGCAGCTTTGTTGCTTTGCTTCTGAGGTTTCTTCTTCGGAGCCATTCTCTTCGGAGTTTGCCTCTGGTCTCGTCCGATCAAAATAAATGGAACCTAAAAGACGGAGACGAATATTAAACTTTCGGCCTAATGGGCTTTATTATTCAAGCCCAAGTATTGTTATTTGCTTTTTCTCAAATACTGTTCCTCTTTCTTTAAACCGAACCAAAATCCATAAAACCAAATTTTATAGTAATGCCAACGGTGTAGAAATTTTTATACTGAATTTTTCCAACTGAACCATTTAACCAAAATTCACTAAAATTAATATATTTAATTAAACATATAGAGAAATACATATAAATATATTAATATAATATTAAAATTAGTTAGCGACGTTTATTTTTATTAATTTTGTTTAAACCAAACCGAACCATACTCATATCCGAACCAATCCGAAATGTGTTTAGTTTTAAAAATTCGAAAATTTTTAACCGAACCTAATAACCGCGACCTTTTTTTAGGGTACACGGTATAAAATAAGGTTTAACGAAAGATTGCTAGATAAACGGTAATTGGCATTACAAAGAAAAATCTCTGATTTGCTTTTCTCCTCTGTCTCTGATCCTTCAAGAAAAAACCCTAGTTAGATTGTGTTCTTGTTGTTTCACCATGGAAGACGACGGCAAGATTGTCCCCAAGCTACCAATCCCAGGCAAGAGAAATATACTAATCACAAGTGCTTTGCACCTTTGCCTTACGTCAACAACGTAATTGTCGTCTACGTCTACGCTATATATTGTCTACGCATTGGTTCTGTTCTAAGCGCTGATGTCTACGCTATATATTGTCGTTTACGTGGCTATAACACGATAAATATATGTGCCGATGAATATGGAACTGCAACAGAGACAAAAGCTTTAGAACAGAATTGTACACCGAAAGAGATCTGTGACAAGTACCATGCAATTCATAAACAAGTTTATGGATGGTTTGATATAAGTTTTGATAAGTTTGGTCGAACTTCAACTCCTGAACAGACAAAAGCTTGCCAAGAAATCTTCAGCAAGTTGTGGGAAACGAGTGGATTTCAGAAGATACTATGAAACAGCCTTGTTGTGATACATGCAAGAAGTTTTTAGCTGATGCTTGTTGAAGGCTTTTGTCCAATTGAGAGATGTAATTATGATTCTGCCCGTGGAGATCAATGTGAAAATGTGGAAAGCTTTTGAAACCTATTTAACTCAAAGATCCGAGTTGTAAGGTAAGTTTATGCTTTTCCTTTATAATTTGTGTTGGTAAATTATACATACTGATGATTTGTCTTTCTTATAGTGATTGTGAATATTTATGATTTGATTTGTCAAACAGGTTTGTCAAACCACACCCGGATTTCGCAACACGGACCACTTGTTTCTTGAGCTTCCGTTGCTGAAAGATAAGTTGAAAAAATATATTAAAGAGACATCTGTTACTGGATCTTGGAGTCAAAATGCTATTCAAACGACAGATGCGTTGCCTAAGGAAGTGCCTAAATCCGATGAAAATGAAAGCGAAAAGGACGTTCTTAAGAAGAGATGCATTACAAGGGATTTAAAGTGGGGATTTCCAGTTCTACATGAGAAATATAAGGACAAAGTCTTCTACGTTTGGTTTGATGCTCCTATTGGATACGATAACATCATGTTACACATCTAAATGGGAGAAGTGGTGGAAGAATCCTGAGAATGTGGAGCTTTATCAGTTTATGGGGAAAGATAATGTGGTTTTTCACACTGTGTTGTTTACTTATACGCAGCTTGGAACTGGTGAAAATTGGTCTATGATATGATGAAGACAGTTAGTGTGACTGAATATTTAAATTACGAAGACAAAGTTCTCGAAGAGTAAAGGTGTTTGAGTGTTTGGTAATGATGTAAAAGATACAAATATTTCTGTCGAAGTATGGAGATACTACTTGCTGAACAACAGGCCTGAAAAGTCTGACACAAAGTTTAAATGGGAAGATTTGCAAAAAAAAAAAAAAAAAAAATCTTAATCACGAGTTGCTGGAGAACCTTGGAAACTTTGTTTTATTGAGTTTTGAGTTTTATAGCAAACCCTGGAAATAAAGGAGGTTACGGGTCTGTCATTCCTGATGCTACTGATGCTGAATCTCATGATTTTACGAGATCAGTTGCTGAAAATGTTGAAAAATTGGTAAGGACTATGTTAAAGTTATGGAAAACGTTAAGCTCAAGAAAGGGCTTAAAATCGTGATGCTCATATCAAATGCAGAGAACACATACGTGCTTGTCGAGTTGTTATAAGAACCGCGGCTGGTTTATTCCACATTTTTGCTCGATTGTTAGAACATCTTTTTCTTGTGAGGTCAGTTCGATTTATTTTTTTAGAAACCTTGATTCTGTTTAGATTTAGTAGAATGCCAAGCGTGATTAGTGTTGTCTCTTGTATTTTGTAGGTACTTAAACAGCTAAATTTGCCTCCACATTTTTCACTCTCCGACGAGAGAGAAGAGGTATTACAAGCAGGTAGACTTTGGGAGATTCTGCCTCCCAACCACAGGATAGGCACACCTCAACCATTGTTTAAGAAATTGGAAGAGGAAGAGATGAAACATTACAGAGAAAGTTCGCTGGAAGTCAAGCGGATAGACTTGCTAGGGATGCAAAAGGTTGAGGAAAACCAAAACCGCCACTTGATATCCAAGTTGGTAAGATTGTGAGGGCTGAGAAACATCCTAAAGCAGATGCATTGTATGTGGAAGAGATTGATGTTGGAGAAGATCAACTTTACACTGTTATTAACGGACTAGTCAAATATATACCTCTCGAGGAGATGCAGAATCTTTTGTTTTGTGTTCTTTGCAACTTGAAGCTGGCGAAAATAGTGGAAAGTGTGTCACAAGGAATGGTTCTTCCCTCTTCCAGTAGTGATGGTAGCAAGGTAGAGTACACAGAACTCTCTTAACTTTGTTCGTAGTTCTGTTATTTTTCATTTTGGTTATATATAACAAATTTTTGTTGGTGGGAACTTTCAGGTGGAGTTGGTTGAGCCCCCCTGAATCTGCTAAGATTGGAGAACGAGTTATAGTTCCTGGGTTTGAAGGCGAGCCAGACGATGTCTTAAATGTGGTGTGGATATACACACAAATGAGAATCTAGTAGCTTGCTACAAAGATTTACCGAAGATGTATTGAACATCGAGAGAGAAAAAGTAGGAATTGCAGAAGAAAGTTTTCTTTGTCGTATTATTCACAGAATAACGAGGTTATATACAAAATACACATAAGAGTTTAACTAAACCAATTAGTAAACCAAACATAACCGATTATATCTAATTATTTCTACACCCTCCCCTCAAGTCGGAGCATGTAAATTTACAATGCCCAACTTGGCGTTATGAACCTCGAGCACCCGTAGGCCCAAAAGTTTCGTTAGAATATCAGCTCACTGTTGAGTCGTAGGAACATGGAAGGCACTGATGTTTCCCGAGACAATTTTGTCACGAATGAAGTGACAACCGACCCCGACGTGTTTGGTACGTTCATGAAGTATTGGGTTCTTGACAATATCAAGAGCGGATTTGCTGTCCGTATTAATCAGCATTGGGGAGTCATGTGAATAGCCTAAGTCGCGTAGAAGGTTCTTTACCCAAATCAATTTCTGCGTAAGAAAAGCCATGGAACGGTATTCCGCCTCAGCTGAAGATCTACTCACGGCTTCCTGTTTCTTAGTCTTCCAAGAGACAATAGAAGTGCCTAGCTGAACAAAATAACCTGTAACTGATATGCGCGTCAAAGGACAAGTCACCCAATCCGAGTCGCACCAACCGGTCACTTGAAAATTATCCTCAGCTCGGAGTAATATCCCTTGGCCTGGAGTATTTTTGAGGTAGCGAATAACTCGTACAGCCGCATCCCAATGATCCTGGCGAGCCTCCTTCATAAATTGAGAAAGCGTCTGAACAGAAAAAGCAAGATCAAGCCGAGTATTAGCCAAATAAATGAGCTTGCCCACGAGTCTTCTATACGAGGTCGGATCAGTCACAAACTTATTAGTGAAGAGAGCCAATCCGTGATTAACCAGTAAAGGAGTCGTAGCAGGTTTCGAATCCAACAGCCCTGTTTCCTGCAAAATGTCCAATGCATACTTTCGTTGACAAAGATAAAACCCATCAGAATTACGCGCAAATTCAATCCCCAAAAAATACTTCAAAGGTCCTAAATCCTTCATGTGAAACTACCTTGACAAAAAATCCTTGAATTTGCTAACTTCAGTTTCAGAACTACCCATCACAATCAAGTCATCCACATATATCAAAATGCGAATAGAGCAGCCTAAAGTGTCAAATAGAAACAGCGAATAATCATAGCATGATTGTCAAAAACCATAAGTTTTGAGAGCAGAAGAGAGCTTAGCAAACCAACAACGCGGAAACTGCTTTAGGCCGTAAAGGGATTTATGAAGACGACATACTTTATGAGACTGAGACGCCGAATACCCAGGAAGCCTCATGTACACCTCCTCAACAAGATCCCCATGGAGAAACGCATTATGAACGTCCATTTGATGAACAACCCAATTCTTCAAGACAGCAAACTTGAGAAATAATCTCACTGAACCCATCTTAGCTACAGGTGCAAATGTTTCGCCGTAATCCTCGCCTGCACGCTGCTTATTTCCCAAAGCTACTAATCTAGCTTTATGACGCTCCAAAGAACCATCAGAATTATATTTGAATTTAAACACCCATTTGCTACCTATAGTATGTTTACCTGGAGGAAGGTCGGTGAACTCCTAAGTCTGATTTAATTCCTGAGCTCGTATCTCCGAAGCCATAGCATCCCGCCATTCAGAGCAGCGTACAGCCTCAACAAATGACGATGGTTCCTTAGGCGAGCAAATAGCAGTCTAAAACGCAACATGACTTACAGAAAAACGATGAGAAGAATCAAACAGAGATATGGGATATACAGAATGAGAATCTTCAAGCGAAATAGTGAAGGCAGCATTAGTTTCAAAATCACGAAGCCTAGATGATGGTAATTTTTGTCTGTAGCCACGTCCAAGCAGCTCCACGTCCGACGAATTTCCCGATGCTGAAATCGCAGCTACCGGCGATGACATTGTTACCTGCGCCGGCTGATACGAGGAAGAAACATCGACGGATTCAGAAGGAGGAACCACCAGTGAGGTTGAATCTGTAGGTAGTGTCGCATCTTGAGATTCACCAATGTGACTGGATTCAACAGGTTGTATCTGATCAATAATCTGAGGCCCAACTGGCCCATCATTACATTCATCATCGTTTGCACATGCTGTAGGCCCAAGATAAGTCGTTTGATTATGCCCTTTATTTTGAAGTTGAACCTGTATATTAGTGATTGCTTCAAAAGAGAATACGTTTTCAACAAATTTCACATCACGTGAAACGAAGAATTCTTTTGTTGCAAGGTCAAATAATCGCCATCCCCACTGACCATACGGGTAACCGACAAACACAAAGTGACGAAACTGCGGTTCAAACTTGTCCCCACGAGTTCGTAGATTGTGAGCATAACAAAAAGACCCGAAAACCCGAAGATGATCGAGACGAGGAGGTTGAGGATGGAGTATTTCATACGGAGTCTTTCCGTGAAGCAAAGGTGTAGGAAGACGATTAATCAAATATCCGGCGGTCAATATACATTCGCCCCAAAATTCGATCGGTAAGGATGCATGAAATCGAAGAGCTCTAGCAATATTGAGGATGTGTCTATGTTTCCTCTCGATACGACCATTCTGATTAAGATTCCCAATACATGATGTTTCGTGAAGAATCCCATGCTCACGAAGGTAAGATCCTAGACACATAAATTTTGTCCCATTATCATTTCTAACTACTTTAACCGCAAGTCCAAATTGACGAGTCACCATTGCAAAGAATTCTCTCAACCTCCACTGAGTCTCACTCTTATCTTTTATCAACTAAATCCATACGCTTTTTGAGTACTCATCAACTATAGTCAGGAAATACCGAGCTCCGGAAAAAGATGATATACGATATGGTCCCCATACATCGTAATGAATAAGATCAAAAATGCTATCTGCTTTATTATTGCTAAGAGTGAACGAATCCCGAGTCTGTTTGGCTTGGAAGCAAGTTTTACAAGTGTGTAAAGGAGAAGAAGAATGAACAGCAACTAAAGAAGTTTTCGACAACCCATAATCTGAGGGATGTCCAAATCGACTATGCCACAGTTTGTCATCCTCTCTAGAACTGACGGAAACTGCTGCAGCCACGTCCAATCTAGCAAAGAAAAATGTCCCACCTTCGGCCTACCAGCTCCAATCACCATCCTCGTGTGCGGTCCTGAATTACAAGAAATTTCTTAGCTAATTGTACCACAGCGTTGTTTTCTACCAGAAGTTGTCCAACTGAAATCAAACTGGATTTTAATCCATCCACAAAGTATACTGATTTCATCACCAATCTAGCACCAAGATAGACTGTTCCCTCTATACTAGCTAGGCGTTCACTACCATCAGCTAAAACTATCAAGACTGGAGCGATAGACCGAGTATTCGACAAAGCTCTAAAATCACCTGTCATGTGGTGCGAAGCCCCTGTATCAATAATCCAATTAGAGTTATGTCGGGTACCTCTCTTACCAGTTAGATGTTCTGTAGCTGTAGCATTCTCGGCATTGATAAGTGTCACCACTTTCTCCCATTGGTAGTCGCTGAGACCCATCACGTTGTCTCTATCAAGAGCTGAAAGTAGTTGTTGCGGTTGATGAGACGAAACAGGTACTGTAGTGGCAACGTTTGCTGTTACACGAGAAGACATTGCACTTGCTCCTTTCTCACTTGGTTTATCTCGTCTCGTTCCATTTTGCAGTTTGTTCCGGTTGCGTTCACCCCACCATTCGGGGTATCCAATGATACTAAAACAGTGACTGGAATCATGTTTATTCCTTTTGCAGTGCGTACAATACAGTCTTGCCTTATCTTCTTTACCGTTTACGGTTGGTCTTGCATTTACTGCGAGAGACATAATCTCAGTCCGGTCATTGTTCCTTCTACCTTGAGTTTGAATATCCTCTTCCTGACGCAAAAGATTATATGCTTCTTCGAGACTAGGAAGAGGACGTCTTGACACCAAAGCTGACCTGATTGACTGAAGATTATCATCGAGACCGTAAAGAAATTGCTGCACATAATCGTCTTCTTTATCCTTGCCAATCAAGTCAAAAACATCACAGACACATCTCCCACATGTGCATCTACGCTTTGGTTGAAATACGACCAAAGAATCCCAGATTTTGCAGAGTTTACCATAATAATTCTCCACCGATTGACCATTTTGTTTACACAGCGCTATGTCAGCTTTGAGTTGTTGAAATCTTGGACCATTTGATATCGAGAATCTCTTCTTAAGGCTATCCCACAAATCTTTAGCAATTTCTCTATGGGAGATACTAGGTCTTAACGATTCATGTATTGTCATCTTAATCCAAGATACAAGCAAGGCATTAATAGGAACCCAATCATCATAATCTGATGTACCTTCATCTGGTTTCGGGATAGACCCATCAAGAAATCCAAATTTCTTCCTTGAACATAAAGCAGTCTTGAAACTCAGAGCCCATTCATCATAATTCTTTCCATCTAACAGCGGATATGCAATGATTGCCCCAGGATTATCTGAAGCCGTTAAATCGTACGGCGAAATCGTTCGTCGCGTTTCACGTATTTCTATTGTTACTGAGCGGCGAATCTCCCTCTGTTCGTTGTGGACTTCGGGCGATCCCACATCGCCGCTTCGTTCTTCAGCCATCGGTGGCTTTCTATTTTAGATCTGTGCAATTACAAACAATCGAATCGCAAATTCAAGAAAGCCGATGAATCGCAATGTTGGCAGATTCACACGGAAGAAAAGAAAAACAGATTGTGAATTGCAAATGGCAAATTCACAATCAAATTACAGAGAGAAACGAGAATCACAGAAAGATTTGATTAAAATCACAGAACAACATGGCTCTGATACCATGAAGATGTATTGAACATCGAGAAAGAAAAAGTAGGAATTGCAGAAGAAAGTTTTCCTTGTCGTATTATTCACAGAATAACGAGGTTATCTACAAAATACACATAAGAGTTTAACTAAACCAATTAGTAAACCAAACATAATCGATTATATCCAATTATTTCTACATTTACCATTCACTACATCTGCAGGTGTATGCAAACCATCAGCAATGGCACAATCCGGTAAAAAGCTTCCTTGATCCAGGAGTCATTTTCTCTATCTTTATCTGTACAAGGAGAGGCCTCTGTTTTTTTAATTGTCTTCTTTATTTTCTTGTTGGTTTGTGTCTTCTTTTGTTTGTGAGATTTCAAAATTGGTTTAGTAATCTATTTTTTTGTCAGAGGATAATTACTATTTAAAAATTCATTTTCAGAGGGAGAAAATTAAATCACCAATTCTTTAATACGAAAAATAAAATTGAATACGAAATAAGTCGGTAGTTATCCACATGTCACTGTCTTGATTTACAAAATTGACACTTCAGGTTTAAAATTATAACTGGTGCTCCAATTATAAGTTTATACTGTTCACTAATACCGACATTGTAAAGAGATTTGGACAAGAGTTAAAATTGATTTAAGGAAACAAGTAGTTGGCAAGTCAACTTTTAAGGGACTTGGAATTGTCTTGACTTCACCTTGACACAACGGTAATCAAATCTCTGCCTATAACTTGATGTAAAAGCAAAGAAACCAAAACCGATTCTACCCAACAAATCAACATTACCAATACAATACCTTCTTCTCTATCTATTGTTCCTCCATGGATATAGACGAGATGGAAGTAAATAATCATGTCGAGCAACATCATGTTGATACATCTCGTCCTTTTAGCTCGGTAAAAGAAGCTGTTGCCATATTTGGCCAACGGATCATGCTACCGATACAAACTCATACCTTAAACTCTAAACCGGGAAGTCCTATTGCTACTCGTAGCATTAGCCAGACCGCTAAACCAAGAAGTCCTATTGCTAGTCCTAGCATCAGCCAGACCGCTAAACTGGTAAGTCCTAGCATCAGCCAGACTGCTAAGCCGGTAAGTCCTAGTATCAGCCAGACTGCTTCTTCATCATCTTCTCCATGGAAGCAACGCTCCATGTTGCCATCTTCTCCTCAAGGTCCAAAAGAAGAGGTAATGGATGTTTTGAAGAAGCTTGAAGCCGAGATAACGGAAACAAAGACAGAGGTGAATATGTTGAAAGAGAGAGAGTCAGAGACAGAGGTGGCATTGGCTACTTTAAACGCCGAGCTACATATGAACATGTCAAAGATCGCGAAAGCCGAGGCTGATGCTGCAAGGAAGAGCGCGGCAGCCATGGCCAAATCGGTAAGCTTCCAGGAAACGAAAGAGAGGGGAAATGGAGAGGAAGAGAGGAGGAAAGAGCTGATAAGGAGGATGCAGAAGGAGTATCCCACCTTGTCTCAGATACTGGACAGTAACAAAGGAGACAGAGATGGATATTTTGCGAAGAGTAAGAAGACGAAGAAGAAGAAACCTATCATTCCTCTTGTGGGAGATTTCTTCTTCTTTAAGAAGAAAGGATCGTCAACTGAAATATCTGGACCTCTTTACGCTACCTCTTCCACCCTGCACGTTTAGCTGAAACACCCAAAATCCCAAGAAAACCATGTACTCTGCAAGTGTACGTATGTATGCACATCAATATACGTGTTATCTATGTGTATGTATGTGTCTGTGTTTGTGTGTGTCTATGTGTGTTTGTGTATTCTTTATTTGTTTGTCTCTTTCTTTCTTTGTTTGGATTTTGAGTGAAAAGCATCAGCATTTATTCTCCTCCTCTCCTATAACAATAACATGTCAAGTGTCAACTATTAGATTCTGAAAATACAGTGTTAATCTAATAATAGCACTGATTAGATACTCGATCCAAAGATTAACTTATACATTCGTTGACTATAAACGTAAACAGAGAGAAATGAAACTTGAAAAGTGTGTGATGATACAAAGTTAGGAAGTCAGTCCGAAAAAGGCAAACTTAGCATACCTTTGTGTATACTGATAACTGTTATTCCTAACATCGAGCCTGTGTGAGCAGAAGGAACTGGTTTCTGGAACTAAATCACCTCCCAGGTTAACAAAAACGCAGAAAAGCTGGTAATAGCTATTAACAAATGAGTTCCTTGATCCAAAGATGTATTATAAAAAAAGGCTTGTTTTTATTTTTCCAACGGAATTAACAAAAACGAATAGGATCCATACAGAAAAGAGAGGTAAAAATTACAACAGCAAGGAGGACGACGATGTGCTACAGAAAAGGGAAAAAAAAAAGACACACAAAGGTAACAAAACTCAGAGATTTACACCAAAGAGTCTTCTTAAAACTTATTCAGCTTATGCATCTTCCTTAGCAAGACATTTAAAGCCCAAGGTTGCTCAGGAGCTGACCCCATCTTGGAGTTTCCTCATCGAAAATGTAGGTCAGAGGTGAAACTAATACCCCACTACCTCCGACCTGGAAAAACATTGCTGAATATGACTAATGAACCAAGAGAGAGGGAACAGTAATTACGAATTTAAGTGGAACATCGTTGGTGCAAAAGTAGAAAAAGGATCACTAAGTTTTATAACGCCAACTATGTGTGCATTCCAAGTAAACTTATGTGTTGATTCAGAACTAGTACATCAACATTTAAAGATCGGGGTGGGAGTAAGATAAGTGAGAAAGAAATGGCAGGGATTACTAACCGCTCTCAGTTGCTTCACAGAGTCGTATAGGGCCTTTTTTGGCACACAAATCACGATGGCATAGTAGTCAACAGACACTTTTCCATCTTGTGTACAGTAAACTGGGCTTATTGTTGGTCCCTGCTCATTATAGGAGAAGCCATAAACAATCAGCAAGAACTGAAAAGCTAACGCTTAAGAACCCCCAAATTCTGAAACGTTACCTGCAAACCTGACAATGATGGTTGGCTCAGCACACTCTCAGCCACTTCCTGTGCACTATTTCCCCTCATGTTTGCAACAACCTGAAATGAAAATATAAGAGAAAAGAAAGCGAAGGGGGGAATAAGTTAAAAACATCATAGGAACCAAGTGCATACAGTGAATTGGCCATCCGCCTTTAGATGGGCCTCCAATCTCTCAAGAATCTCGTGTACTGTGTTTAGTGCCCCTTTTCTCTCGGTCAATGCTCTTCTACTTGCCACAAGTGCCGCCTGAAAATTAAAAGATGTTGAGGATTGATGGTCGCCAACAGATTCTAAACAGACAGTGCATGGATCCAAGAACTTCACATCACCTGACTTTCCAGCACAACACCTCCTTCTATTTCTTTTAAGTTGTTCTCTTTGAGTGTTGTCCCACTACTCACAAGGTCCAAAATGGCATCAGCTATCCCCATCTAATTAACAAGAACATATGAGTCAACAAATACTGATGGCAGTTTACAGTAAGATATGAAATCAGGACACTACAAACTGACAACAGTATTCTCCACAGAGCATGTCAGTTTAACACTTATTTTCAGAAAACAATACAAGCAACTTATTGCCAAATGTTAAAATTTTCGTTGACGACCAAGACAACTCTCTCCACTGTAGGCAATTCTAAGTTTAAACTAGACAAACAACAAAGGATAAAGATCAAAACCATGTAGATTGATCTAACACATTAGTACACCAGATGCAATCATGAAGATGCAGCAAACTATAGTTTCATTGAAAAATTGATGTCTTTTCTATCCCTATGGAAGAATCATTGTCTGCAACACAGCATAGCTTCACCTAGTACTGAAGAAAGATTATATGTCGTAGTCGTTAAATAATGTAATCTCACCGCCGGAGCTGCCTCCAGTGCTCCGTCTGCAGTTGAAAACGCCACATGCTTAATGCCGTTTTCTTTCATAAATTTGGGGCCGAGCTGCAAAAACCAGTTGAATCATTCCCAAATATTATATTGAAGCTAGATGAACTCTGGGAGAAATTAGATGACAACAGCGCACCAAAGGAGAATCTGTAACTCATCATACATAAGTGAAGCCAGTAGCAACGCGTAAGGGTCTCTCCTCACTCCATTGGGGCATTTGTGCTAGCTCCTTCAGAGAATTTATATTTTCAAATATCCCATAGTTGGGTATCTGAGATCATTTGAGATGCAATTAGTAAACCAGCCGCGGTAATGATACGAGGACCCCAACAACAATAGATTAGAGTATACCGCAATGGACAGGTGGCAGTCTCCAAAGTTGAGAGCTTCATGGACAATGATAAGATCTTCATTTTCCTAGAAAGAAAACTCAAACATCTTAATTATGATGCAAACGAGGCCATCCAGAGAAAATTTAAAGAATAGAGGGAAAACTCTATATTCTAAATCCTATAGGCTAACACAACAATATGGCTAACCAATGTTGGAGAATCATATACGAGAATGAAAGTCAACTGGATTGTTAATCTCCACAATGAGCATAATGATAACAACCACCACCTCTACGAATTCTCACATTCTGAACATGATTTTAAAACTCTTCAAGAGAAAACTGTTATGGTCATCACTTACCTGACCATATTCACTAAGTGTGTCAAGACCAACGATACCTAGATCCAAATCTCCTGAGAGTAACTTCCTGACAATGTCTTTTGGCCGTTGAAACCAGACTTCAGTGTTTGGTAACTGAAGGACACAAAAAAAAAATACCAACATAAGTCATGGTACACAAAACCAAAAAACACACTGTGGTTTTTTGAACTCGCTTCGAATGCATACCTGAGGAATTTGTGCAACATATTGCCTAGGATTGACTTGTTTAACAAACAGTTGACAGTCCTTCATAGATGAAATAACAAATGGGAAACGTCAAAATCGAGATATGAGATTACAGTTCACTATGTCCACTTCACTCAAACAGAGAGTAAATTGTTCAAATGAAGCTTTGGGAAATGATTCAAGAAAGGGAAAAAGGATATAAATTTGTGTTTAAGAAAGAGATCATCAAACGCAAATAATTTTTCACTTGCCGAGGATTCAAGCTTATAAATGTGGAACCGTATAAGATCCCAAACTTGATAGTTCAATAACCAAAGGATAAACAGTTTCAAGCTTCAACAAACGATATAGCCAAGATTCGATCTTTTAAAGATCCCAAACTTGCTAAATTAATTCTCAGACTCAATCAAAGTTTGAGTTGAATCAATCTTATAAATGTGGAACCGTATCAAGATAAGCAGTTCTCAGAACCAATCAAAGTTTCACAAAGACAAGAAACATAAAGATATTATATATAGTTTAAAGCATGACGAACACAGAAGCTGAAAGCTACTTAGAAAATAATTATAAATTAGTCTCAATTGAAATCAGTGACGAAAAAAGTCTCAGTCTTTATTAACTAAATACAAGCTGAGACTGAGACCAAACAATTAAATCTGTGTTATCGCATTAACGTGATTAAAAATCCCAATGTTAATCTCAAACCTTGAGAAGATCGATTGCATCAGCAGCCATACGTCCTTTACTAGGAAGACCAAGACGAATCTGCTCTCGCTCAACGACAACAGAAGGTGGAGCAGAACCGTTCGCGACAGATCTTTGAACAGTGGAGACACAAGAAGTAACCAATCTGAGGCATCTCCGACGAGATACGATGACGGAGAAGACGGTGGAAGGAGACGGAGACAGAAGAGGGGGCGAAGAAGGGAAAGAGGAAGAAGGGCATTGTTGTAAATTCGTAGGGAGAAGAAGGAGAGACATTGTTATTGGTTATGGTGGTGGATCTTTGAGAGATTGAAAGGTTTTATTTTGACCGAAGAAAGATCACAGCAGCCACACTTGGGACACACAGCAGAGATACTGATTATTAGATTCTTGATGCCACTTTTAAGACTTGAAGCCCTGATCCATGCGTTTCATTTTTTTTTATTTTTTTTGGTCTTGACTTTTATTGTTTACGTGAAAAGAAAAAAAGAATGAATAAAAAAAGTATACAAAAGGATTGGACGGTGTGGATGAAACGGTACAAGCAAAGATGATTGGTGTGGTTTACTGGTTTTAGACTTTTAGTACGTGACGGCGGCACAAAATGAGTTAATCAAATTTGACTAGTTTTTTCTTTTTTGTGTTCGAAATGGTTTTTTTCTTTTAGAGAAACTAAACTCATATGATTGTTTCAATTTTATCATTAAAAAATGCTTTAAAAACTAATGTGAACCGCACTTAGAAGGAAAAACGGCTGATTCCTCCACGAACCATGTTGGTTTGGCTTATTTATACACAGAACTTTGAGTCGTGCCTATAACTACATAAACTTAACAAAATTTTGAATTTCCTACACGAACTATTCAAATTCGGCCAAAACCACCAAATCGGTAAATGGTGTTAATATTCCGTTAATATATGCCATCTGGATAACACGTGGCATCCACCTGGATGCCATATAATCTAGGATGCCACGTGGCATCCATGTGGAGTTTTTTTTTTTTTTTTTTACTGAGATAATATATTACTAATCATACTCCAGCCGGTGAATCCACAAACAACAGATTTGAGGCAACTTCACAATGATTAAGTTAACAACACAAACTTTCTCATCGTTAAAAATAATTAACAAAATTGCAGTATAAGAAAACACTTGAAAAAAGGGTGAGAGATCTGTGTTCTGTTAATATGGTCTCATGTTTGAAATAGAGATGTATATGTACACATCAATTAAAAGAATTAGATTTTTTTCTATGGATCATTCATTAAATTAAAATAATTAGGCCCTTTGGTTAAATTAATTTTTGTGGGCTCTTTAAATTAATTGTTTTAATTAAAAAATAATTAAAAAGAATTATGAGCTTTTTCTATGAATCATTCATTAAATTAAAAATTGGGCATTTTTGTTAAATTAATTTTTTTGGCCTTTTAATTAAAACATTTAATTTAAAGGGCCCACAAAAATTAATTTAACTAAAGGGCCCAATTATTTTAATTTAATGAATGATCCATAGAAAAAGAACATAATTCTTTTAATTGATGTGTACATATACGTCTCTATTTCAAATATGAAACCATATTAACAGAACACAGATCTTGCACCCTCTTTTCCAGTTTTTTTTATACTGAAATTTTGTTAATTATTTTTAACGATGAGAAAGTTTATGTTGTTAACTTAATCATTGTGAAGTTGCCTCAAATATGTTGTTTGTGGATTCACCGGCTGGAGTATGATTAGTAATATATTATCTAAGTAAAAAAAAAAAAAAAAGTCTCCACATGGATGCCATGTGGCATCCTAGATTATGTGGCATCCACGTGGATGCCACATGTCATCCAGGTGGCATATATTAACGGAATATTAACACCGTTTACCGATTTGGTGGTTTTGGCCGAATTTAAATAGTTCGTGTAGGAAATTCAAATTTTTGTTAAGTTTATGTAGTTATAGGCACGACTCAAAATTTTGTGTATAAATAAGCCAAAGCAACATAGTTCGTGGGGAAATCGGCCATTTTCCCGCACTTGGAACGCCCTATTTTGGGGTTTTGGGCATGTAGTCCAAATAATATTTTGCGTTTTACCTTTTTCATTGAGCATTCTGAGATTTTGTTATATTTTTAGCGTTGAATTTTAAGCTAACAAGAATTGCATATCTTGTTTTTAAAAAAAACGACTCTAATGATACTGCTATGGGCTTAACTAACTTGGGTCGGACTTTTACTGAACAGATCGAACTGACGAATTTTTTTTCTTTTTTTTTTGAAATGTTTGACTAATTTAGTAATAGTTTCGCAACGTAACAACTTCGTCCTGACACGTGGAAGTGAAGCGCTTATGACATCATCCAACTGATGTTAGAGCATCATTAACGCTGATTTCCTAGAGGTTCTTAAATAGTTTCTGAGGTCTTTTTTTAATTAAAATATAGAAAACTGATTATTTAGTTTAGAACCGATTCTTATATGGGACATTTAAGAATCGGTTATTAACCTCCACGTGTCACTATCTTCTTTCTTCTTTCTTTCTTCCCCGTGCGTTTCTTTGTTTTCTCCATCAAAGCTCCTCTCCGAGATCTTTTCTTCCATCAAGATCTCTTCTTCCATTTTTGTCAAATCCGAGCTCTCTTCTTCCATTTTTTTGTCAAATCCGAGATCTCCTTCCATTTTTTCTCACAGACGTATAGCTCTCTGATTTGCCTCTCATCGGTCTTCAGAGATGTTGACCTTCGAGCTCGTGAGACAGCGAGAGTAAGTCAGGTATGGATTTCTTCTTTGTTCCTTGAAGCCATCTAAAAGATTCGATTTTTCTTTACTCTTTCAATCGATTCGACTGAAAGTTTAGGGTTTTTAGGGGTCAGAGACTATTTTGTTATTGAGATTGTTGAGGAGCTTCACTCTTCCGATAGGTTACGTCTTGAGTTTTGTTGTTTAAATTCGAGTGATCTTATGGGTTTTGCTTACTCTTGACGGCGAATGGTTCGGTTTTAGATAACTGTGGTCGTATAGTCATATCTGAGTCGTAGTCTTGTTTTCGTCTTTGTAGGAAATTTTAGAGTGACTCAATTGATTTTCAGATCTCTAACTGTTTTGCAGTTACATAAAGGATCGTGCTTTGAAGATGAGTGGGGTTGGAGAGAAAGTTTCTGGAACGACAAAGACACCAGCAGATTTCCTCAAATTGATCCGTCGGAGACCCGTTGTTGTGAAGCTCAATTCTAGTGTTGATTATCGAGGTGGGTCTCTCTCTCATATTCTTATGTTTTGTGTGGCTGTATAGCTTTGGTTTTGTAGTTGATGGTTTAGTTTTTGCAAGTTTTCTATCTATCTCTACTGCACTTTAGGTTAGAAGTTTTGACTTGGACTGGTTCTTTTGGCTATGTTAATGGAATGAAATATTTGCTTCTTAAGCCCACTCAAGTAACATCAATTGAAGGTTATATCTCTAACGTTGAACTGATTCCTTAAAAAACTTGTCAAAATGAAAAGCTTTCCTAACATTTTCTGTGGTGTTCTTGTGAACATTGTTTAATGCTTTTCTTAAGAACAATTTCCTTTCTACTTGCAGTAAGGCTACAATAGTTGACTGAGAGATTTTTGAGCTTGGGTTTGTCTCATAAACATGTTTAAGTTAGTTTGTCTCATAGGCTCAAGGTCATGTAAGAGAAACTACTTATATCATTCTTGTTGACATGTTTAAGTTCCTTGTGTCGTTTGGTCATGAATCATGCTTTCTAAATCACTAATGATGGTAATAAATGCATAGTTAATGTTAGATAATGGTTTGGTTAGGTAATAAATGGATTGGTGGATGAATGAATGCTTAGTTAGTGTTAGATATATGTCAACTCAATGTGGTTAGATAGGGATGAATGCTGCAAAACTTTTTTGATTTTCTTCAATGTTCTTTTTTCACCTATTAAAGTCGGTGCTTCTTCTCCTTATTTTCATAGACAAGTGTATGTGTTTCTTCCTCTTCTCTTTCCAAACACATTTCTCTTCTCTTTCTTTCTGCTTCTTCTCTTTGTTTGTGCTTCTTAATCGGACCTTCTTCTCTCACTTTTGATATTCTCTTTCTCTCTTATTTGAACTATATGGACTCTAACTTTGTTGAAATGTTGAACAGCCAACAAGATGGTGTGTTCTGCTCGTATGCTTCAAGCCTCTATGAAGATACGCCTGCAGATGCTTCAACCCTCGGTGAAGACACACCTGCACAGCGAAGAGAAAGAAAGAAATGGACTCCACGGATTATGTTTTGCTCATCAGCTCCTGGTTAAACACGAGCAAGGACCCTGTTGTTGGCAATGAGCAAAAATGTGGTATTTTCTGGAAACGCATTACAGCGTATTGTGCGGCAAGTCCCAAGGCTGCAGGACGTGAAAACCTAGAGGCAATGCAGTGTAAGCAACGATGGCAGAAGATTAACGACCTTGTCTGCAAGTTTTGCGGATCATATGAGGTTGCAACAAGAGAGAAAGCCAGTGGTCAGAATGAGAATGATATTCTAAAACAGGCACATGAAATCTTCTACAACGATCATAAGAAGAAGTTCACACTTGAACATGCTTGGAAGGAGCTCCGTAATGACCAGAAATGGTGTGACCTTTCAGCAAATAAAAATATTCATGATCGAGTGATGATCTTTTTTTTTCCCCCTTAACAAGTCCAATTGATCTTCTTTTGCGGTCACTCTGACATTGAAAAACTTTTATACTTTTAGGCCAGCCCGTGAAATCTTACTGTCATCAATAATTCAATTATTCAAAAAACCAAGTGTAGTCCCAAGATGAAAACTGACGTTTTTTGCATTATTGAGAAATGCATTATTGACACCACAAG